>NNCF01131064.1:13861-40132 GCA_002313205.1 Laupala kohalensis | reverse complement strand
GAGGTAGTTTTTAACCGCTGATTTGAACAGATTCAATTTCATAATGTCTTTTATATTCTTGGGCAGGGAATTATATAGAACTATTCTCGAATGATAAGGTCCTTTTTGGCGAAGAGTGGTTGACACTCTAGGGCGATGAATATTACTACTATTGCGTGTATAGTGTTCGTGAACGAGACTGTTTCGTATAAAGAAAGGTAATTCGGTCTTAACAAACACGACTTTCATAAATATAAATGCAGGGAAGTGTTAAGATATTTAATTCCTTGAATAAAGGTTTACAAAGGTTTATAATACTGCCTTTGTATTCGTAATTGTATTTTGTGTAATATTTTTTTATCTATTATTTATTTTCTCAATTTTATAGTATGTCTTAAAATTTGGAATTTTATATTGCGTGGAATTCGTATTAAAAGCTTGAGATTAACCGATATTAGGTTCAAATAGCGCTGGTCAAGGAGTATAGTAGTGTATTAACTCTATGAAAAAATATTTTTTTAAACCGATGATTTCTTCTATTCGAAATCTGATTTTCGAAACAACAAAGGTACTACAAGTAAACCCAAACAATTATTTGGTCATGACACGAGCAATGAATAATTTCCTGTCAATTGACATGGTTTCCGTTTAAAGTAGATATCTTGGTAAATGAAGTTATTTCACTTCATGATAACATTTGCAAACGCCAGAAATGTCACATCCTTCTAAAAAAAAGAGACCGCTAGAATCCAAAGTGGAGGTTATCAACATCTACCCTCGTGAACTTCATGGGCACACATTAGAGCTTGTAGTGAGACAGACTGACTTAGCACTATTATCACGCCATTGCTGGAGTACTTTTTAAACAACTTATAACAATTTCAAAAACTATTTTCTTCCATGATTGTGTTGTCTTATGGCTCATATTAATTTAGTTTTATGTGTACTCAACATTGGCACGTTTGTGTACATAAATTCTGTAGCCCCATCCTGGCCCGGGTTTTTCTCCGGTTTTCCTTCGGGTAGAGGCGGATTTATCATACAGGTTCTCTAGGCTTTGTCTAGGGGCGGGTCTATTGTAACAATAAATCGTGAATTTAGTGTTATTTCAATTTTTAAGCACTATACTCAGAATAATCTATAGTTCGATAATAACTTACATGTAATTTTTTGCTTAAAATTACAAACATATTGACATTCTATTAGTATTATAACTCGCAGCTAACTTTTTATCTTATCTAGGAATTTTTGCTGAATTTTTTGAATCCGCCTCTGCCTTAGGGCCCTTGATCGGAATTGATGGGATGGTCCCTTGCTTGCTTCCGGAGAGTAAATTAGTTTTTTTCCCTCCACGTGGTCATACGCAGTTTGTACTGTTTTTTGACAATAAATTTATTATTATTATAATTATTATTGTGTATTTTAAGACTCGTTCGGTTTACATATTTTTCTTACACACGGGTATTTTCATACAAAACTGTAGAAAAATAAATAAATTGGTCGCTCGACAACTTCAAAAAAATTCATAATTTCCCTGTTCCCTTACTTATCGGAAGTTCTAAACAGATTTTTTTAATGATCGCAAACCGTTTACACTTGGAGGTAATTTCTGTCTTTATTAATTAAACAACTAGTATTAGAAAATTTTGAATTTATATGTAATTTATAATTAATTTTCTTATATCTGTGGTCTGCAACTGATTGCTGTCATTAAATGACAGTTCGTTTCGGTAGCGGATGTTTTTTAGTAAAAACGTTCATGACGTAAGACATTTCAAATATTTTTAATGAGAAAAATTTGATACAATCTTTTGCCAACTGAAACAAATTGATTATGAGCATAAAATACAATGGAAATCACGAAATTAAAAGCCATATAGCCGCGAAGTATGAGAAATCGTTTATCCTTTTAGTTGTGTTTTTCTTACATGTAACTCTTTTACTAGCTCAATATACCAGATTGTTCTTATTTTCATGAACCTCATGCACAACACTGCAAGCTACGTCACTTTCAGAATTTTATCATTAGTCCCATAGGAGAAATTTAATCTTGACAAAATTGAAAAAAATGAATAATTTTTCAAAAAATTTATGAAAAGTAAAGGATGCAAAAAACGGACGATGATATCGTTTTGAGTAATGCTACTAATAGTACCTACGTCTCAAAAAATATAAAGCTGTGCAGACCTCTCATTTTTTTAGAAAAAAGTTGTAAAAAGTGACATTTTCTCAATTTTTATTGCCCAGTTGTAAGAAAATACGCTCAATGTGCACGAAACAAATTTATACACTCAAATGTTATCTTTGCAACAGTTCTTCTTTGAGTTTTATATGATAAATAGTTCATGAGATATGAGCGGTAATGTAATTGACACAAACGCGAAAATATGCGCACGCAGAAGGACAAAAAGTGCTGCCGCACGTAAACGGTTTAAGATCAAATTGTTTTAGTCAGTTTTGAACTAACATATATAGGTTAACGGATAGGGAAAATAATTATCTTTTAAAAAATGGTCTGAGCGACTACCGCTGGACCGTCTTGTATGGACTGACCCATACGTCAATGGTTATTTTGATTTTAATAGTATTACAAAACTCATTGTTTTCACGCTTCCGAGGCAGTAGGTACTCAGCTACTGACTGCTCAGAAATTATGTACACTATCACATCTCTTCAGAAAATTGGCTGATTATAATAAAAAAGGCCATCAGTTTAAAGGTAATTTCATATTTTACGTAAAAGTATTTTAAAAAATTTTGTGTGTGAACGCAAATTTGGTTTATGCGAAAAGTTACGAAAATGCAATTTTTTCGTATTCTAAATTAAATCTTTATCTTTCTACGTCACAGTGGCAACGACGCACGGTCGGAGAGGGAAAAGAGAACGTGTTTTGATTCTAGTCTTGCAGCACATTCACGCGAAAAAAGTCTGGAAACAAACATCAACTCGTAAAAAATTATCAATTGTTTTTACGTGTTTAACACCATGAAATTCCTTTGAGGGATTATCTGACGATGCTAACTGTGCTTTGAGCTGACTTTTTAGGCGCAAGAAAACAATGTTAACGAAGGCTCACAAAATTTACAAGAAAAAGTTATATGTTGGAACAAATCCATGAAGCTTGACAAAAGTATTTACAGAGAACAAAAGTACCCCGTTTTAAAATTTGGATTCAATGCAATCACTAGCATTTACATAGTAATAGAAATATAAGACGTAATAAGGAATATGGAAAGAAAATGGAATTTTTCAATTTAAACTTTCGCAACTTCAATAAAGATGAGCCAAATATGTGTTGTATTAGTTGCCATGCAATTTTACTCATGTAAATGGGTAGACCATTGTTCTTCTCTCTTCATAGTTCTTTCACCTAACCACATCTTTCGGTTGAAAGAATTAGTAGGGGAATTGTTGAATTTCCGTGGAATATAAGGTACCGATCCGACATTTTTCTGGAGTAGATCAGTAAAACTCTACTACAAAACCCCAGTTCAAATTGGGTTGGTAATTGTATCCGTGATCTCCACACATTCGATTTTCTTGGATACCTCAAAAAAGTGCAAAAAATATAATAAGGAAAAATTATGAATTAAAAACTGTTTTCAATATAGGCGCATTATCGATGAATGAATCCATTACTTTTTGATTGTGATTATAAACATGAAAAACTTTACTTTCTTACCCCCGTTTATCCGAAGATTTACTTTTTTGACGTGTTTATATTTTGTTACCTTTTATTATACGGGGAAGGGATATATGGGAACTATGTTTCAATCTGATTTACACTGTTAAGTTCAATGTAAGTAATAGCAAGTACAAGATGATAGGTTAATGTGCTGTAAAAAAATTACAACTCTGTCATACAAAACCATATTACACGAGATATGAACGCAGAACATTCTTTCATCCTTAATACTTGCACCACGAGGTAGCCTCAATTACTTCAAGAATAATGGGAAGGGAAAATAGATCAGTAGTAGACCACAGCGATATTTGAAAATCCAAACCATTGCACAGAACTTCCACGTACTGAAAAACTGACTATTTTACGTGCCCGAGCACAGATTATATTGTTCTTGAATACCATATTGCAAAAATGAGAAGAAGAATTTATAAAACGATTCCATGTTTTATGTGTCAGTGTGTTATGCACCAGATTTCTTACTTTCATTATAAATTTGAAGAGCATATTTGCCTTGTCAAAAGCAATGACAGAACAGAGAATGAGGTCGGAAGTCAAACTACTCTTAAGCCTTCACTCTATTTACACCATAATGTATTCGAAAGAAAGAGTGTATTGCGATACGATGTTTCTTGATGTTTATATTGAGCTCCTACAGTCATTGAATTCNCGCTCTTGAAGTGTCTGATCTGCACGCTCTTGAAGTGTCTGATCTGCACGCTCTTGAAGTGTCTGATCTGCACGCTCTTGAAGTGTCTGATCTGCACGCTCTTGAAGTGTCTGATCTGCACGCTCTTGAAGTGTCTGATCTGCACGCTCTTGAAGTGTCTGATCTGCACGCTCTTGAAGTGTCTGATCTGCACGCTCTTGAAGTGTCTGATCTGCACGCTCTTGAAGTGTCTGATCTGCACGCTCTTGAAGTGTCTGATCTGCACGCTCTTGAAGTGTCTGATCTGCACGCTCTTGAAGTGTCTGATCTGCACGCTCTTGAAGTGTCTGATCTGCACGCTCTTGAAGTGTCTGATCTGCACGCTCTTGAAGTGTCTGATCTGCACGCTCTTGAAGTGTCTGATCTGCACGCTCTTGAAGTGTCTGATCTGCACGCTCTTGAAGTGTCTGATCTGCACGCTCTTGAAGTGTCTGATCTGCACGCTCTTGAAGTGTCTGATCTGCACGCTCTTGAAGTGTCTGATCTGCACGCTCTTGAAGTGTCTGATCTGCACGCTCTTGAAGTGTCTGATCTGCACGCTCTTGAAGTGTCTGATCTGCACGCTCTTGAAGTGTCTGATCTGCACGCTCTTGAAGTGTCTGATCTGCACGCTCTTGAAGTGTCTGATCTGCACGCTCTTGAAGTGTCTGATCTGCACGCTCTTGAAGTGTCTGATCTGCACGCTCTTGAAGTGTCTGATCTGCACGCTCTTGAAGTGTCTGATCTGCACGCTCTTGAAGTGTCTGATCTGCACGCTCTTGAAGTGTCTGATCTGCACGCTCTTGAAGTGTCTGATCTGCACGCTCTTGAAGTGTCTGATCTGCACGCTCTTGAAGTGTCTGATCTGCACGCTCTTGAAGTGTCTGATCTGCACGCTCTTCAAGTGTCTGATCGGCACGCTCTTCAAGTGTCTGACCTCTACGCTCTTGAAGTGTCTGACCTCTACGCTCTTGAAGTGTCTGACCTCTACGCTCTTGAAGTGTCTGACCTCTACGCTCTTGAAGTGTCTGACCTCTACGCTCTTGAAGTGTCTGACCTCTACGCTCTTGAAGTGTCTGACCTCTACGCTCTTGAAGTGTCTGACCTCTACGCTCTTGAAGTGTCTGACCTCTACGCTCTTGAAGTGTCTGACCTCTACGCTCTTGAAGTGTCTGACCTCTACGCTCTTGAAGTGTCTGACCTCTACGCTCTTGAAGTGTCTGACCTCTACGCTCTTGAAGTGTCTGACCTCTACGCTCTTGAAGTGTCTGACCTCTACGCTCTTGAAGTGTCTGACCTCTACGCTCTTGAAGTGTCTGACCTCTACGCTCTTGAAGTGTCTGACCTCTACGCTCTTGAAGTGTCTGACCTCTACGCTCTTGAAGTGTCTGACCTCTACGCTCTTGAAGTGTCTGACCTCTACGCTCTTGAAGTGTCTGATCTCTACGAATAACGAGATGCCTGATTGCTTTCAGACCATCCAATAAATATGCCAGATCGAATCTACTTTGAACAACAAAATCCTATTTTATTTTCCATTCATAAAATATATACCAAATGAAGCTGCACTAATGTTGTGAATTTGTGACTTTGTAAATAGTTCCCTACATGCTGAACCGTCGCGTAAGGTGTGAGCACCCGGGGCGAGAATTAACTGGGCGCCTCCCCCTGCACCAACCGCTAATATATGAGCGAGTATTATCATACCCTTCTCTTTAGCAGTAAATGGTAAGCAAACGTCATACTATCCCTGAATAGACCACGAAGGTGCCCCAGGGGTTCGTGGAGGGTAGAGCTCCGCAACTACTTGACCTCGGCACTAAAAGGAAGATATGTGGTCAGCATCTTGCTCCGGTCTGTTTGACCTCAGGATACACAAACTATAGTTGTCACTATAGTTGGATAATAAATTAATGGAGTAGTATTCATTTACGAAGAACCCAAAATAAAATGAAAATCAATTCATTATTTATATAAATAGCACTACATAGTATTTAAAACAAGGTCGTTATCAGTAATTTTCAATTCATTGAAAGATCTTTCACCCAAATTATGATTATAATTAACTCTCTAAATTAATATGTGCATTTGAAATGAAAACAAATAGAAACAAATGGTAATCTTATGGCAAAAGTGAGAGGGGACAATATTACCTTATAATCTAACTTCTTTTTTGTACTTCATTTTCTGTAAATAATGAAGTAAATGATTTTAGTTTTTCCTGCTCTATCGTGTAACTTTGATAGAAATATACGTAATATTCCTTTAAGAGCTTTGATTTACTAAAGTTATATTAAGAGGTCCGAACTGTCATCATAAATAAAAATGTATCATTAATAATATCCTAATAACACAAAGATTTGTATGTAAATTGCTGTTTGTTTTATTAAGAGCTCAGGAAGTGGATCTAGGAATAATTTTGTTTTCACCTTTTCTTAGTACGTATGCAGTTGTTCTTTATAAAGATTAGTCCAATGCACGTCATATGTCGAAAGATTTTCCAAGTCCAACAATTAACATTGCCACAAATTATTACTGAGTTATAAGGAAAATTGCTATTAAAAAAATATAACAATTTTTAAATAACTAATTGCAAATTGCAAAATTAGTACATCATATATAGCTGTTGTTCTAATATAGAAAACGGTAAATAAACTGATATAACTGGCGTCATACTGCCAATATGCGTAGCTTGCTCCTTGTCATTAGAAGTCTTCACTTCTCCTTCATTTAACACACTCATTGACTGAAAGTATATCATTAACCAGAAACTCTTAAATTCCTTTTTGTTTAATGATTTTTTCCATTTTTTTTCTAATCAAGGTTTCTTCCACGGGCGCCCGGGGCGACCGCCCCGCTTGCTCCGTCCTTGCGACGGACTTGCTTACACGCGAACAAATCACATTTCATCTAACCATCCGGGTAGAGGCAGACTAGAATTATTTTAAAATTACATCATTTAAGGTCATATGTACAAGGCATCCGACTGGACTCAAAACTTGCAGAATGTCCCTGGTTAGGGGCCAATTTAACCTGCCGCAAGTGATGCACGATTAGGTACTCTGATGCTGGGAGTTGAGTTTTATAAAAGAATTTGAGAGAAACTTCTATAGATATACAGGAAATTTCCTCAACGCAGGCCTACAGCAAATAATATGACATTGGGAACACATTCCAAAACTTTTTTTATATTTTATGATTTGTATTTTGGTGCAGTATTATTTATATTACTATTAAATATCGTAATTTATCAAAAGGTAAGTATATTGACCACAATATTCCCTTCATACTACTCATAACAAAAGAACGTTAGATATATCAAAACTAATAAACTATACTGAATTAAGAGCAACTGAAACGCAATGAACTATAATTCGTCACAAATTGAACAAGATCAGTAGGTCGATTGGTAGCTTCCTCCCGGAATATTAAATGAGAATTGAGTTTCTTTATGTCAATAGTACACTAATAAATATTTGTTACAGAAACATCGTCCTATTTACCTCTTTATTGGCATATCTCTTACCTCGAAATCAAATTTGTAGACTTTCGAAAATGAAATGATATTTTTCATTTTATCAGACTAGTGGTAAAGAGTTTCCTTTTCTTATCATCATCAAAAGGGTAGCTCCCGAGTTTTTAATTATTGTATCACGCAACAACCGTGAGTCATATTTGAGAGAAAATTAGAGACGCAAGAAAATAAAGAATGGCCACGCGTACTGTTAAGTTTTCATGAAGTATGGCTTTTGTTGCTATTTCTTTATTTAAATTTTCGGGCTTAACTCCATACGAAAGAAATAATTCATCCACAAGACGAGTCGCTCCGTCTTTTTTTTCTGTTTACAACATACATATTATGTATTACAGGTTTTCANTCATCCACAAGACGAGTCGCTCCGTCTTTTTTTTCTGTTTACAACATACATATTATGTATTACAGGTTTTCATAATCTTAAACAGAATGTTTGAAGTTGTATAGGGAAGAGTGATAGAGCGAGAAATTGTCAAATTGTTTGTTTGCTTGACATGAAATATTCCGCAAAAGTTTGATTTAAGAATTCTGAAGAAATTATCAGTAAGAAGAAATTCTCTCTCCACTCAATAATAACTATCCCTGCTGATGCGCGGCGTTTCTATTTTTCAATTCTTTGGCAGACGGAGGATGAAATGCGACGGGTATTGCAAGAGTTCCCGATGCATTTCACGGCTCTGAACCGGGAAGTGACTGCAATGGAGCGGGTATCAAGGGCAAATGAAGGCACGGAAATGCAGAGGAAGGTCACGGGAATCTATCACAAAAATCCACATCTACCGCGAGGAATTCTCCGCCCAGTCAGTGCTGACCCTTGAACTGCTGTCCGCCCAAATCGGTTTTCATTCTACATTTTCCACGTAAAAACCAACCTGCTCATAAACCCGGTCAAATACGAATTAGAAAATATTAGATTTAATTTAATAACTTGAGTATGTCGATACTTGAATCCCACTAGGCAAGGATCTCATTTGGAGATTAAAAAAATATGAGTGGAACTTATGGAACATGTATTTTCGATAAACTCGGAAAGAAACATAGTTAAACTTATCTTCGGTGGGAATTAACATTACGAGAAATAACATCTACTGCGTCTCATATCACATTTTTAAATAACGTCAACCGAAAATTGGTGTCAAAAAACTTTCATTATTTAATAGGAGATTATTAAATTAATAGTACAGCTGGATCTACACATATTGCTTAGAATGCAAGATAATTAATGAAATTTGCTATCACTGGAAAATGCACGGCATTTTACTAACCTTTTTCTTTCATCCTTCTTCTCAACTGCTTCAGATGCTTTACCGAATGAAATTTTCTCTTCACTTTACTACCTTGGCCGGTGTAACTAATAGTTCCTTTGGACGTGCACATACTTTTCGAATGTACTCATTACATTTTCAGAAATTTTCGCGCAATTTTCTTCATCACAAAATTCACTCCACGATGAAAACCCGCACAAGAATCACAACTCGATATTGGACTGCAGCATGTCTGATAACGGAACTCTTAAACTTGTGGCCTTTTACAGCAGCTAAGCAACTGTGACCCAAACTCAAGAACCACCCCTGTTGCCAAACTTGGTCTCTTTTCACGTCGTTGCCAAACGATTATTATATCTTAAATAGTCCAGGTACATTGTGAGAAATAAGGTGTGAATAAGTATCGACAAATGACGCATTAGTCGAAGCAAATTAAACGATTTGTGGCACAAATATTTCTGAATGTATGAAAATGTATGAAATAAAATGACTTTTCCAATATATCCGTGTTATGTTTAAAGTGTTGTGAACAGGAAACCGCCAAATCTGATACCGTTAAATTTATCTATAGCCACTCGCGAGCGCTAAAATTATGGAGTTGCATTTAATTGTCGTTTTTCGAACATATTAATAGCCATCCCCACTTCCTTAGTTTTACCTCCTGTACTCTTGCTTTTTCTTATCTCGTGATCCGATAGTGAGTTCAAAATCCGAATTTATTTTTACCGCAACTAAAGCGTTTCGTGGGCAGCGGTGGTCTAGTGGTACCACGTACACTGTCACGACACTACCGAGCGACGAAGCGTATGTTCGAACCCTTCCCGGTCGAACTAAGTGAGGTTTACAGGAAAAGTTATTCTCTTCAGACAAATTTCAGTTCTGTACCACAGGTTCCCCGGCAACTCTACATCTCTACTTCCCAATTTTATCTCTCAAGTCTAAAGGTTAGGTGGAAGAACAAGCCTCATAGCCTGAACCTCGCCAAAGGACAATATATAAATAATCATCCAACTTTTGAATGGGTTACGCACCTACGTGTATCAAAGTTTGTCTGACTTAAACGCGGTTATATTTCATTACCTATTGCATCCTAAGCAATATTTTTTTCAAATATTTTAGTGAGTTCATTGTAATATCACAAAACAAGAAAAAACTACTTAATTAATAGCTGGTGCTTAAACCAATGAAATGGGAACTGGGAAACGATACTTAAATAGTGCGTTAATAAAAAGACAAATAAAAAATCTTACGAGACATTTTCCAATATATAACATGGTTTTGGCGAAGGTGAAATATAATCGATCTTTCACAGTTGAAAATCAACCCTGCAACACATACTGAAACTTAAAACATCAATCCTTGGAAAGTTGGTTTGAAATTTATTGACGGTAACAGTGAGCAATCTCAACTTTTTTACCTAAGTCTCAACATCTTCCTGTAATTTTCTGGAACTTTGTATAATCAAACCCATTTATCAATTTCTCAATCTGAACCGTACTTCAAAAGTATACAGTTTAAACTGATAACCATATGCCATGAATAACGTACACTGTGAACGAATTGTTTTTTGTTCGGTTTCATTTTTTTATACATGAAATATATTTATTTTCAATCGTGAATAATGCATTTTAGTACCGCAGAATAATTTTGAAATACAAGTTAAATAGATTCGTCCGAGTTTCTCTATGATAAATGAGAATTTAATTGAAACTTTACGATGAATTAATGTCCAGAAATCAAGATACTAAAAGGAGGAAAGGTATTCTCATCAGCGGTACGAAATTCGTCATTTACAGAGCATGACGTAACACAATGACTATCTCTGAAGGCAGAGCTGGGAATTATTGTGTAGATAATCTTGTAAAAAGTTATAGCAGCTTTTATAATCCATCTATACGAGCATTGATCAGTTACTTTTACTATTCTTGTCACTTTAAGTTTTCCTATTTTCCAGTTTGTTATTCTTGAAATTTTTGTGACACCCTCATTGCAAGATACGTACATGAACACCTCCTATAAGCAATAACTACCCTTTGTATGGGGGGTGAGAACGAGTGAAATGTAAAAATACACAGGCAAACAAGAAGAAAAAATAGTCGAAATCTAGAAGACAGGCTCTACTACCACTATATGGGCGCTGAAACCGATTATGACTATAATTTTTTATTATTATCCAATTTTCCCTTAGCACCCCCTACAGCCCCCAGGGGGGTTGAGATTTCGTTGTTCATGAAAATTAAAAATAAATGTATATTCTCATGTATTTTGGTGAACTGAGGGTGCTAAGGGAAGCTACAGGGGGTACTAAGGGAAAATTGGATAATAAAAAATTATTTTTATAGTCATCATTGGTGTCAGTGCCNACTGAGGGTGCTAAGGGAAGCTACAGGGGGTACTAAGGGAAAATTGGATAATAAAAAATTATTTTTATAGTCATAATTGGTGTCAGTGCCCCGAAATATAAGGGGAATTGGGTCTACCTTCTGAGTTTCGACTTTTTTTTGTTTTTGTGTGCCCCTGTAATTGAAAGTTGATATTAATGTTGAGAAACTAGTTCTCGGGGCCGCTGAAATTAGTAGAGACAGTCTCGAAGACATCAAAGTCCACAATCAGTCCGTATAAACTCCAGAACCCCTAGGGAAGGTGACGCCATGAAAAAATATATCGAACAGGACATATCAGTGATGAGTCCGTAATTTTCGGAGTCGCTGAGTAGATAGTGAAATCCTGATATCGTGCAAGTCTGAAATCAGCTCTCATGGAACAAACACACCACTAACACCCCTTGGATGAGGGGGTGGAAATGTGTTTATGGATAAAAATAATTGAAAACTAATATTAAAATATAAAAAATTAAAAATGAATCGGATACATAGTTTTAGGGTTGACGAAATGTTTCAACTACCAATGCCTTTATGTTGACGATATCACATAGGAGGACTATTCTTAGAGATGGGGGCGGAAAGAGAAAAATGTAAAAAGACCGATATTAGAGTCGAGTCCATGGTTATTGTGTCTTCTGAGATGATTAATCGTATTTCCAGTGGCTTTACGAACCCTTCAGACCACATAAGATGCACAACGTCCCTAGAGGTGGGGGTTGGGAAAAGTGTGACAAAAAATTATCAAAAATGTCCGCTAAGAAAGAATTTTACAAAAATTCACCGCTAAGGGTGTTAAATGGGTGTAGATGTCCGCTAATATTTTACGAAACTCCACCCATAAGAGGGTGAAATGAGGGATAAAATGTTTTATATATGCATCCTATGTATCCCACCTTAACTCTTGATTGTCTCGAGCAATTTCAACAAAAATGTACATGCATGTGACAATCTTGCATGAAGCACTGTGGGGGTAAGACATCCCTGGCATCCCTTGGGAGAGGATAGGAAGAGGAGGACGTGTAAAAATAATGGAGAAATCCTATAACATATTTGAAACCATAGTTATCGGTGCCATTGAGATGGACAATGGCGCGCACAATGCTCCGCAATTAGTCCAAATTGGAGATATGAAATCCTTAGCATTCTTGGGGAAGGGGTGGGAACAGGTGGTCGCAGAAGAGAAGAGTCACACTCTCAATGCCGCTCAAGTCTACGATCACCCCCTATGAGGGAATATACTTCTTTTGGTTAAGGGAGGAAATGTAAAAATAATAGAAAATGTCTCATATTAGTGTTGATATCATAATTTCGGGGTCAATGAGATTATTAATAACATTTTCGAAGACACCAAAGTCCAAAATCAGCATCATATACACCCTTTGTACCCCAAGGGTAGGGGAAGCTAAATACAAGTTAGTCGAAAATGATAGATATCAGTGACGAGTTCACAGTTTTCATCATTGTTCAGTTGATTGTAACATCCTGTAATCGTGTAAGAATATATTCAGCCCCCATGGGAAATAAGACACTCCTAGCACCCCCTTGGTCAGGGATGTGAATGGGTAGACATGTAAAAATAATCGAAAGTTACCGATATAAGTGTGGTGATCAAAGATTTAGTGGTCGCTGAGATTATAAATGACATTTCCGATGCTGCTTAAAACCACGATCAGCCTTATAAACCTCAGTACCTCAGGGAGGGGTAAGACATACAAAAGGTGCGACACCTCAGGGAAGGGTATGACAAGTTCAGAGATTTCGGTATTGCTGTGATGAATCGTATCATACCTATGAGAAAGAATAAAGTTGTAGACATATTACAGAATTCTGTAAGTACTCAGCTATTATATGTATAAAAGTTTCCCGTCGTGCATAGTCTTATATTCAAATGTTCAGTTTTACTCTGAGTATGTCTGACGTCACGATACAATGCACATGTGATTACCTTGTCTCCTCGTAGTACCATGTCTAATTGAAATGAACTTAATTTTTTAACTACGCATGCAAAATATTGTCATTTTTCTTAAATTTTGATGAATGCACCCGGACCTCATATACAATATGTAATGAAGATTCTGGATATCTAAATGAAATAAACAGGAATCTGGCTAGTAATTTCAATCTGTTAGTGAAACTCCCACGATGTGAATTTTATTCTTTTAAAATGATTTGGTAAAAATACCTCCCCTAACGACATACAGTGTCATTCATGAAATCTATAAGCAATATTCCACATTGCAGTGAATCACTGCAGTAATGACAGAGATTCACTTGTTTTTAATTTTGATTTCGGATTATTTACTGAGCTACTTCAGTGAACTATGTTTTTTAAAGATATCCTCATGAACCAAAATCCATGGCAGTGAGATCCAGAGTGCTAGAGATCACACATTCAATACAGTTTTGGAACCGAGAGTTCATAACACAAAATATCTCCAAGATACGTACATGAATGCGATTGTAGCTTTATATTAAGTATTTCTTCTGTATCGAAATAAGAGAGGCAAGAAAGTAGAATTGCGTAAAGCTGAACAGTGACTTGAACAATGAAAAAACGATTTTAAATTCCATAACTAGTACATTAGTGCGATAAGCCACTTCTGAAAGATTTAGAAAAATCCCACTGACGCACATTCGCATTCGTCTGGGATTTCAAGATATGTCCGTAAATTATAACCAATTTCGACCGAAAAACAAAGACAGTTTAGGTATGAGTGGAAATGGTGTTCAATTACGGAAGGCGAACGGATGGTGTAGTGGTTACCACCTCTGCGATCAAAGCAGGAGTCCCGGGTTTGATTCCTGGCTCATCTCCATTTTCATCTGACTGAAATTAATCAAATATAGGGTTACCACGTGTAGGGTACACGGAAGAAACATATGCAAAGTGAGTTTACATGACTCACTCATTAATGCTAATGAATTTCTCATTTTGGGTTAAATAGAGCTGAAACTACAATTTGTATTAAATTTGTACTGGCAAAAATCTTGGTGCGGTAGTTCAGTACAATTAAAAAACTGCTTGACGTAACTTACGGCCTGACAAAGAAAATGTTTATCGCGGGTCCATTCTGATAATAACTAAGCAAATGGTTTGTGAAAATAATTGAATTCATATTTCCTTTTAACTTACGTTTCAGCAATACAGTCTCAAAAGTAAATGAACATTGACCAATTAACTATAAATATAATTATAAATAATTAATGATGTCAAGTATATGAAAATAACCAACCAAAAACAGGTAATCAAATCCTTTTTGATCAGAGCTTCACAGTTGAAAAGACACTGTAAACATCCTCAATTCTAGAAAGTTTGGTTTCAGGAATTGACATTATGAGACGACCGAACTATTATATTACCTTAAGTGAGTGTTATTGGAAATGGAGAATGAATCATACGCTCATATGTATAAACACAAGATCTTACCAGGAAGAGGTGTCTTTTGTACCGATCTTTGTTTGCGAAACGCAGTGCGTTACGATCTTTGTTTATAGAAATTCAAAAGGTTTCTGTTACTATTCAATTTTCAAACGTTTTGAGAACTGAAAATTGAGATTTCCTTTACATTTATACTAATTGCCTCCATTTATAATGAATAAATTAACCTGTTTCCTCCCCTAGACCAAGAGACGTCTCGAAATATTTTATAGCGAAGAAACATTATTAAATGTATTTTATAACTTTTAAGAATTATTAATTACATTACACGGTACTTTTCAGATACAATAAAACAACATTTTAAATATTACATTGATTTTTAATTGCTGTTATATTAGGAATACTTTGACAAAATAAAAGTTTGTTGTTAAGAAAAAATATGACATATAATACATAGAACTTAATTGAATGTATAGCTTCTCATGTGGTATATGTTAGAAAAATAGATCAACATATAAATAGAATACTGTTATTCGTAGAGTCTACTCCTCGACAGTTTTAGTTCATTTATTATAAAATAACATATACTGTTACTTCTAGCTTTTGGAACTTGTACAATATAACAAACTACGTTAGCCCTTGTTGAAACTAAGAAATCATAATCTATCACCTTTAGAATTGCGTAAACTTCCTCTAAAACTCTCTATACTAATATGGAATAAAAATATTATTCTCTCTAGATGGGTACTATGGCAACACTTCCTGATACTGGTTCACTGACAGATGTTTCAATGAATATGAATTGATAATCCTGCTTTTTCGATTCGCCCTGTCTTCCCAACTGGTTTTTGATCCGTGATTTTTTACTTCTTCAACAAAGGAAGAACGGTTTACGTGCACTGTGTTATGGAAGGTAAGAATGAAGGTCAACTCTGTTGTTACAACAGAGCCAAGTGATTTCTTGTTTCCAAGGACTCTACTCAAGCTTCGGCGAGAACTCCTTCTGGAAGAGTTGTTCTTAATGTTCATGTTATTTTTCTTCAATTTTTGTAAAATGAGGCATTAGGGCTCGTCATTCATGTTATTAATTCCGTGGCAGAACTATTTGCTGTAATGTTAAGGTTGAAAATCTAACTGAACTTAACACAATATTGACTTAACTCAGTTTACTTTTAATAAATATCTTAATCATCCGCTTTAGCACACTTTGATTCACTCACAAGCCTTGTTTGTTCTCAATAAATAAATTTTCAATACATAAAAAAAATTATGAAAATTCATCTTTGAAGCCACATTCCTTTGTTGTGTGACCACGGTGTTGCATTTTGGGTAGGTACGACACTCTACGTATATCAGTTGTGTTTTGACTGTTCAAGGTTTAGTATTCGGCAAGTTTCTTCAAGAAAGTCTTATTGCTGTTTATAATGATGTTGCGTGAAATATCCTTTAAAATAGCATTTCAAAATTTGCGTTCCTAAAAAATCTCAGTTTTTGAATCATGTTGCTCTCGCTGCAAATCTCTTAAAGCTGAAGGGTTCGCACACATAGTTAATAATAAAGATTTTCAACGAAATTTATTAATATTATATTAATATTGTCTCTTCCAAATTCCTCCGAAATTTATTTTACCGATAAAGCTTCTCTAAATAATACTTGTATTTTTTGTTGGGTTTTCAATTGTTTACCTTATTCATCATCAATATATGAGAAATAGCTTCCTCTTTGCCTCCGTACAATGACACTCCAAACTAGTGGAGCAGTTTCTTCATATCACCATAACTTCTAAAAATTTATCAATGTGAAGATTTTGGAAGGAAATAGAGTTGATTTTTCGTCTGTAGTCAGATGGAGATAAAACATTATAATAAAATGTGCTTATTGGGCACAGACTGTAAAATCCGCTCCTCCATCTGACAATTACAGTCATTTTACGGTACGAAGAATTCATAGAGGATGAAGATGCTAATCAAAAGAGTTTGCATTTCAACAGACGAAAAGTTATTTTCTCTTATTTGCAATATTTCGGTGTTACAAGAGAAATTGAGGCGTCTAAATGGAAAACGTTTTTACGGAAGACACATAAAACTGATTAAATGTCATCACTGAATTTGAAAAAATATGGAAAAATTATCATAGATTACTTGTTTAATGGTCCAACAAATGATGCTTTAAAAAAACTTAATTTTATCCAAATTTAAAGTGTTCTTTTAAAACAATTGTAGGTGCTAAATAATTAAAACATCTGGTGTTCTGTTGAAACCATTGTAAGTGACAATTAATTAAAATATGAAGAATGTTCGAAATACCACCTGTGATTTCCCAAAATCGCAACAAATACCACAAATTTTGGGATAGTCCCCAAAAGAGTGAATGTACCACGCCTGATAAACATAGTTTTGTCTCACCATAGAACAAGATACATAAAAAAATATCGATTTTCCCGACCGTTATTGCATAATACAAGTTAGCGTCGCGACGATGTGTGCACCTGCGCTATCTTTTAACCGTCATAGCAAATAATCTATCTACCATCGAAGGCACTTCGATTACCACAGACTTGACGTTTTCAAAAAGAACGTTTTCTTTAGAAAAAGCAAAAACTAAATGTTTTTGACACTTATAATATTTTCTATTTGTTTGCCTCAATAAAGCTTCTTAATTTCTACCTTAAAATCGGTGTTTTAATTTCAACTGCCATCTGGCAGCAGAATAATGAAGTATTAACAGTCAAAGAAGTTTACGGCAAGATATTCCAACAAGAGAATATACAATAACTCAAGAGGACTGTGTTGTGCTAATTGCTAAATACTAACAGCCAATCGCTGAAAGCAGATCTCTCCTCCATTTTAGGGAGAGTTGCTTATGAGAATTTTTTCTTTTATCGAATCTAAGAGTGGTACCTATTTAACAAATCTAAGCATGTAATAATTATTTATAGTTGAGAATATTTCGAACAATCACTAGAAATATTACCTTGAGTACTATGCATTCTGGACTTTAATTTCGTGTAGTTTTAAACGAAATATTGTCATCAGACCAGTTTTAAGAATGGGATTCTTGCAAATGTTTTACATCCCACAAACTTACTGACTGAAAATTCTTTCTCATACATTATTTATTAACTTTGTATACATGTCTAAAATATAACGAAAAATCTTCCGACCTGAATAGTCTTATCTCTACTACAGAGCAGAGAGCTATAGAACTAGATTAGGCTAAACTTCTACCCCGTTGTACAACAACATTCATGTTACATGTAACCAATACAACATAACTAAATTTAATTCAGTCAATATTACACGCCCACTTACTGCGTGTTACTCAAACAATTAATAATAACATCGGTCATCACTAAATCGGCCAAAGTAAAATACAGTCGCACCTCAATAAACCGAATTCCTTGATAAATCTAATTTTTATTATTCCCCTTGAACACTTATACTTTCTTCCATGTTATTTTAACTCTATTTCGAAGCGCTAATAGCAAAAACCTTGATAATTCGAATTATCCCGTTCGCGCAACGAGCAGCTGGACCAGCGACCCCACCACGCGATCTGCTATTTCTTATGGTCGCACTATTGCGTTTCAAAACAAAACATCGATACTCCGTGATGGTTTAATGATCATTTTAACTATGTTAAGTTGAACGAAAATGGGAAACGGAACTGAGATTCGAACTCGGGACGTTGAGCACAGCGCGCTCATGCGCCATCCCGTTCGCATCCCGGATTCGTCATCCATCCTCATTCAACTTGCGAGACCCAAAGACCTCTGAGGTGGTCTCGTAGAGACTATGCTCTTCATATGCGGCGACTCCCTTAGGAAGTACTTTATTTGGGTAGTATTTTCCAATTCTGGTTCACAAACACATAGAAATAACTTACATTGCGGTGAACCTCACCGCCAAGCTAATCTGTTNGAGGTTCACCGCAATATAAGGTGTTAACGATTTCAGTGAATTGGTAATTCTTAGGACTCCTACATCGAGATTCCTGATGTTCCAGAGACCAAACTTATCTCACATAATCTATCTCAATGCGAGTACTGTTCAATATTTGATGGGCAGCCCAAGTCGGCTCACAGCTCGCAAGATGAATTTTCAAACTTCTTCCAGTTTCCTCCATCCATGTACCGTATGATCAGTGGACATTTGATTCCAGTACAAATACTTTGCCATTTCTTTCAACCAAAAATATGTTATTTGTGGATGATGGATGACAAAGACCATTTTGTAAGGAATTTGTTTTGAGCGTTTGAAAGGTTTTCTTGACCAAATGTAAAATGAATATAAATTTATTATTGAATACTCAAATGTTTTTATGGTAATTTATGAGTTCTTGTATCTGATAGATGAGTCAATAAAATGTCATTATTCACTTTTTTATGACAAACTTTCTTATTTAATATTACTCCAAGATTTTGTTGCGATACTCGATAAAAATCATTTTCGTAATCCAATAATTTTGTGTTTGTGTGTGCAATGTTTATAAATGATCAATCGCGAGAGCAAATAAACCCATTTATTGAGACAATGCATCCATTCTTTGGCGAACTTCGAAGAAAATCTACTCTACTCCCACTTCGAAAGAGGGGTTTATCACGTTTACCTAATTCCTCATTACTTATCTCTACTACTTCGTATTCCATATTGTCACTCAAATTTCGTCTGTTTTGAATAAAATCCTGATTCACTAACTGAAAGTAAATAATAATACTTATATATCAATAGTTTTGGCATGATTTTTCATATGTCCGTGGGTATGTTTCCTGTCGAAGCTTACTTAATCCCATGTGAAGAATAAAGTAAATACGTGGAGGAACAAGATATGCATGTTGTGTGAGACAAAATTACATTAAAATATTCTTTTATTATTGACCCTAAGGCTGGTAATTCCTTATGACATTGTTGTTTATATCATTTTCTAGATAGATTTTTAGAAAAATCGTAGAAAATAAAATCTCAGAATCATGAGATAAAATTACCAAGGCCGAGTCCCTTATCAAGGTATTTTATGGAGGGTCCTTTTAAGCACGTGATTGGTGTCACTCCAGTTGCAAATTTCTTGCCACCGCTACAGAAGTGACAAAAATTGCGTGCATAAAATACTTAATGAATTTTTGGTGCCGCAATTCTTGCCACCGCCACTGGCAGCTTTGGAACATAAGTACAAATATGATTAGTGACAGACAGATAATNTTGGAACATAAGTACAAATACGATTAGTGACAGACAGATAATGTTGAACTGTGTGCTCCACATAGGTGTACTTTTTAACAGAGTAAAATATGATTATCCAATAAACTCCAGATAGTACAGTGGTGGCCGAAGTTTGTAAACATTTCAGTACAGGCTATCGACCATTGACCTTTTTTTCAGTAGACTGTTCTTATAGTCATCAGATGAATATTGATATATTCCTTCTTATCTCAATAATAAACAATTCAGGGCTCTAATGACCTAGCCGTTGACGAGCCCTAAAACCCCACAAAAAATAAACAATTCAGTATTGACATCCATTATNTATAGTCATCAGATGAATATTGATATATTCCTTCTTATCTCAATAATAAACAATTCAGGGCTCTAATGACCTAGCCGTTGACGAGCCCAAAAACCCCACAAAAAATAAACAATTCAGTATTGACATCCATTATTTTAATTATACTATAGTTGTATCTCAAATCAGAGTGATACTTTTGTCAATGAAAACACCCTTGTTGTAAAGTGGGTGGCAACAACGAGAAAGGCTTCCGAAAGCTCCAATCTGCCTCATCTAATATAAATAAATAAACAAACTTTATTGTCGAAAAACAATTGCAAATCGCGTATGACAACGTGGAAGGCAATAAAATAAGTTACTCTCCGGAAACAAGCAAGGGACCATCTCATCAATTCCGATCAAGGCCCAAGGGCAGAGGTGGATTTAATACTTATATTAAAAAATATTAAATACGAAGTAATCCATATATTATTCCTAAATTAATTGTAGATATAATGTGCAGTAAAAATTCGAGATTAAAAACAACAAGAGTTTTAAATGACATTGCTGCCTGTGTAAAATCCGCCACAACCCGGAGGAAACCCGAAGAAAAACCCGGACTAGGATGGGGCTACAGAGATAATATATACAACCGTGCCAATGATGCGTACAGTTAGAAATAAACTATATTAATGAAAATAATCAAAACAATGTGCATGAGAAAGGGAATTTAATCTGTATCTAGAGTACTATAACAATGGCGTGACAAAGTTTAAGAGATATTAAGATCACTTACATCATCCGTCCTCATATGGAAAACAATATTTATTGGTAAATTGAATCTCTCCACATCTTTTATTAAAATCAGTAAATTCTTTCACATTATAGAAGCAATATGCATAAGAAAACTTTTAACCGGGGATTTGAAGGGATTCAATTTATTACTACATTTATATTTTTTGGAAGGGAATTAAGCAAAATTATTCCTGAATAGTGTGACGCTTTTTGGCAAAGAGTGGTTGATACGCCAGGATGATGAATATTACCCTAATTATGAGTGTTGTGCTCGTGATTTAGACTGTTTCTTCTAAAGCAGGGGTAGGATCTTAATGATTATTTATTAACAAACACGACTACTTCATAAATGTATATGGAAGGGAGAGGAAGAACATACCACGGTCACGCGATATAACCCACTCCAGTGACTTCTCAAGAGGAGTGACACGATTTACAAGTCATGTTTCATGCTGTACTCGATTTACACGTCGTGTACGACATAAAATGACCTATTTTATCTCATTTATTTATTATACGACCGATTCCTCGCTGCCGCTACGCGAGCAACAAAAATAGCAAGCATAAAAGGGTCTTAGAGAAAGATCTCACGAGAAAATATCGACGCGCACCTGAAAAGGAGTTTGAAATAAACTGCAAAACTGTTAAGTAAAAATTCTTGAAATTTAGAAAGGAAATTTGAAACACCATTTCTATTTAGTGATATGATCTAAAAAGAAGATAAAGTGGTAAGTTTAAATTTAGTTTTAATGTGAATTAAATTTTTAGAAACAAAAAATGTTCTAAAAATTGAATTTTTTATACTGGTACGTCAGAATTGTTTTTCATTTTCATTCAATTTTATCCCAGTTTCACGACTATAGAGTCATTATCTGTGTTTATTGTTATTTCATTTTAACTTTCTCTTCCTTTTCCTCTTTTATTTTCTGTACTTTTTGTCTCTTCTTTTATTTATTTATTTATTTATTTTTTGTTCTATTTTCTTTATTCTTTCGCTACTTTATTAAAGCAGCTGTTCCAATTTATCCATAAGTATTGTCCCAATTATGTGTCCGTCCCCACCTCGAGGAGGTATGGAACGTATCTTTATATGCTTTTCGTATGCTAAGTATCTTCATCACGTATTCCTCGAATTTTTCGTATACTTCTTTTGACCGGTTGTATTTCGTCTTTTTTTTCATTTCAAATACTCCTCTTCTTTTTAACTGGCATATCCAGTTGCCCCTTTCTTGCCCTGTTATCATACAATCGTACAGAACATGGTCTATTGTTTCATCATCCTGGTCACATATACAATTCTTTGACGTTAGTAGGTTCCTTTTTTCCCAACAAGTGTTAAAGTCTCGATGTCCTGTCATAATTTCCAACAATGGTTGACTTAGTATAAACTATTTCCTGTTTGTATAACAATGTTACAGTCCTTATAAATTGGCGTGTTCTTCGTCCATATTTTGCTTTATCCCAACGTATATTCCAACATTTCACTAATTCACGTGTTGTTACGCTTTTCCATCCCTTTTCATATCCTGTTATTTCGATGTTTCCTATTTCTGCTGTTTGTTTCTGTCTTACTGCGTATCGTAACACATGCTGGTCGATTGCAAGATCAATTGGAAGAACCCCGAGTAGTACTTGCAACGCATTTGTTGCTACACTTTTGTAAGTACCATCCCAGTTTACTAAACTTATTCGCTGGTATTGGCTTAATTTTCGAACCATGAGTTTCAATTTATTCCTTGCATGCTATACTGTGCAGCAGTAAGTTAGCTGTGAAACCAATACTCCCTTATATATTTGATTTAGTTGTTCTTTTCCGATGTTATTCTTTGTGATTCCTACTCTCATTAGTCCGTAGACCAATTTTGTTACCTTCTCTCTAATGTATTGTATGTGGTTCATGAATGTGAGCCGTTCATCAATTTGTACTCCTAAATATTTTACTTTTTGCTTTATTTTTGCACGCCAATTTTTAAATTTTATAATACGATCTCGTTGTGATTTTCTTCAATTTCTGTTTCCAAGCACTATCCATTTTGTCCTGCTTTTTGAAATTGTTAGCTTTATTTTCTGACATTCCTGCTCAAAGTAACTTAAATTTCTGCACATTTTACCCCTAATTCCTGACGGCTATTTCCCTCTATTAAAATTACTGTATCGTCAGCATACGCATAGATATCTATCCCCTTCTTAGTCATCACATATAGTATTTTATTCAGTACAATATACCATATAATTGGACCGCGATGACTCTTTTGTGGATATTGTGTGATTGAACTTATTATATTTTCTGGTCCTATTTTCAGTAGTATGTGTCTATCTGTCATATAGAATGTTAGTATCCGTTGTAATTGTTCTTGTATCTCTTGTCTTTTAATTTCTTCTTGTACTACATCCTTTTGGATCGAATCGAATACCCCTTCAAAATCTATCAATATCATGAGCGCATACTTTTTCGTTCGTATACATTTGTCTCCATACTCTCAGTTATGAAACGATCCCAATCTTTCCTTTTCTCCTGTCGTATCTGTCGTATCATCTTTTTAAGATGTGCTTTGTACTCCTCATTTCCCTGTTCGTACTTCTCTGTTCCATCTTTCTTATTTCCGTCGAAGTTTTTGTCGTCGTCGCTTTTCATTATGTAATTCATTATCCCACCATCTGTCCACGGTGGTATCCATTTGTCGTATTACTCCAAAATGACTTTACATAATAAATCATGTCTTGTAACATATTTATTCTCTTATCAATATCAGTAATGACGTAGTAATGAATTTTGCGTATTCTTCTTTCTGTTTGTCTGTCAGCCTGTTCCAGTTTATCTTTCGCATATTTATTTGTTTTTCCATCTGTTCCGTGGTATCGTCTTTTAAATCGATGTCATATTCGNAGTTTATCTTTCGCATATTTATTTGTTTTTCCATCTGTTCCGTGGTATCGTCTTTTAAATCGATGTCATATTCGATTGTTCTATGGTCTCTTTCTATGTTATCATTTACGCGCCAATGTTTTGCTTTTGTCTTTCTTCTTTTTGTACATAATGTTATGTCTATGATATACTGTTCATTTTCTGTTTCATAGGTATGTACTCCATATGTATTTAAAATTTGTAAATGATGTTCCATTATTAATTGTTCTAAATGCTTTCCTCTTTTGTGCTGTATCTTATCGCCCCGCAATTTGGATTACGCATTCCAGTCTCCCCCGATGTAAATTTCCTTCCCTTTGTATTTATTTATTATTTCTGATAATTTCCAGAAAATTGTTTTTTGTACTTCCGAATTGTACATACACATTAAAATATATTATGTCAATTCTTTCTTTTGCTATCCGCACTACTTGTATATATTTTAATGTATATTCTTTATACTCTAATATGTCTATCTTGTCATTACATATTATTAACGCTGTTAGTCCTTCTATGATGTAAAGTCCCAATAAAAAATATTGTTTTATATCTTATTGGCAACTGTGTAAGTCTTCCTTATTTGAGAAATGGTTCTTGCAGTGCACATCCTCTTCAAAGGCTTTTTGTGATATTCTAATTTCTATTGCTGGTATTTTGGCGTATTATATCGCACATCTTTTTATATTCTGAACAAGTTACGTCTCTTACTTGATGAGTTGCATTGAGTCCTTTTCTACTGCAATTTGCGCTTGTTGCTTTTTCTTTTTTATTGACACAATCTTTGTAGTCATGTCCTTCTATTCCGCAATGTCCGCAAAATTTATTCTTCTCTTTGCAATATTTAGCCTGGTGACCGTAGAGACAGCATTTAAAACATCTCAAAGGGTTTATATACACTTCTATTTTAAAAGAACTGTTTCCAATACATACTATTCCAATTTTATTTTGTCATTTGTTACCTCTAGTACCCTGTGGCGTGTTCGCCAGTCATTGTTTCCTATTTTCTCTATTATTTTTATTTGCTCCTTTTCTTCTCCTGTTTGACAGTTATGTCGTCTAATTTTTTCTAGTAGTTCTTCTCCCTTTTCTGATACTCCGTATATAATCACTAGTAGTTTCTTGGTATTTTGTTTCTGTTGTTTTAGTTCTGTATGTTCACTTAGTAATTCTTGCAGCTTATTACACATCATTCCTTCTTCAATTCTTACCGATAACTTGTTCCCTCTAGTTATTCGACATTCTCCTATGTTCTGGATGTCTTTTGTTGTGTTGAGTGTCCGATAAAATTCCTATGGTACATTTGCTTCCTTCATTTTATGCCTTTTCCCTATATACTCTTTCACGTGATTTCTTTTTTCCCAGCACTTTTTCTGCATAGGTTAAATTTGTTTCTGGTTCCATTTATTGCGTTGCTGTTTCTTTTATTTTTTCCATTTCATTTTATTTGTTTCCAATGTCTGTTTTAATTCTTTTATATACTCCTTCATTTTTGTCTGTCTTCTATTTCTGTTGTGTCGTTCCCTCCTATTCCTACAGTATCTATTCGATGCAGTACTATTTGCTGCATTTCCTGTGAATTTTTGTCCATTTCCCCCTGTAGTGTGTTATATCTTTCATCTAGAACATTTATTACTCTCTCCTCTAATCTTTCCGTTTCACGTGTATATATCTCACTAATTTGACTGGCAGATAACCTTTCCCCTATTTCAATTATTTGCTCCTTTACTTTTTCTAGGTTTATCTCTTACAATTTATTTTTCGGAATCTCTGTATCGTTTTTTACATTTTTTGAATAACGCCAAAGGTCTCGAACTCCATCTTCAATGCTTTGTTGGGTCTTCCCGAATAATTTTCTAAATTTATAATCTTCAAATCTTAATACGAGGTTGTCGTATATATATATTTCCCACTCACTTTGTCACCTTGTCCTGTTTTTTGCTACGTCGTGTACGTGTTGTCAAAATGTAAGTCTCGTCCTTTGTGGTGCTATAGGTACCTTATAATTGGTTCTATTTTGCGGAGATGTATTTATTAATATTTTCATATATTTTATCTTCGCTTCCTGTCTAGTTATATTTGGTTTTTATTTGGGTTCCATATCCCGTACTGTTATCGAGTTCTTAATTTTTTATGTTTGACTTTCACGTGTGTTACACTTATGCTCGCTCTTGTCGAAAC
>NNCF01131064.1:0-13811 GCA_002313205.1 Laupala kohalensis | reverse complement strand
TTAATTTTCCATTAGGTAATCCCCTTTTGTCACTTTTGTTCTATGTTGCAAATATTGATTTATTATTTCTTTTTTCCAATTATTTTTCACCAATTGTATGTTACTTCCTTTCTAGTTTAATGATGTTTCTACTTTTTGCAGTATTTTCAGCCTTTATCAAGTTATTGCATTTTTTGAAAATTGATGTTCCATTTTTTTGTGTTTTTCACGCATAACTTTC
Organism: Laupala kohalensis; assembly: GCA_002313205.1. Taxonomy (NCBI): domain Eukaryota; kingdom Metazoa; phylum Arthropoda; class Insecta; order Orthoptera; family Trigonidiidae; genus Laupala; species Laupala kohalensis. Next base: position 13,591 of record NNCF01131064.1, on the reverse strand, counting down.
ATTTAATTTGTCTAATCTTTATATAATTTTGATTTAGTCTTAAAGCCCCGTCACAAGTATCCTCCAAAAATTTCCAGCCCGTCGGCACACTTCATCATTCCAAAACTGAACTCTTCCCTCTTTTCCGGGTATATTGTTCAAGAGTCCTCCGTAGTGTGCGCCTGTAGCGTCCCCTTAAATTGGCAGATTGTGCAACATGTATACGTTGTTTAGAGTAGATCGTTATATGCTTGCAGGTATACCAAATCACATAAATGCTATTCCATGATATTCTGTATGTAGCATATGTAGCCGTGCTCTAATATTACGATCATTCAACTTTAAATTTCAATTCTAGACTACATGAGCTGGCGCTCTACTTCCTTCTATTAAATACTTTGACTAAATATTTCTTTGTGGCCACTGCCACAGATTGGACGCAGTCCGCTCTCATGATACCTTACCATCACCAGATAAAAAATGCACTATATCATCAACAACATGTTTACATTTTTTTATAAATTATTTTCTTTTGTTTTTCTTGCTCAAATTGTCTCAAATTTGAAACGCTTATCTTCTAATTCCTCTTCAACAACTCCACTCTGCTCTTTTAAATGTCACTTGACTATAAACCATTGTGTCCAACGTCTTTTATCACGCAAATGTATTCGTCATTTTGACAGAAATACTCAATTACAGTTTTTTGGGCGTTTATTGGGCGATTTTTTTAAAACTTTCGCTGAAACATTTCTAACACAATAATCTTTTTAATTATTTACTTTATATTTCTTATTAGCTCTTCCAAAAATTCAAATTAGTAGCTCTGGTACGGAGTTCTTCTCAGCGCGTCCATAGTTCCTTCTCAGCGCGTCCATAGTTCCTGCTCAGCGCGTCCCTACCCAACTCCAGCTACTAGGACACGAGCCCCTATGTGATCTCAACTTGGGCGTAAAGGTATTGGTAGAATAACGGCATTGGTCCTTTGTCGCTGCCCTCCTAGATCGGAGTCACGATATTTGTTGAACCCTCTTGAAAGCACTTCTCCGACTTACTCCATATTGCCTTCCAGCTGCCGACGCACTGAAATTGACACTTTCCACCAAAGCAATCACCTTTTCCCTAACGGAGTGCTCGTGATGAGACATGGCAGCAGAATACTTCGCATGGTTCACTTTACTAGGCTCGTGTAAGTCAAATTCCCCCTTCCACTGAGAAACACGAGGTCGTCTGATCAGATAAGATAAGGTATTGTAAATATTTCGTCGTTGAAACAAATCATTTCAACAAATAACTATAGAAAGAAAAAATGCAGATTTGTATACATTTTCTACGGATTGACGAAATTTTGTTTCCAAAGAATACTTTTATATAAATAATATAATAATTTCTGAGTGTAAAATGAACTCATTTGAAGTGTATTGGTCCTCCAACTGCATGGGAGACGTGGCTCAGGAGAACGAAGCCCTACCACGGATGATACGACCTATATGCCGCTGGTTCAATCCAGGTGATATACGAAAAAACATTTTTGAAAGCAAATTCAGTTATATATCAGCTTATAATGTCTGCATGAGAGGTGATAAAAACGATATCTTCATGAAAGCTCTCACGATGCTGAAAAAATCTAAATGTGTTATTGAGCAACGTCGCAAATCGCGTAATCGCACCAACTTTGTTGGCATCTAAGCAGATAACAAGTTTTCGCAGTTCATTTCCGTATAATCTGATATATTCGAGCGTCATCGCATGACTTTTATTTTTGTTTAACGTGTTGAAAAAATCGAAACTACAATGTTAAGAAAATACAAATTGGGCACCATTTAACACGATCTTTATTATTTTAATACAACCTAGCTTCCTCAAGTATTAAGTTTGTTTTATACAATAGTCTCGCGTAACTGTACTTTATTCACACTTTGTAATGTGGCTCTTCCAATTGCCACTTTAGATACACTTAAATTTGATATTGCAGATTTTGCAATAGAGACAGTATTAGTCGCCATGTGTGCATTCGAATGAAATCTACAAGGACAACCAACCCTATCATTTACAAATATCAAACTAATTATAATTTTAAAAGTGTATTTTAACATTCTGACCGAAAATCAATAAGTTATATGGTTTAGAGTGGGATATACTATTGAGTGTGTTGAAACAATATTTCTAAACAAATATAACAAATGACTGATAGTAAATTGGTCATTGCGATCTCTCTCCATAATTAGGTTTTGTCTTCTCGATCGATGCATTCTAAAGTTAAGTTATTTTAGGTTATAGAATATGAAATCCTACTGAATTAAATAACGAAAGTTTCATTTTTGGTGACCAGCATAAATCTAGCAAAAAATTCTTAAATTGAAATAAAAGTAATGTGGTTTTTAAATTGTGTTTGCTCAGATAAAAATTACATTTAGTAACATTATTCAGTTTGAGAGTAGGGTTTTATGAGTTAAATGCGTCTAAATATTGTGTTTGAATTAATACCTCGTATGGATATATCAGTGCTTTCCAATTTGTGAGAGTGTTTCGATATCCGTTTTTTCTCAAATTTGTTCGTTCGTAATCTAATATTTTTGTTACATATCTTTCTATTAAGCAAATAATATAAAATCTTCAAAAACACTTGGATCTATAACACATCTTAATTGATGCGAATATGCTTTTATTTCTTTCTGCCTTGGGCACCTTCGGGGCCTACAAGGAGACAGTTTGACTTGAGTAAAGAGAATTCTCAAGATATAAGCTTCAACCTAAATATTTCGTAAACGTACGGTTCGACTAGCAAATTTATGTGATTGAATTCTTACAATGTAATCCAGACTGTATCGTGGAACAATAGCGATTCTTCTGCATTATTCATCATTCAGTTCTTCTCTTTCTTAGGCACTACAACGTTCCTTTGTGGAATGTTTTGGTCTGCTCCACCACCGCCTTCCATCTTTTCCTATCTTGTACTTTCGTCCAGGTCTTGACGTTCATCTCCCTGACGTTCTTCAGTATGTCATCCTTCCATCTGTTCCTCGGTCTTCCTTTCTTTCTAGTTTTTAGTGGGTTCCAGTTGTAAAACCTCTTCACTGCTCTATTATCATCCATTCGGCATACATGTCCAAACCAGCCCAATCTTAATGCTTTGATATGGTTTATGATGTTTTGATGCTTGATATTTTTATCAATTTCTGCATTGTTCCCTATTCTCCGTGAACGATCTTCTATTTTGATAGGACCACATATTCTTTCAAATATGAGCTTTTGGATTTCTTTAGTTTTTAGTGTCCAGGTCTCAGCTGCGTAGGTTACTACCGGTCTTATTATGGTGTGACATATTTTGAGTTTGGCACTTTTAGACAATAATTTATTTCTGAATAAGATTTTATGCGCAAAATACGCTCTATTTTCAGATGCAATTCTCTCTTTTATTTCCTTCTCAATTAGATTGGTTTCGTGTACTATAGATCCAAGATATCTGTATTCAGCAACTTCTTTATAGGCGATTCCATCTACTACTAACTCAGAAAGGTTTGTTTTTTCTGACTTGCATCTCATGTATTTGTTCTTTTGTGCATTTATCGTTAAACCAAATTGCGCAGATCTTGATTCTAGTTCATAGAATAATATTTACATTTCATTTTTAGTTCTTGTTGTCAGCAAGATTGTGAGACAACAACTTGAGATGTCATTTTAATACAGAGAATAATACAGTTTTTTGGCGTTAAGAACATAAAGAATATTTTTTGTAATGGAAGTGCAAGACGTGAATAATAAAAAAATACGAAATATTTCTTCAATAGAGGCGTAATAAAACATTTTCTCCCCTTACGACTTAATAGGGATATATTCACCAGTACTAACCTTCTATTGGTCTTTCACATATGGAAGCAGTTTCAAGTTTGCCTACGATTGGTCGAAAGAAGGTGAGGAGCTTTTTCCTCATCGCAGGGGAGTGGCGTTGCAAACCTAACAAATCCAAACTGCTAAGAACGCGGGACTTAGAATATTTTCGACGGCCGATTTATAATTCCAGGACCGTACATGTTAAATCTTATAAATTTGACTGAAACACCTTTCCTATTGCAATGATCTCCATTAATTTATAAAACTGTAAGTTTGACACCGTGTTCTAAAAAAGACAATAATGGTTTTTTGAAATATTTATACAACCTCATATCATTTACAGAATAGAAAAAGTATAACAAACTTTCACTGTCCATAATTTTGATGCTTTGTCAGTCAACATCAGTTGATCAATGAGGTTCTGCTGAGTTAATACAGACCTCTTTCAAATAAGAATGGTAGATATACAATTAACTCCAATCATCACATACTTTATGCTTATTTATATATTGTGGTATTTCTTTACCTTGTTATCTCAAACTCCTGATGGACCTGGAATGGGGAGAGGTTCTGCTAAAACTTCATCACACTCACCATCACTTGCTTCATCACAATCAGGTTCACTTTCACTGTCTCCATGATTAATAACAATTTCTTCCCGATCTTGTGTACTCATCACCTCCTCATCATAGCATTTTTCTATTGCAGCCTCTGCATGTTTAACGTAACTGGCCCATTTTTCTGCTGTTACCTAAATATGTTTATTAATTTTTCAGAACACATTTTACAAGAAACACTTATTACATGATTTTTGGTATTCTAATAACAAATTTCATGAATATTATAATTTATGTTAACCTGATATAGTGCCTCTTCCCACATCACTTTGGACCGCTCAAAACCTCGACCTTCCCTCGATACTATATTTTTATCATAAAACCTCTGTTTCCGACCACACATGCTCAATCGCATTAAAGATGCAAAGGTACGGGGGAGTTCCCAAAACTTTATGACCCTCTTTCTTTAACATTTCATCGACTGTATACCTGTTGATTATAATTTTTCATTTATGAACGAATTGTCAATCACAAATGCACACACCAGAAACTTGTTACATCAAATAAACCAAGCACAGTTAGCAACATTCAGACAATATCAATATTTGCAATAACTACACTTAACAGAATGCAATACTATTATTATGAAGAAAATAATATCTTGTTACCTTCTCATACTCTCACTATATACTTTACAAATGACCCTCAATTCACTAACAGATGCTTCTGGATTGAAATGAATATGTTTCTTATTTAACCAATCCTGCTAAAAAGACAAAACATAAGAGACATATCGCAACTTGTCTGTGAAACAGTTGATGAAAAAAAAGGAATATTATTATACACGCAATTCATCCTTCCTCCATCTGGATGATGGAGTTGGACCTAACAATCTGGAGTGATACGGAGCGTTGTCCATAACAATTAAACACGGTCCCATATTTCTAATAGCAGGAATAAACGCTTCCTTGACCCAATTTTCAAATTTCTCTCCATTCATTGCACCATGGTAGTCTTGGTCAGTCTTCAACGTGGTACGAAGGATTAACCCCACATCTGAACAAAGAAGTAGGTACTCTCCATATGGAAAATAAGAATAATAAGAGATTATTACACATCCATACCTGGTACAAATCCATTCAAACTACCAGCGTGTAAAATAACAATATGACCGCCTTCGTCAGGTGTACAAAGAATCCCTTTAGATGGCAATGGGTCCATCTAAGTGTGACAACGCTTTCCTAATACATTACATAATTATACACGCAAGAACAATCATAATATTGACTAAATTCTATGATATTGAAAGTCTGGGGAAAACACAATAGAAATGACTTGCAAAATTATTTACATACATAAGTTGTGACTGATCAAAGAATATGAAGATATAATAGCAGAAGTGTAAGGAAATGTTTACCATTCACAAAAATCCGCGTCTCATCGAAAAATATAACTGATTTAGGAGACGCACTATTCTTATTCTTCAAGTACTTTCTCAAAAAATGAACCTCTAGGAAATTATATCATCAGTTTCCCTGAAATGAGCTTAACCATCACCTTTCCCCCATTTAAAACCTAAATCCTTCAAAACTCTTTTAAGAGAACTTTCAGATCCACGAAAACCACTAGTGTCACCATTTCTAATTTCTCCATACAATTTCTTTACAGTTACATGGTGTCCTGCAAAATGTAGTTTACAAAATATAACATTTTGGTAACATGAAGATTCGAAAATAAAATTGATGCCATATTACAACAAATATTATTGCAATTCTTAAAATGTAAGTAATATTCGTCACTTATTATTATTTACAGTCATTAGAAAACTTATAGCTTTAACATGCAATAAATAGTAATTTCGAGATTCTAACATTTTTGCAAATGCTGGTACACAATCCTGCTAATTTCTTCCCTCACAAACCCATCAATACCAGTAATGGGTTTTGATCTCGTTCTCTTCTTCCCAGGCGTAACCGTTATTTCGTTTCTTTCCCACTTAAGAATGACGGTTTGGACAGTTCTCTGCGAGAGCTAAACTGTGAAATCTACATAAATATGTCTCTACTATCTCTAAAAATACACATGGTATGCAATTAAAACTTACAAACAAAGTTCTGGCAACTCTTCTAATTAAATCTGTTTTCGTCACACACACATTCTCTTCTTTTACTTCTCTCCGGAAGCTGACAAACGCGTTGATAATGCATTTTTGGATTCCCTTAGTACAAACTGTGATATTCGATCCCTCATCAAGATTGCGTGTAGTGGACATCTATTAATTAAAGGCGAACTTAATTAATAAATTAAACCACCACATATTATTCCGAGCGATATAATAATAGAAATTCACCCTTTCAAGATAAAACGAGATTGATGCCACTGACTCCAAATATCACTAAAAAAAGAATCACAAAATATATTTAAGCTGTGTCTATGACAAAATGCTGAAAATCATAAATAAATAAACTCTATTGTCAATAAAGCAGTTACAAACTGCGTATGACTAAGTGGAGAACGTTAAACTAATTACTTTGCGTAGTCACAAAGAATTAAAATAATATCCTAACAAATAATAGAAGTCACAAAAGCGAATATTTGCTGTAAAGAAATTCACGTTAATAACACAACAAAGAAAGACAAAGTAATATTCGTTCCACACGCTCGATGCAAAAAGAACAGAACAGCGTCACAAAAGCAAGTGAATTGGTTCTTTTCCGAGATTGGCAATGGATTCTATTTCGAATACCTTTCACACATAACGCGAGGTACACTTATCTTTACTCTTATGGTCGATGGCGAAATAAAAGTGTTGGCTACATTGAGTTCAACTTCTATACCAACATCAAGACTGACAATAAATAAATAAATATATAAATAATTTACGGTCAAGAGAGCTGTTACAAACTGCGTATGGCCACATTGAGGAAAATAAAGTAATTTACTGCAACTAATACACAATTAACTAATGCATATCCGTTCATGTATATTTTTTCTAACGTTGCACTTCACGAAGCAAAGTATCTCTACTCAAGTAGAGCGAAAGGCATTACAAAATTAGTTGTAGCAAATTATAGTTTCGATTACTACTTGGCATGTTTATAACGTGACACGCATGGACGTGCAGCATTGTATTATTTCCAAAAATCATATGTTTGAAGCAGCAAAAGCGCGCTCTCTCTCTCTTCTATTTTGATGATAAACGTCATTGGTTGTGGATAATCCAACAAGCCTATCGTGGGGTCACATTGACAGTCACGCTCTGTCAGATGCGTCTGACACGTCGTCGTGAGCAGTTATACGAAAAAAGACCTGATGGAGAATGCGACCTCTGTAAATGTGTTTGCGCTCTCTGTACTCGTCTGCATGCTGGCTATCCTGCATCGCACTCCTGCCAGGAGACCTGTACCCTTGCTATTGATGCACATTCCAGTCCATTAGCCTTATTTGAGGCACTAGGTCACCATCTGGAGCATGACACACTACGCAACACCATGCAAGCGCGTATTGTCGCCCTACGTCATGCACTCTGGACCTTAACACCACTGTCTGAAAATCTTCCTCCCACCTATCATGGAGGAGCAGAAGACGAAGAATAAGATGTCAACGTGCGAGGGTCCATCTCTCATGTGGTTCAGTGTGCTATCTGCTTCAACGTATTGAAGCACCCCATATACACCCTCTGCAGACATCTGTTGTGCAGGGAGTGTCTGGAGACGTGGATGCTCTAATATTGCAACGCCACCAGCCCGCTGTGTCGCACCTATTTTAACCACTACAGGGAGAGCCTCTTAGGTGACATGCTCTCTGCATTCCTTCAGGAATGCAGTGATCAAGAGGAGGTGATAGTATACAAAAAACGATTATTGGGTATCTAGCAAGTATTCTCGTNCCTTCAGGAATACAGTGATCAAGAGGAGGTGATAGTATACAAAAAACGATTATTGGGTATCTAGCAAGTATTCTCGTGTTCTGCCACATGACAAGGTGTTCATCGCAAATGGTACACTTTTCTTTTTTAATTTGTTTCCTTTTTTGCTGCTCGCATCCCCATCACGCAGATCCTAAAGGAGCACGTTGATGCTATCATATCATAGGCTCGCTCTGTCATTTGTAAAAAAATAAAAAATAGAAGAAAAAATATTTATGTATAGTTGTATACTTTATTTGTATAGGCTTATATATTTTATTTGTACATTAAAAATGCTATTTCTATGATCGTATTTTCTCTTTATTCCATCACTTTGCATCGCCACCTCGATGGGGTATTTTTTCTAACACCATAGAGAAAAATAGAAACCCAAAACACTGATCGTCTAGCATCGTATACATTTATGCATAGGAGTACAACGGGTTGCCGAGAGAGAGAGAGAGCACACATGTCGCCACATGAAGGTCGCCCCACCCAATACCTATCGCTTTCATCCGCTCTTGGTGTACGCAGTACGTCTCCGGCTCTCCTCGCAGGTGGACGTGGATCGTATCATCTGCTGGGGAATTGCGTTCTGTGCTTGGCGGGGCGATGGCATCCTGTGTTGGAGGAATTGTGTCATGTGGCTCCATATTCCCATACGTGTTCTGCGAGTGGTGGCTCCGTGGCGCCTTACTAACCCTCTTGCCCTGTGGCACCAATGCCTCCTCGAAGCTGGGGGGTGGGGGATGACGTCCTGTGGCTCTCAAACCCTATAAGTGTTCTGCGCTGTGTGGCGCCTCCGCCTCCCTCCAACCCTACCTCCCCCATTGCCCTTTGGCTCTAAAGGTTCCTGGGTGCTGGGTGGAGGGGTGGGGAGAGGAGCGCGGTGATGACGACATGTGGCTCTAAAACCCCATATCATTTCTACTTACATTTAATATTGTTACAATATTGTTAATATAATAAAGATGATTCTTTTTTGGTTGACATGCGCTTTTATGATGAAAATGTCTGCCATAATTGTGCTGCGGTCTTTTAAGAACGTATAGTTTTTCTCCACATCTCATCTACAAAGGCAGGAATGTAACAGGTAAATTGTTTATACATTATTACATAGAGGTTCTGAATTAACATAGGAGCTAAAGATCACTAAATACACTAATATTTTTTGTTAGTAAAATTGCTTATATGAGAAACGTTTTTTATACGACAACGTGAAAAGAAATTTCAGTGCGATACAATGCAAAGGGTAAGTGCCTTTTCCCTTTTATTACGCAAACGCAATAATATTGAGTGATATATATTTATTTGTTAATAATTCGGGAATTATTGATAAGAATGTTTAAATGATACATACTGCCACATTTGTGTTTCGGTAATTTTTTAATAAATGTATGACTAAAACATAAGTCATGTAATTCTTATTATTTATAGACATGAATTCCATAACAGGACATTACTAATGCATTAGAATTATATTAACATTTCCATATGCACATCAATCTTCATGAAAAATGAGATAATATGTGAACTATCTGAGAGTAATGAAATCAGTGATTCAAGACGAGTGAAATTAAAAGTTAAAATATTGATGACACAATTAATATATTCCTGAGACTAACACTACAATTATTTACAGAACCTGCAGTTCTTGTCATTCATGGATATGAATTACTTAAAAAGGAAAGTATTTCAATCGTTAGCACTATATAGATGAATATGATAAGAATATTTCGGAGTAATCAAATCAGTTACTAGAGACGGGTGAATTTATAAGATATAATATTGATGACACTATTGAATTACCCCTGAGACAAGCTGAAACCTTGATTTGACGAATTATTTTTCTTTAATAGTTTTTGTGCTATCACTTTACTCCAACAGGTTTTGGGCTAGCTCAAAAATAATTAAATTATCTTTACAACATACAATTTTTTTGATTACACACATCATACAGTATATTTCTCAATCTGATTTTACCAAAAGAGAAAATATAATTGTCAAAAATGTTGTATACAATTATTTTCCGTTTGTATTTAATTTCATTTAATTATGAATAGACAATTAAAACATATTAATATAGAAATTAAGGAGAAGGATGGTTCATACAAAATGGATGTATCTCAAATATTTTTGAAGGTTATTTGATAACTACAAACTCAATAACACAAGTTTTATATATTTTAACACTCAGAATTAAACAGAATATTTGAAATAACTGACATTCAACTGACATATTTAGTACTTTTAAGTTGATTCATAAACGATTATGGAAAATTATATAGCAGTACGAATATTAAAATGAGCTATCACCCCAAAAATAATGAAAATAAGTAATTCCAAAATAAATACATGAATAAAACACAAGTCCTGCAGTTTTTGTCATTCATAGATATGAATTACTTAACAGTTTATTCTTAATGAACTCTCACAATATCAACTCTATCTGCACACCAAACTACATTGAGAATGAGATTATAAGCAAGAATATCTCACAGTAATAAAATCAGTAGATAAAGACAGGTGAATGTATAAGATATAATACTGATGACACTATTGAATTATTCTTGAACTTAGCACTACGATTATTTGCAGAATTTTTACTATAATTGTTTTTATGCTGTCCGAAAAATCTAAACCTTATCTTTACTAATAATTTTTTTCTGATTACACGTATCATACTGTATATTTCTCAATCTCTGATTAACAAAGAAGAAAATGTAGACGATTTTTATCATTGCATTCTGTTTGGTCAATTAAAACACATGAAGATGGAAGTATAGGAGAAGGATGGTTCATAAATAGGGCTTGTAACTCAAATATTTTATGCACGTTTTTTATTAACAACAAACTCTATAACACAAATTTACATTTTTTAAATTCAGAATCAATAAGAAAATTTAAAGTTTGTGACATGTAACTGACATATCTAGTATTTTGAAGTTGAACCATTTGAAATTAATGGCTGAAATACATGTAACATTCAAATAATAGAAACATGATCGAAACAACAACTAAATATGCAAAAGGAAAATGATCCCAAGTTGTAGCATTACAATATGAAATAAGTTGCTCAAGATAAGCTTGAAATGTGCACTTTTTTTCATTATGATAACCATCATTTACCATATTAAGAGAATCTGCATCAGTGGATGTGCTGTATGTACTGTAGCTCATGAATGGATTAGATGCATCAAAATACTCTGCATCAGAATAAGGTGATTCAATGGCATCCATCTCTCCTCCAGAGGCAGGCATGGAGATTTTGCTGGTTTGTTTCTCAAAATACATTGAAATATTCACAAACTTATTTGTTTCCTGCAATCAATGTTAATATATAAGACTGGCATAATATTATAACATATTTATTTAAAATATATTTAAGACTAATTTCTCAATGACATTATTTAGATCATATAGTATGTCAGAATTCATGAGCTTGGAGACATGTTGAGGCTAGTTCAATCAACTTACCTCTGTAAATAATTGGATATCTTCTGAGTCTCCTAGCAGATAATTTTCATACAGTATTTCAATAACATTTTTGAAATCATCTAGAAAACAAAATACATCAATTAGAATCACAATCTTGTGTCAGAACTAGCGGCAAATAAAATAACATAGGCATACCGAAGTCCTTAATGACATAGCAGACACCAGATAGGCGAGTCGTAACTGCATTCTTTGTTTCCCTCATGTGCAATCCATCAAGTGCAGATGCAGAACCAAAGGTCTCAATGATCTGCGCCGGCGAAACGAAGAGACTCAAGGTGGTTACGAATAAGAGAGCCATGCACGTCATAGCCACTGTCATCTTCTTCTTCTTTCGCATACGAACACCTAGTTCGATCTTCTCTATCTCGGCCCTTTCAATCACAATTTCAGGCAACATACATTGAGGAGCGAGTTCGGGTTGAGATTTGGTGTTACTGGCATTTTCTTCCCCAGAGTCAGATTCCGAGGCCCAAGCATATTCTCGCCTCATCTGCACGTACTCATAGACCGTGAGGAGGAATCGAACGAAGAAGTTCACGACAAAAATGAACAATACGAACCACTCGACGTACTCCATCGTTTCTTTCTCGACTATTTCGCTGAAAGTACAATTTGCGAACGTAATCGTTTCGAAGCACAAAGTCTGACCATGCAGAAGATACGAAGTTGCAAGTTCTTCGAATAGGATGATTTGTTAGACGTGACGTAAACATCGTCAAAGAATTTGCATTGATGAAAGTATGGCAACAAGGCACTCTGCTTCCTAGATCACATATGTGCCTTCTCCCAAACTTAACTAATGTCAGTACATATTTAAATGCAGTGAATAAACGTACTGAGTGAAATTATAAAAATTATTTGAAGAAACTTGCAGCGAATGAATGATGCAAACAAAGTTAATAAATCATTTCACTGCATTTAAATATGTACTGACATTAGTTAAGTTTGGGAGAAGGCACATATGTGATCTAGGAAGCAGAGTGCCTTGTTGCCATACTTTCATCAATGCAAATTCTTTGACGATGTTTACGTCACGTCTAACAAATCATCCTATTCGAAGAACTTGCAACTTCGTATCTTCTGCATGGTCAGACTTTGTGCTTCGAAACGATTACGTTCGCAAATTGTACTTTCAGCGAAATAGTCGAGAAAGAAACGATGGAGTACGTCGAGTGGTTCGTATTGTTCATTTTTGTCGTGAACTTCTTCGTTCGATTCCTCCTCACGGTCTATGAGTACGTGCAGATGAGGCGAGAATATGCTTGGGCCTCGGAATCTGACTCTGGGGAAGAAAATGCCAGTAACACCAAATCTCAACCCGAACTCGCTCCTCAATGTATGTTGCCTGAAATTGTGATTGAAAGGGCCGAGATAGAGAAGATCGAACTAGGTGTTCGTATGCGAAAGACGAAGAAGATGACAGTGGCTATGACGTGCATGGCTCTCTTATTCGTAACCACCTTGAGTCTCTTCGTTTCGCCGGCGCAGATCATTGAGACCTTTGGTTCTGCATCTGCACTTGATGGATTGCACATGAGGGAAACAAAGAATGCAGTTACGACTCGCCTATCTGGTGTCTGCTATGTCATTAAGGACTTCGGTATGCCTATGTTATTTTATTTGCCGCTAGTTCTGACACAAGATTGTGATTCTAATTGATGTATTTTGTTTTCTAGATGATTTCAAAAATGTTATTGAAATACTGTATGAAAATTATCTGCTAGGAGACTCGGAAGATATCCAATTATTTACAGAGGTAAGTTGATTGAACTAGCCTCAACATGTCTCCAAGCTCATGAATTCTGACATACTATATGAT
>NNCF01131062.1:75394-94746 GCA_002313205.1 Laupala kohalensis | reverse complement strand
CTTGCTTGCTTCCGGAGAGTAAATTAGTTTTTTTTTCCTCCACGTGGTCATACGCAGTTTGTACTGTTTTTTGACAATAAATTAATTATTATTTATTAATTCATTTTGATTCAAATACTTTTATTATCTTTTTTGGGAAACGTGATCGAAAGAGATAGAAAGTAAAAAATTGTTCCCCAAAACACTGTAATTAAAATATTACAATAAATTGCATAAAAGTACAATCACTTATTTACCATTGTAGATTTGGATAACCAACAATTTGGTGTGTTATCTACATATACGACTGTATAGATAATTGATAGTGCATTGCAATAAACAGCGAGAACGGTACCTGTTAATATTTTCTAAACCAGAATAATACGTGGAAAGGGTGGTGTCAAACTTCAATTTTAACCATGGATTTAGAAGTATCTCATTCACACTTCGGTAAACAAAATAAAATTCATGCTCCCAATGCAGGAAGACAGCTGACTTTACGTTGCGGTGTTGCCACACGTTGTACCACATGACCTGGTCTCCTCCGTAGAAAAATGAACGAGAATCGTTTAGAGGAGTCTACGTAGACTCCATTACTACGCCGTGGAAAAATCTCTACGCGGGGCGAGAATCGGCCTGGAGGACTAAAACTGGCATGCTTCGCTCAGGTCTTGTACATAGCATCCATGCAACTGCCCGCTAACTACACAACGTTTTTATTGTAAAACACATAGCTATATGTAATGAAAATATTTAAAATAATATTTATTGTTTACTGTGCAATAAACACCACTGTGACTTTTTGTATTTTTTAAATAATAGAATTAGACCTACTATATACAGATGCCAATATTCAGTAATAGTGAAATATACTTACATAAGAAATAAATTACAACTCACGACCTTTTTGCGGACGATTACGTAATTCTTCTTCTTCAGTTGGCTCTACAGTCCCAAATGGACCTTCGCCTCCTCGACAAGCCACCTCCATTTTTCCCTGTCTTTTGACGCCAACTTCCAGTTCATAATCCTGGCTTTCTTCAAATCTTTCTCCACACAATCCCACCATCTACTTCTTGGTCTTCCTCTTGTCCTCACTCCATCCAGTTGGCCATTTACCACCTTCTTTACAGTTCTGCTCTCATCCATCCTATTAACATGACCCAGCCATTTCAATCTACTTACTCTTATGTACGTGACAACGTCAGTATCTTGGTACAACTGCGCTATTTCGTTATTATACCGTACTCTCCACTGACCATTCTCCTTAACCCCTCCATAGATTCTCCTGAGAATTTTCCTTTCAAAGATTTTCAATCTTTCACATACTCCTTTTGTTAATGTCCATGTCTCAGCACCGTACATAATCACCGGTCTTATTAGTGTTTTGTATATCCTAATTTTGGTTTGGCGTGGCACGATATGGTTTTTAATTAATGGAAGTAGAGCAAAATATGCTTTATTAGCATTTGTAATTCTTCTATCTATCTCCATATTTATTTCATTTCTAGCTGTAAGCAACGTTCCCAGATAAATAAATTCTTGTACTACATCAAATTTATGTTTACCAATGATAATTTTGGTATCTTTGATATTTTTCCTTCTGGAGACTGTCATAAATTTTGTTTTTGCTTCATTTACTTTCAGACCAAGCCTAGAGGTATATTCTTCCAACTGGATGAATTTCTCCTTCACATCCTCCACTCTCCTCCCTGATATCACTATATCATCCGCATACGCTAGTATTTGGTGTGTTCTATACAGAATGTTCCCACGGTAGTCTATTCCAGCCATCCGAAACGCTATTTCCAATGCTACGTTAAACAACATCGGGGCTACACTATCTCCTTGTCTAAATCCTGTTTCAAGGCTTATTTCTTCCGATATATTTACACCTGTTTTAACTTTGGCTTGGTTCTCTTCATTCATTAGCTTGCACATCCCTACCAACTTTTTAGGTATTCCCATCTCATGCATCTGATCCCACATTTCTTCTCTCCAAATACAGTCGTAGGCGGACGTAAAATCGAGAAATAGATGGTGTGTAGTAATATTTCTTTCCCAACATTTGTCCAATGTCTGTCTCATAATACATATCTGGTCTATTGTTGATCTATCCGACCGAAATCCACACTGATACTCTCCAATCAGCTCATCTACATATGGTTTGAGTCTATAACACACTATTTTAGACAACACTTTGTAGCCTGTGCAGAGTAAGGTGATGGCTCTATAATTGTCACACAACGTTTCATCCCCTTTTTTGTGTATTGGATTAATAATTCCACATTTCCATTCCCTCGGTATTACTTCCATTTCCCAAACTTTCGTAATCAGTTGGTGCATAATTTTCATCATGCTGTCCCGTTAAATCNTGGCGCAGGTGGGATACACAATGCCTATAAGTGTATACCGTTAAGTGCCTGCATGCTGTCCCGTTAAATAGGGCTCTGTCAGTCAAGTCTGATTCTCACCTCCTAGTGGGGACCCCTGGGCAACACAACATGTGGCTCTCAGAACCTTAGCTTAAGATTCTGAGATGCTGGTGGCCATGGGTACCTTCTCGACTCTGCGCCATCTCATCGGAGATGGCAGCGGATGCGAGTCGGTTGCCTAAGCCAAATTGTGTTGTGGCTAACGAGAACAGGCGAAAGGCGAGTCTCCGGCGCCTTCAAACGGGAGCCATAGGCTAAGGGAAGGAAACCCTGACAGAAAACCAAGGGGGAGGGGGGCCTCTGTAGGTGTAGTGGAACCAACCGCCCTAGGGGAGTAAACCTCGACCAAAAATCATTGGTCCTCCGGATCTCAGGGGGTTAGGTTTAGGTTGACACCCTATCTCTGTAAAAAATGTTAAGGTTAGGAAAACTCAGAAGCCTCGGAAATGGAATCCCAAGTATGACGGAAATAGGCAATTGAAAAAAAAATTATATAAATGTGGTGGGGATGCGATGACGATTACGTAATACATTGTGCTTATTAAATATGTTGCTACGTTCATGTATATTGTTGCAATGTGTTATCACCAAACGAAGTCTCAAACCACGAGTCGCTACCTTGTGCGTTTTAATAAGAGTAATATATATTGCAATCGTCCGTAAAAAGGTCGTAAGTTGTAATTTATTTATCATATATAATGGACGTTAATAGTATAATACATAATTATTTTATTGAAATATAATTCCCTTTTAAAATGTACTCTTACCATGTAATTTATCAACAGTTACTGATAGATAACTACCTTCCAAAGTACTTAACATAACTGACTCAATATTTTTTGTTTCAAAACAGTTAATTTTAAGTGGTGATATAAATTTTTAATTAACACTTTAACTAAGACTAACTGTAGGACAATCTTTCATCTATGTTAAATTGTTAATATCATATAATTTTGATAATTAAAAGGGAATTGTCCAAACAAAATTACACAATGTTTTGAAACTTCCCTACGGTGATGACTTTCTATTAGAATTTTAGGAAGTCGTGATTAGTTTGTTACAAACACTCGGACAATAAAAAAACACAACACAATACAAATTCTGAACATAACAATAACATTAACACACACCATGACTTCACAAAAATAGTACGACATAGAACTTAAATTGAAGAACAAATACTCCAAATAATTAAAATGTAAAGCTTTAAAATATCAGTGTAAAAACTCTTTTTAACTAAAACCACGCCAAATTTTTTGACAAATACGCAACAAAAATCTCAAAAGTCTAAAATACCAACAGAAGAATACACGACGAAGTCAAAAATAGTAAAACACGAACATACGAAAGCTGCAGAAAAACGAATTCCACTAAATGGGACGCGAATTTTTTAAAATGAAGTCAGGAAGCAGTAGAACAAATACTCAGTGATATCATAACCCAGTGTTGCAATAATTAATATGAACATTGAAATAATTAATAATCAGTCCGTAGAAATTCAAGGAAAGCACCGTGAATGAAATCATCCGCCATCTCTCAATATACCCATCTATTAGCACACGTGACCTCAGCAGGCGACAAGGTCGCGCAGGAAGCAGCGGAGATCTCCGCTCCGCGCCCGCTGTGTGTGTCTTTGCCTTTAAGATAACACAGGTCGGTGGAAAAAACGCTCTGCGCCAAATACGCAAATGTGTCTTTGCCCATTTAATAACATGTTTTGTATCCCCTACGACCCGATAAAGTAGCGGAGATCTCCGCTGTAAGAAGCGGGCAAAATATTGGTCCGCGCCCGCAAATGTGTCTTCGTCCGTAAGGTAACAGATCGGCGGAAAAAACGCTCCACTCTGCAAACGCAAATGTGTCGTAGCATATAGGGTAAGAGTACTGTCCTTTGCTTCAGCGTAGAATATTACGTACGGCAGGCAAATGTCGTGACCTGTTGGTGAGCATCCAGCGGAAATACCGTTGACATTAAGGTCCCCGGCATGTAAATATGTCTTTGCACCCCAATACTTTCATGTTATGAAGCGATTTTGTTTAGCGCGTAACAGTGTCTGTCCCACCATTTCCGGATTTCAGCTTTTGGACATTATTGTAGAACGGTCTCTGTAACTAACACGCTGGTAAAATCTAAAGTATTGGTCGAAATTTTACGACTCAAAGAGAGTTCATCTTTGTCAAATGCACAAAACAAAGGACCCATTTAATTTGATGAGGATTTGCATTTTTTCAATTAAATTACTTTCTTCAGTTGAAGTATTTTAACATGTCTATATGTAAAACCTCTTTTCGATAGGTTAGGTTAAACATGTAATTGTGAACCTTTTTGTAGAACTCTTTGTTGTTTTGTAGAACTCTTCGTCACTCATTGTTGTCACCTATCTCTAACCGTTTAGGCAAGCGAATNTTGTTGTTTTGTAGAACTCTTCGTCACTCATTGTTGTCACCTATCTCTAACCGTTTAGGCAAGCGAATATACCTTACTGGAGTTGTTTTTTTTTGTCGACTTCACAGACATTCATCGTCCAAAAACCATTTTCTATCTTTTCACACAATTTTAAAATAAAAGTAGTTTACACGTGCAGAAAGAATATAGGATATATACCGAATTTCATCAAGGGTTGCGTCGTAAAATGGTAGCAGACAGAGAAAAGAGAAAACTGGGTGAACTCTCGGTATCGCTGCCTGCAAACATTTATTTTGCTCATCAGCGATTGGTGTAACGGGCATGAATTAACAGCATATGCACTTCTCTTCATAGTCAATTTGACTTTCAGGGAAGTTAGATAATATGAGGATAAAAATTATAATAATGTAAACCGAAATAATATTAAAATTTTGAAATGTCACCGAGAAGGCATTGTTAACAGAGTTTGCCCTTGAAGGTAGCAAACAGAGACTCTGTCGCTGTATATTAGTAGGGAAGGACTGATTACTCGAGATGTGCACGTATTTTACAACCCTAGGTTAGCTTAATGCATCTGCAATACCTTCCGTTAGCTTGACACCTGATCACCGGTCGCACGGGGAAGCGTGATGGGTATTGACTTAAGTTATCGCAAAGGAAACAGATACTGCTCGGTGTGTGTGTGTGTGTGTTTATACGGGAGAGATGGGGCGATCAATTTCAATTCTCATTCAGTGAGGCGGAATGCCCATGGCTTGAACTTCTCTGTACTTCTTCTCGTGTATCTTATGAACACTTAGGTTCGGATTGCTGATATCTAGGTAAGGTATTTCAAATTATGTATCTGGTTTCTAGTTTTGCATTTAGCGGGATAATTAAAAAAACATTCCACCATGCGTTTTCAATGTTTTAGAATTATCAATGGTCTTGGTATTCATTTTCCTGAGTATTCTTAAAATAATTGTAAGGATAAAGAATGATAACTAATCTTCAATAATTTTGACGAAATAGAAACAATATTCCTCCTTCTCTGAGTGACATGGAAGAAGTTTCGTGCTAAAATGATGTCATGTGGTTTAAAAGATGAATTCGTTCAATACACGAATATGTTTATAGATTCATTATTGATGTGTAACGATCTCGTGCTTCACTAAGGATACGTAACAATCTCGTGCGAACAGTAGCATTAAATTTTTATATATTTTTATATATGTAGAATTGCACACAGCATAGTGTGCCGCCTGGTTCACTTATCTCCTGTATGGGGATGTCTCTCAGGTCTTCCGGGGTTTAGGTCTGGGTGGAAATGGTGTACAGTTGTGGAAGGCGAACTGGTGGTGTAGCGAATAACACCCTTGCGATCAAAGCAAGAGACCCGGGTTTGAGTCCCGGCTGGTCGCCGTTTTCACCTGACCGAAAGTTATCACATATATTCTCCACGTGTAGGGTACATGGAAGATATATGTACTCAATGTATAATTCCTTTCGTGTGGTGTGGAGGAAGCCTTGAATATTTTCATAATTTATTGTCGCTTTGATGCGGGTGCTACTTGAATGCTAGCGTCATTACACTTTGTGCCTAATGTCCTTGAATTTTGCTGAAGTCAAGTAATTTGTAATGTGTAAACTTTACATGAATCTTTTTGAAAGAACGAACTTCGAATTTTTTAAAATGATTCCACTGGATTGTAATGGTTAAACATGTATTTTTAACATAAATTCATAATGGCCGTTGCGTGGAAAGGAAGATAATTATTGCTTGGAAAATAAAATTGTTAATGTGTAATTAAATAACTTTGAAAGTCATTAAATTAGGCTTTTTATATGATCTCCATCCTTCGATTTTTTAAAGTTCCTTTTATTCATAACACTGATGGCGAAATATTCCGTTTGTTTCAAGAAAAATAGTTTCTTTTCCAGAATCTCTTTGCTTGTTATTTTGTGTAGTTTATGTTTGCAGTGCGCTTAAAATGCGTTGGAAATCCACGAGTATCTGTGAAATCCCGCTGTTGATGTTGTGGGTGTTGGCGTCTCAGAACACGAATGCCCAAAATTCTTGTGGAGGGAAGCTTTCTTGTTCGGAATGTCTGCGCATTCCTAGTTGCGCTTGGTGTTCCCAACAGGTATTTTTCTGTCCAATATTCTTTTATTTTGCAATCATAAAATGTCATAAAATCCTTCGTTAATTATTTGTAGATTAAATCGATCAGTTCGGGATAGGAAACATAAATTAAGGGACGTGAGTTGCTTCATGTTCATCTGAACTTATAGAACATTTAAGTACATAACATACATTTCAGTTCAATAAATCATGCATTCTTTATTGCTAAAATGTACTATTTGGCTATTTTGGCGATTTAACAATAAAGCAAAATGTGCAGTATAAATGTTTTCTGTTTCATGATATTAATTAATTGATAATTCTAATAGTGTTGTTCACGAAACTGTTTAACGCTAGTTTACGCGAAAATAGGGTAACTAGTCATTTGGTCCCAGAACGTTAGTTTTGCGTGCTATAATGCATTTAAAAGTACATTGCACTTCGAAATTAGCGGCGCAGTAAATTCATCGCTTCATAACTTATATGTTTTAAGTGTATCAATTTAAAATTATCAATGTGAAAGTGTTACTTATTATAAGGCGTAGTGCGACACGAGCGAGGTTTCGGGAGAATGACATCTCGTCTGAATGGGTGTATACCTCACCCTAATGGTAATAAAATTCTGTACGTCATGCGTCGATCGCAGTAAGGTTATGTGCTCTTTACAGCGTGAAAGTCGCGATGATGCCCATATTCTAATAATAATAAATTTATTGTCAAACAAAACAGTACAAACTGCGTATGACCACGTGGAGGACAATAAACTAATTTACTCTCCGGAAGCAAGCAAGGGACATCCCATCAATTCCTATCAAGGGCCCTAAGGCAGAGGCGGATTCAAATATTTCAGCAAAAATTCCTAGATAAGATGAAAAGTTAGCTGCGAGTTATAATGCTAATAGAATGTCAATGTTTATAATTTAACGCAAAAAAATTACGTGTACAAATTATCGAACTATAGATTATTCTGAGTATAGTGTTTAAAAATCATAAGAGTTGAAAAAACACTAAATTCACGATTTATTGTTACAATAAACACGCCCCTAGACAAAGCCTAGAGAACCTGTATAAGAAATCCGCCTCTACCCGAAGGAAAACCGGAGCAAAACCCGGGCCAGTACCTTTATCTATTCGTTCTGTAGATAAAAGAGATTTTCTCTTAAGGGTGCAAGATGGCACCTCTCTACTCTGTATAAAAAACACTGATGAAACGATCAGCTTTCAAAATTGTGTAAGAATACACTAAAACCTTCCCTACCTTATTCACGTAAAATATTTTCGCGCAGATATGAGATGGGGTGGGTCTTCAGAAGTAGGTGGTTTTTTCTTCTCAGCCACTGGGGTGTGCATTATTCAGTCTATTCACGTGAGACTAGCTCTCCCAGGCGTTTTAAATTGTGATATTTTGCTAGATTTTCTCGAAATCCTCAACATGGTATGAGTGTCTCAGCGTGAAGGTGGTGACACAGAAACCTTCCAATAAGGGAGGGTCTTGATAAGACATAGGGGCTTCCTCAGCCTAAATTTCACTGACACATCTGAAAACATTAAGGTATGGAGCGATGAATTTACTGCGCTGCTAATTTTAACGCACAGATTAAGTATGTACAATGGTTTTGTCCACTTTAATATTATGTATTAATATCAATTTACCAGTGTAATCCCTATTCAACGGAGGGGAAAAGGTGTATAGACACGTGGTTTCATTATTACGCTTTAAACACGGTAAAAAACTTACCATGTTTTTTTTCTTTATCGTAGGATATGGATCCAACAAAGAGATGTTTCCGTTTCGGGCAATCGGTATGTCCAACTGCCTTTACGTTCCATCCTCAAAGTGAGACGAAGATAGTGGAGGCGCAGAATTTGACGGGTGATGATCCCACCTCGAAAGGCGGGACTGAAAAGATTGTGCAGATTTCCCCTCAACGAATCTCTCTCAAGCTGCGTATTAGTAAGTACACATGTATTTATCGGTATTGAAGAAAGTAAATACATATAATTCATCGGTATTGAAGAAAGTAAATATTCCATGACGTATAGTTAGTTTTAAATATCCATGCCTGGGTATGCTTACGTTAGTGGAATGTGTTTAAAAAAATAAGCTCTCATAAAAACTGCAGCTACTTCTATATAGAACACTTCGTGCCATTCCACTCGTCTTCATAAGAAGTTTCTTCGTTTACAATCGTGTTTGAAGGTCATTGATACAAAATTCGTTAGAGACAGTGAAGTAACTTTTAATAGCCTTATATACCTTATATCATGGCTGTCCAACTGGCAAGCCAATAAACTTTTCTTACGGCATGCGAATTATAGTACGTTTTACATCAAATTTTTCATCAAACGTTGGGAAGTACAACTTTGTTATAAATCTTCGCTGTCCAAATTAATATCTGACGTGGCATGTCCTGCGAGAGAAAATAGAAAATTGTGTTCGGAAATACTCCGTATACATTACAATATGAAAACATATTATAATATTAAATATCCAATATTTAAAAAATGGTTTTTTAGAATACTATTAATCCAATATAATAAATGCTTTTTAAAATAAAGAAATTTAAAAATTAATTTTTCCAGCTTGAAATAATACAAGTTTGTTGATTATAATCAAAATACCGCGTTGCAAATAAATAAATATGACCCTTTAATTTTATTCGTCGGGCAACATTTTGCGAAACCCCATACCGTACCGGTCTGATCGATCGAAAGAGTGCAATGGCCCGCGGGATAATATAANACTCAGCTCGGGGCCCCGTGTTTGCCAAACACGTACTTACTAGATGTTAGTCCCCTGGGGCGAGGTAGGAAAATGAAAGATACCCTAGCCCTAATGGCGTCGGGATCGAAAAGAACAAGAGGTGACCAAGGGAGATCAGGAAAGAGAAAGGAAGGAGCATGGCACAAGTAAGTGGAAGTAATGCCAGACTCAGCTCGCGGCCCCGTGTTCGCCAAACACGTACTTACTAGATGTAAGCCCCTGGGGGGTTTAATTTTATTCGTCGGGCAACATTTTGCGAAACCCCATACCGTACCGGTCTGATCGATCGAAAGAGTGCAATGGCCCGCGGGATAATATAAGTGTGTTTCTATCACGTAGCGCAAGAGCTTCGAAATTCGTCACATGAGTTCTACAGCAGGAGAAGACAACCATGCAATTTTTGGAAATTCAATTTAGATATTTTCTTATTGATCGTTGAAGGTATTTTTTACTTTTTCGCCTTGCCCGGAGTTTCTATCGCTCAGAACATCGAAATTCGGTATGCGCGATCTCCATGGTTAGTTCGTGTGGACCTCCGAACAAACTTTTAGATACGGATTTCTTTTTGTAATACATTTTAGGGGAAAAGGTTTAGTTTCTAAATTTGGCACGCGTTCTCGAGGGTGATTCCGAGAGCATCTCCCCACGATTTCATTGAAATTCGATTATATATTTTCTTACATACATCAATGGCAATTTTTAACAAAAAGTTGTCCAAAATTTAAAAAATTAACGTGCGCTAAGGTACGGATACTCGGTTAGTTCTATATAATTTCGTGAAGCGATATTCACTGCATTACACCAGGGATCTATCGTGGATTATTTCACTCTCATTTCAGAGTGAGAACAGCGTTTTTTGTAATCTATCTTATTTCTATATTCTATTTGTGTTACCCTAACCTTTTAAGTTTGTAAGTTAAATTGAGATTAATATTCATTAGCTTTACACCTACCTTTAAATTACACTATATTCCATTTCACCATCACAGACTAAATTGACCCGTAAATAAACACAAATTTTACGATAACATCCAATTTTTTCAGCTGCACAGATAGCAAGAATGTTAAATACTTACAGGAAGTATACCAACCCACAATTTATTGCCAATCACACATCTTAACTAAGCAAAATATGCTATGCATTCCAAATTTTAACCAACATTGGTAGTCAACATGTTTCTCGCTGCATGTATTTTGCAAAGGCATATTCTCATTTAAGTATGACATTATCTTCTGGGGCCAGTCCACTCAGAGCATTCAAACTTTTAGAATTCAAAAGAGATAGTTCAGATTATATGTAAATCTGACCCCTGAAATTCATGTAAACCTTTATTTAGATAATTAAATATTCTCCTTCTTCCTTGCGTATACATTTATGAAGTAGTCATGTGTGTTAAGAATGAACTATTAAAATCTCACCCCTGCTTTAGAAGAAATAGTGTAGTTCATGAACACAACACTTGTAATAAGGATAATATTCATTGTCCTGGCATGTCAACAATTTGCCAAAGAGGCCCTTATCAGGAATAATTTTGTATAATTCCCTTCCCAAAAATCTAAAAGATATAAACAAATTGAATCTCTTTAAATCTGTAGTTAAAAGATTTTTAATGTGCTATTGTTTCTATAATGTGAAATAATCAACAGATTTTAATAAAAGAAATTAATGAGAGTTTCAATTTCCTAATAAATATTGTTTTCCACATGACTTTAGGTGATATTAATATCTTTTATACTTTATCACACCATTGCTATAGTTCTCTAGATACTGATTAAATTCCTTTTTCATGCATGTTGATTTTGCTCCTTTTTGTTTTTAATAGTTTATTTTTAACTGTACACAAACTTGGCACAGTTGTGTACATTATCTCTGTAGTCCCATCCTGGCTGGGGTTTTCCTCTGGGTAGTGGCGGATTTTCCTATGGTGGGAATGTCATTAATACTTTTGTTTTATTGATCTCGAATTTTTACTGCACTATTATCTACAATTTATTTTGAATAATTAATGGATAACAATGCGTATTTATTAAATAATTTCTTTTGTAAATATTAAATCCACCACTGCCCATGGCCCTTGATCAAAATTGATAGGATGTTCCCTTGCTTGTTTCTGGAAAGTACCTTGGTTTATTGCCCTCCACGTGGTCATAAGCAGTTTGCAAATACTTTTTTGACAATAAAGTTTACAACTCTGCCACAGTATTTACTTTAAAATATCTGAAGGATGAAAACCTGAGGGTAAGAATGGAGGTACTTAAAGGGACATCTAATTCAACAATCTGCTGATCGTGAAACCATAACTTTGTCTAGATTTGAACGCTTAGTGTCTCGGACAAACATTTTGATGTCTGAAACAGAGCAAAATTGGTCTCAAGGTGTAGCATAAGTTACACAAGTCATAAAATCATGACTATATGGGTTATATTCAATTAAAAACTAATTGTGGAATTGCATAATTTTTACACACTAGGGCATCAGTACTTTTTTTCACTATTCAAACTTTAAAAATTACTTGAAGAATTTTTTGTAAACTTCGGTCTTTAGCAGTAGCAACACATTCCTGCATAACCTGGACACATAATTTTTGATAAAAATAAATGTTAAAAATGCAACAAAATTTTGAGTGGTGGTGTGTCAAATGTGTATTGTGTCCGGAAGATAAAGAAATGGGATAATGTGTTCTCGTGCTTGTAGATGAACCTCGGAGAATAAAATTTGCATATGCGCAAGCTGAAGACTATCCAGTAGATTTATATTACTTGATGGACCTTTCTCAGACTATGAGGGATGACAAAGAAAAAGTGTCTATATTGGGAAGAAATTTGGTTGAAAGCATGAGTAAGACAACATCAAACTTTCGCATAGGATTTGG
This sequence comes from Laupala kohalensis, assembly GCA_002313205.1. Taxonomy (NCBI): domain Eukaryota; kingdom Metazoa; phylum Arthropoda; class Insecta; order Orthoptera; family Trigonidiidae; genus Laupala; species Laupala kohalensis. Next base: position 82,187 of record NNCF01131062.1, on the reverse strand, counting down.
ATCTTTTGTTGATAAGATAGTTATACCTTACGCAAGACCAGATAAGTAAGTAATTCTCCACTGCTTATTACTTGTGAAATGCAATTGGGCAGGTGAGGTGTTGTCTCTTCCCATACTTGCCATTTGGAGTATGCTTATCTTTACTTTTTCCCCCTTTTGTTGCTATTTTTCAAACTTGGTGAATACACNTTGGAGTATGCTTATCTTTACTTTTTCCCCCTTTTGTTGCTATTTTTCAAACTTGGTGAATACATACAAACATTTTGTATGTCTTGATTTAATAACATGATACTGCCATCCTGCAAATCTGTCATACAGTCATGTTGTTTTTTAAACTCCTAATTTTAGTTATGTGAGAATTATATACATCAATTTTTTCCTTCGCCTAAAAATTTGTAACAATTTTTTGTATCAACCATGTATTGCTTCAAATACTCTTCAGAAAATTAACACCATTTTCTTTCAAAAATTTCACAAAGTAGATGGTCTGTCATTTATGTATCTCTCCCGCCTAATTACCAGCCTATCACAAGGAAAAATTGTTTAATTGTGGCTTTCAAGTATCACTGGTTTTATCTGTGTTGTTTATACTTAAATACGAGAGAGACTAGATCTTATATGGTAATGGTGATGTGTGTATAACTTCATGAATGTGAGACAAATTAAACAGTGTTCATAAGTTGTCATTATTTTTGTTTCCAGAAAGCTTCTTTGACTGAATAGTTACTGTCTTTAGTATTACATTCTGAAGTAAATACATCAAGATACATAACAATCTAAAAAATAAGTAGAACAATCAAAAATGTTCTATAGAATTAGATAAGATTTACTCTTTTTTGTATTTGTTTATGCCCAAGAATATTTAGTTCATGATTTATTTAAAACACAATTTCATGAAAACCAGAAATGAACTAAGGACTAACTCTTATTCTTGTTGATCAGGTTGCAACCATGTCCCTATTCAGAGTGCACAGCTGTATATGGTTACAGGAATCATATGAAACTGAATAACAACACTGAAGAATTTATTGTAAGTATTTTTAAACTTAGTCTCAAAATTGATTTTCTTGCAGTTAAATTATCAGATTATGTTTGTTAAAATTGATCTTTCATTTTGTATCGTAATAAGAGTTCGTTATTCTCGTAAATGTGAGGAAGTGAATTCACAAGTTCTGGGATATTTCATAACATTTACAATGCATAAATTCAACTGTAATGGTCTAACATCTGTTCAATACTGAAGTCTTAATGTTGACCACTTAAAAAAATTTATGATATTCTCACTGCAAAACCCATTATTTTGTCTGTTAATTACATGATCTATTGAAAAGTTATATAAATTTCAACTAGGAGCAATCATTCCTTGTTTACCCTTCCTTCAACAAATTTCAATCATCCTTCCTTTAACCATCTATTTCAATCATTATAAATATCAATAATGATTTTTTGGGGGGCAATGTGATAGATCATTTGACGAATTTTGAAGTGATTGCATAACTTTACCTGGTTTTAAGTGATTGTTGTTCAGCAAAGAGGAGAAATGGACTAATGAACATAACAAATGTCAGATAATTAATAACATTAATGAACAATGGTCCAATTTGGGAACCATGAAGTACATCCTGATGATCAACCAACATGCAATAGAGTAGCTTAAATATGGCTAATACATGCAATAGATTAGCTTTCTAATTTATCATATTCTGCAGTTCATATATAATCAACCTCATAAAGTTGTATTCTGAATTATCTAAATGCTTCCCATTCTGTTTATTGACTTTCTTTGTGAAGTACATTATCCATTTGCAAAATGACTTAATGCATGTTATCAGACAATAACTTTGAATATCACTTCATTAAGCAAGTTAAGGAAGACATTATTCCTTTCCATATTTTAAGTAGCTTCTTAAGATCATTGTCTGAATTATCTAAAGATGGCAATGAGAAAGATGGATTTAAAATAAGATTACCCACAACGCATGATAAGAAATTAGTCAATTAAATCAAAACATTACCCTTACTATGTATCAAAATTAAGTTACAATAACAAGAATTTTTTAAGGTAAAAAATGTTAAGAGGTGTTTTTTTTTGGTACAGTATGTGCTCACAATTTAGTAATTGTTACATTTTAACTAATGAAGATATCAGAAATGTTTTCATTATTCAAATTTGCCATCATGATATTGTAAGCTATGCTATTGACTTTTTTGTTGAAAACATTATTTACTTCTGTTAGTGGTCAAACTTGAGGGCACATAATATCTTTGCAAAATGTAGAGATTGTAAATTGGAGTGGATTTTGCTTTTGTTCTTACTCCTCAATTGGAAATTGAAGAACTCAGTTGTTTATACCTGTTGGTATCTTGCTGGAACTAGGTGTTTGTAGTTTTCTTTCTCTCAGTGGGCAAACTTTACAAATGAAATTATTTTTGGAAGATCCATATCTCCAGTTTCTCCTCATCCATCATTACAATTTCCTGATCCACTTAAGAAAAGATGCATCCAGTTTCACTGATAATTGCTTTTATGGATATTCGCTTTTAACCTTCCAGTGGTGACGTATGGTCTCACTGACCGAGTCCATCATTGAAAACTAATCCACCAGAGGTAGCTGCGTTTCTCCTAAGTGTGCAATGATATAGCATTCCTTGTTTTTATATTATAAATTTATTGTCAAAAAACAGTACAAACTGCGTATGACCATGTGGAGGAAAAAAAACTAATTTACTCTCCGGAAGCAAGCAAGGGACCATCCCATCAATTCCGATCAAGGGCCCTAAGGCAGATTATTATTATTATTTTATAGGCCCTATTATTATTTTATTCGGTCCCGTACACCAATGTCATCACTTGCACCTATAGTGTGTTACACTAACCTTCATGTACCAAATATAAATTTATTATAAGGTAAATTAAATTGTATTTAAGTATTGTATGTAAAAAAAAACAAAAAAATGTTTTCCTTTTCGAAAGACAAAGTTTATTCTCAATTCATATTTTTACTATTATATTTTTTTAATGTAGTAGTGAGGTCATTGTTATTGTAATTTTGTATTATTTCACTCACTGAACATGTTCTCATACTGTAAAATCTTATTTGTTTAATTTTTTGTATGAAGTAAAAAATATGTGACATCAGTCTTGAAGACCTTATACCAGTAATGTAATAAAAATTCACATCACCACTGCAGGGTTAAGTAAATTCATTTTTCCTACTTTTATTGCTGTGCACAGGATGAGGTGAAGAAAGCCAAATTGTCAGGTAACTTGGATGACCCTGAAGGAGGATTTGATGCACTGATGCAGGCAATTGTTTGTGAAGACATTGGGTGGAGGAAGCAAGCAAGACATCTTATTGTATTCTCTACTGATTCTGCATTTCATTATGCTGGAGAAGGGAAGGTAAACTTATTTTAAATATTATTCATTAATCTAATTAAATTGCTTATTGTGTCTTTGATTAATTTATCAATTAGTTTATCCAGCTCATGTTTGGAGTTATCATCTGGTGTTAAAATATTTATGAGTTGAAACGTTATGAGAATCCAATTGTATTAGAACATAATAAACATAACAAGTGCAGTGATTAATTCTTCATGCATATTGTTGTCATTCTCTCTTTCCTCGCTGTTACTGTATGAATTGTGATTGTTGGTGAGGTGGGGATTGCAGTACGCCCATGGGCACAATTCTTCAGCGCTGTTGTGCATCTACCCACATAACTTGCCTCCTGAAATGGGTTATAAATATTTAGATAAAATATAAATATATATAATATATAGACATCGTGATATTTGTCCATAAAATATAAATATATATAATACATAGACATCAAGTATTATGGATATATGAAAAAAAAAGTAATTTTGTTAGTTATTCTCATTTTTTACAGCTAGGTGGTATTACAAAGCCCAATGATGGAAAATGTCATTTAGATGAATTTGGTTACTATACCTACTCAACTCTACAAGATTACCCTTCAGTTTCTGAAATTAATAACAAGGTGAAAGAGTATTCTGTGAATGTAATATTTGCTGTGACTGAAGATCGTACTCTGATTTATGAAAGACTGAGAGATCTTGTTGAAGGATCATCAGTTGGACTCCTTTCTACTGATTCATCAAATGTTGTTACTCTTTTGGAAGAAGAATACAAGGTATGAGTTTTTACCTAGAGCTCTTATTGTGATTTGAATTTGAGGTATTCAGAAAAACATAGTTTGCAACTTGGACATTATATGGAGTGTGGTGCAATCCTTGGTGCTTGAAGGAGTAGTTGTGCAGTGAGGGATGTTTACACATTTCTGTCTGCCTGAGGTTTCTGTTGACTTGAAACAGGACAAGAACTTAACACATAAGAGACGAAGACTTAAAAGACCATTTACAGACCTTCTTTGATGACATTTAACATTAATATTTATTCTTACACTTTCAATCATAGCAGGATACAGAATTTGATTTTGGGAGGGACCTGTATCAGTGCAAGTCCCTCCACTGGCAATTTAAAAAAAATTAGCTTCTTGAAACTGCAAATTAAAACATTCCTATTCAGAAATAACAAATTAACTTAAATCATGAAATACCCTTTAAAAAATAAAATAAAAAAATAAAAATTGCCAAATTTTTACTTTGTACATTCCAGCCAATGAGTCTATTCTCTGCTTCAGATTTACTCAATTTAATTTCAACAGAAAATTAACATGAAACCATAAACATTCCGGCATTTAGTCTAAAACTAAAATACTTATGAAATTGTGATTCACTGGTATTAAAAGTGAGGACAAAAGAGGTAATATAGAATTATTGAAAGTAAAATACATATTTTTTTTACAAAATGTGCGGGCAGAGAAAGATAATCTCATGAAACTACCCAAAAATTTTACTTTTTAGTGTAAAACTTTTTGAGTCAAGGGTCATTATGTCATAATCAATTATTTTTCTGACTATTCCAAAATTTCTGACAGTCCAAAATTATGCACAAATAATAATAGCTTTCAAAAGCATTTAGTCCAAGTGTGGTTATTATATTGTGTACGAGAGAAGAAAAATGCTTCTGAATTATTTGAACATTGGGTTGTTGCAGGTCAAAGCAAGGATTGACATATTTCTTAAATAAAGGAAAAAAATAAATGTCTGTACGATTGTGCACCGTTAATATGGTGGCAGAGTGTCAGTTATATGTCAGTGACTACAGCTTAGTGCCATTAAAACTTTTTCAAATCATAGTTTGACTTGTCTTCTACCTAGTGTCAATGAACTTTTATACCCTTATTCTGTAAAATATTTATTTATGTTACTTTGAATTTGAATAGGTTTGTATAGAGGAACTTTTGTGTGCTTGTGTGTTTTTGATAACCTGATGCAATTATCAGGTATACATAGCTAAGGAAACCAACTGAAACATGACCAAAGAAAATAGTAACGCAATGGCGTTAAGATTTTTATTCCTCATGCTGCATTTTAAAGAATAATTTAATGAAAACTCAGAAAAAAAATGTTGTAACAGGAATGTCGGACACAACATGTGACTGAAGATACTCGTTTGGTCATCATTTAAAAGATTTGGTTCTGACAGAATAATATATTCTTCAAATATTCATGTAAACTCAATACTTTGAACAGTTTCATAAATGTGTGTTTATGACTCTCAGATTGCTAACTGGCTAGTTATAACATCAATTTGCTAACTTGCTAGTATCAGGTCATGATGTTTATAATAGCATGTCTTAGAGCAGCAAGACTGCTGAACGTACCTGAATGCATCCCAGAGTATGAAAGTCCAAATATTAAATTTCCATAATAGTTGTTGTCTTTCAACTGTTAAATCCTATTAGTACCAACTTCTTCTTTTCGATTTTGGCCATCTAGGACCACGTGAAGTAACTTCATGCATTCATTGTTGTGCTTCTTTCTTTGATTTCCAGTAGTTCTTCATCCTTTCACTTTGCTCTTTCATTCTCTTCTGTCCAGATGTTAGTTCTTTTTCTCTTCTCCTTCTCCTGGAAACACTCAAAGTTGTGCATCAACCTTCTGAACGTTGTTTTGTCCTGTATTGCATCGTCCATTTTACCAATCTCTGCCATATCTTTTTTAATTCCTTGGATCCACTGGTTGCCATTTTTGCTCTTGTAGATGTGGTTAAAGATTCGTTTAGTAAGTCTGCTATTATCCATTCTCATTATGTGACCAAAGAATCTAATTCTCCTCTTCCTGATTGTGTCTGACATCCTCTCATTTTCTTTCTCTTTGTATAGGTCTTTATTTTTTCAAAGTCTAAACTATCCCTTCTCTGTTCTCAATGCTCCAAAAAATTTTCTTAGAATTTTCCTTTCTATTTTTTCTATTCCTTCTATTTCTCCTGTTTTCATGGTGAACATACATTCTGTGGGATAGAGACTCTCTGGTTTGATTACTGAATTATAATGTTTGATTTTGGTTTTGTTTGAAAGGTCTTATTTATTGTAAATATATTTAGTCAGTTGATAAGCTAGTTCCAGTTTTCTCATTCTTAATTTGTTTGCTTCCTTGTCTAGTCCATTGATCTGAATTATTTCACTTAGATATTTAAATTTAGTAACTTTGTTGATTTTTCCGTACTCTGTTTTTTACCCGAGCTGAGTCTGGCATTACCTCCACTTACTTGTGCCATGCTCCTTCCTTTCTCTTTTCTGACCTCCCTTGGTCACCTCTTGTTCTTTTCGATCCCGACGCTATTAGGGCTAGGGTATCTTTCATTTTCCTCTTCCCCCAGGGGACTTACATCTAGTAAGTACGTGTTTGGCGAACACGGGGC
>NNCF01131062.1:52753-75109 GCA_002313205.1 Laupala kohalensis | reverse complement strand
AAAAAAAAAAAAAAAAAAAAAAAAAAAAAAAAAAAAAAAAAAAAAAAAAAAAAAAAAAAAAAAAAACAACTCTGTTTTTTAGTGCTGTGGGCGAATCTTTGATATTGGACATGAATTTAGTCTTCTCAAAGGAAATTTGAAGACCAACTTTTGCAGCTATTTCCTTGAGAAGGTTGATTTGTGTGGATGCTGTTTCAATGTCTTCAGAGAATATTGCAATATCATCAGCGAAGACCAAATAGTTTATACCAACTCCCTTGTGCTTTGATCCTAGTCTTATCTGGTGATGGATTTCCTTTTCCTTCTGTTTCTCTCCCCATGCTCTAATTACCTTCTCCAGGATGCAATCGAAGAGAATTGGAGAAAGTCCATTCCCCTGGCGGACGCCAGTGTTAATTTCAAATTCGTTTGAGATCTCTCCCATACAAACACGTACATGCTAGATGTAAGTCCCCTGGGGGGTCTTGATTTTGTGTCCGTGAAGGTTTGTCTGATTATACTGACTGACATTAGTACCAACTATTGATTAATTTAAAACTTCTTTGTGAATATGAATTTTTGTGAATGGTAGAACACATAACTTTAGGTTACATGGATGTAATAGATATAATACCTTAAATAAAGTCTTTTGTTGGATGTCATTATGATGCTTCAAAATTTTACTTTGATGAAGTGACTTTACATACTATTCTTTTATTGAAATAATTTTCTTCTTTTGATTTGTGTACTATATTATATGAATTTTTTCAGAAAATCTCATCATCATTGGAAATGCAAGAAAATGTTACATCTTCTCTCATTCAGTTTCGATATTTTACAAGGGGTATTGAAGGCAGAGAAGGTAAACTAAGCGAGACTCGAATTGTCAATGGACTCAAAGTTGGTTCCAAAGTAAATTTTGAAGCTGAAGTGTTGGCTACTGAATGCCCACAATATCCAGATGAATGGAAGCAGACTCTCAGAATTTATCCTGTTGGAATGAGTGATTCCCTAATTGTGGATTTGGAACTAGTATGCGACTGTGAATGCGAACATGAAGGTCATCCTGTGAGTGCTTCTTTAATATTATCAGTTCAACTAAATTATCAGTTGCCAACTTTTTTGACCTCTCGGACCATTAAAATCATTGTTTTCAATTCTATGTAAAACAAAGTTATTTAAAAAAAAAATGAATGCACAAGTTAACTAATGACCACAGAAATTACAATTAACAAAAAACAACAAACATAATACATGTATTTAATTTTTTTAAAAAAGAATACTTTGTTTGTGACAAAATTGTAGGTACTTATTTAATCAAACATCTTTATGCAATTGATACAGTAAAATATTATGAGATTGTCATGTGTGCCTTGCCCAATACAGGAATCTTGTTCAACATGTGATGGGACATAAATTATATAAGAGACGTATTTTTTTAATTTCTACCATTTATTTCCTGTTTCTCAAATATTATTCAAAGAAATTTCACTTATAATATTTATACTATTGTAAACTATGTCTTGAAACACAACAAATATCGCAAAAACTTTCCTGATGCCAAAAATTTACCTGAGGACAACCAATAGGTGACTGCTGAACTATATGGTTTCACTCTCAGATTTAATTGAAGAGTTTTCATGTTCAGGAAGAGTGAGCCAGGAAAACGAAGAAAGTTGGTTTGTTGTGAAACATTCTGAACTCATCTCTTAAGAGTCTTATCCCATGTTTATATTTTAGTAAAATCCTGGACTGTCTTAATTGTGCAGCCTCCACTTCAGAAAATTTGAATAAACAATATTCATAGTTTGGACTAGTCAAAAATTTTTTAAATTTAAACTGATGATGTTATATTGAATGGATATGGGGGATGGGATCCTGATCCCATCCACCATTTTCATTCAATGTAACATCATTAATCTGTTACCTTGTGGTGTGGTTAACTGCAATATAAGAGATTATGCATGTTTAATTTTTGACTCAACATTATTAGAAAGTAAAAGGTATCTCAAAATTTTGTTTTTTCATTAAATTTTACTTCTGTGATATATTGAAAAACATTTTGGCAGTATATTATGTACATCAAGAAATAGAAGAACAAGTATCCAATGTTAACTACATTGTAAAATACTCAAAAACTTTCTGTGGAGTTGATAAAATAAAATATTTTGTGTGTGGCCGCCAGCCAATCCCTTTTCTTCTGAAAAAATTGCCCAAAAATCTGTGGTGTTTTGGAGTTTAGGATGAGAAAACTGCTAATTCAAAGTTTGGTGGGTGAGAAAGGGTTAAGCAAACACAAGCCAGGACACACATAAGGTAACACAAAGAACATAGATTGACATTCGATGACGGTGGGATTTGATACTCATTTGAAGTGGAAACAAACTGGTCCATGTTGTTTAGGAATGACTGATGGTGGTCACTGTGACATACAATTCTGTCGAGTGATGGGGATCTTCTTCAACACTACGTAAGTTTTGTGATCGAAGATGCTCCGACGCTAACTTCAAACTGTGAGTTCAAAATTATGCTCAGACATGGAAATAAAGCAGCGGCACAAGAATTCAAAGTAGAGCCGAAATCCGTGTGGACCTGTTGATCAAGAGGAGAAGTTGAACTGCACCAATTAGCTTTTCATTTTAAACCCCTTATAATTATACTTACCAGGCCCATCCATTTCACATGGAATTTTGAATGACCAGTTCTGTTCAGAAAGACTTAGATTTTACTCAACTTCATTTTTTTCTAAATTTTGTCTCCTAAAATAAGGGTGGGGACTATAATTGGATAAATATGGTAATATTGTATTATGAGAATGGCATGTTTAGGTATGTTTTATCATAAGATATAAATTAATATGATTTTGTGCATAAGATATGTGCAATTTTTGTATGTTATTAAGATATTGAAAAGGTTCAGTAAATTATACTTTCAATGTAGTATTATCCAAAGTTTCTGAAGTCTTATTATCATCTTTTTTTAAAGGAATATGAGAAGATGTCGGAAAATTGTAAGAAATCAGGAGATTTGGTTTGTGGGGTATGCCAATGTGATGAAACTCATTTTGGACGTCAGTGTGAATGTGACAGTCATGGAGAGGGTTCAGAGTTGGAAAGTGAGAGCCGCTGCCGACAGGACAATACATCTGAGATCTGCTCTGGAAGGGGGAGCTGTGTTTGTGGCCTCTGTATGTGCCACTCACGATCAAATCCTCTTGAAGTAAGTCTGAGGAAGGGAAATTGAACATTTATTGAGAACTGTAGTCTTTAGTGGTTCAGATGCCTTTACCCCCTAACTCTTGTTCATGTCTCTACCTCCCCTTACACATGAAGTGATAAAATATGATATTAACAACCAGATGTGTGCAAAATTAATCTGAAATTTAACATTGTTAACCATTAATCTGTTACTCTAAAAGTTCTCTTCATTAATTGTTAAAGCGTTAGTTTGCTGTTGGAAATTTAACTGAAGTTAAAGTAAAATGTTAAAAGTTAATTGAATTTTTTAAATTTTAAATCAGTCAAATAGTCAAGGATTTTAGAGATAGTCAAACACAGTTCATTGTAACTTAGGTATAACTTAGTTCATTATAACTTAAAATGTAGACTGGGTAGCAAAGGTAAATAAAAGTATAGTTATATTTATATTGTCATGTTTTGGGCATTTGAAGTAGCAAGAGAATGTATTCCATCTTGCATAAGGTCATTTTTCCCTTCATGAACATTAACTTATGAAAATTTTCATCCGAGAGGGATAACGTTTTCTTCATATTATATATTTTTCAGTGCAAGGCATCAAATGGTACTGTAATATTTTCTTGCATGCAATATAATAAAATAATGCTTAAAAAATAAAAATAACAGACTTAAGTTAACGTAAGATAAATATAATGGAAGTTAATAAAAGCATTAATAGTTTTTTAAATTAACTTAAAAATTAAAAAGTTCAAAAGATTAACTTTGTTAATTAGTTTAATGGATTAATGCTTTTCTGCCCAGCTATGTTAACAACTTTCGATAGGAGAATTACTACATTTTACTAGACTTCTGTATGATTATAAGATAGCCAAGTGATTAGCATTCTTAGTGGTAGTGAGTAAAATTAAGTTACAACTGAAAGAGAACATCGCTTGCTCTTTACCCCCTCTTTAATCATCATTGATCTGAATTTATTTAAAATTGAATCACAGTTTTTTATTTTTTTGTAGGTTGTATCGGGCACTTATTGTGAATGTGACAACTTCACTTGTGATTATAGTAAAGGAGAAATTTGTTCTGGACCTTCCCATGGTATGTGTTCTTGTGGACAGTGTGAGTGCATGCCAGGTTGGAATGGTACTGCTTGCGAGTGTAGTACAGACTTGTCAACGTGTATGGTTCCTGGTTCTAATGAGTTATGCAGTGGACGAGGGACATGTGAATGTGGAATGTGCTCTTGTGACCAAATAAGTGGAGATACAGAGGATAGATATTTTGGGAAATACTGTCAGAGCATGCCAGTAAGTTCTTGTGGTTCCTAAAACTTTGAACAATTATATTAATTATATTTAGGATGAATTTTTATTTAGGTCACTAAATAGAAACTTGTACAAAACCCCACCCGTGGCTCAGGTGGTATTGTGGTCACTCATCATCAAGTCGTCCTGGATTCAATTCCCGATGGGACTTTTCACATTAATGTCCCAGTTCATATAGCTGTGACTACTGAGAAGCAAACCTTCCTTCCTCTATCATCTCCTCCTAGTATCAATAACTCTAATAATTACTAACCACTTCTACTAACCCCTTCATGTGGACCAAGTTGTTGGTAAACCCAGCTAAGTGACCCACCTACTAACAATAGCCTACCACCCAACTCCTACCTCCTATCGCTCCATGTAGATAAGCTTTAATAGCATGCTACATTTCCCATTTACAATTACAACAAATATAAAAGAAAACTTGTACAAGGGTCACCCAATAATTCAAGTCTTACAATTTTTTTCTCAAAAACTATGAATTACACAAAAATGAAATTTCAAAATATAAAAACACTGATATTTTATCTACAGACTATTTTTCCACATAATCTCCTTCATTTTCTAAGACTTTTCATAAGCGATTCACAAGGGTGTGTATGCCCTGTCGGTACCAATCTTTGCTCAGCTTACGGAGCTAGGTTTTCATGGGACTTATCTCTTCCTGGTCATCCTCAAAATGTTTTCCATTAATCCTTTAGAGGTCCAAACAAGTAGAAGTATGAGGGAGTAAGATCAGGGCTCTGTGGTGGATTGGGTAAAACTGTCCAACCCAGTTTTGTGATTTGTTAAGTCCTCAAGTCATCGCCAAACCCATCTTGCACAAACTTTGAGAGGGCCACTTTGAGAGGGAGGGTTGTTTTATTTCAAACATAATTGCACCGACAAAAATCCAGCATACAGGAGGTTTTAATTTCCGTAGCTTGCAGCTTCACGTTGTGAAGAGTTTAAGGATTGTGTCATGTGTCGGATGTACCAAAAGGGAAAGTTCAATGAGGAGGAATGTGCCATCAACTGTTTAGACTTTCTCCTGCTTCAAAGTGACTTCATTCAAGGTAAAGAAAAATGACAACAGTTTTATTGATTACTTTTTATAAGAACTCACTTCTTACAATTAGATTACTGAAACATAAATGGTAAATTCCTCATTATCTGAGGCCTAAGGAGTAATTTTGAGTGACTCAACAAAAAATTTGCCATGCAAATTGATTAGTTAGTTTGCTGTGTAACTTCTTTCTTTAACGTTATCAAATTATTTGAAAACACAACAAAGGTTTGCTACACCCAGACAGATTGACTCAATACATGGAGGAACAGGACACTTGTTTTGTGATAAACTTATGTTGACGAAACTTCACTCGCAAATCAAGAAGAAAGAATTAAACTAAGAAATAAAAAGTAAAAGTAAATTACATTAATAATAACCAAACACTAACGTATTAGTCATATTGAAGTAAGAAAAATAATAAAAATACAAAATCCATGAATGAATAATATGCTTTTCAATAGATTACCTTGAATATAGAACTTATAAGTCATTACACTAAAAAGGAAGCACTCCATTAAAATACATAATAAAACTGGTGATCAACATTTCCTAAATGAGTTGGAATAAGATCCCAATATTTGTACTCAACAAGAAACTCAATGTGTGCTGAAGTAATCTTATCCTTACTAGGTCGCATTCACCCAAGATAAAATAAAAGTTATTTTTAACTCAAAAAATCACCATCCTCAATCTCAAGGTTTAAACTTTTTAACAAAGAAATTTTTAACAATATATACTTTAATGAAGTGTTTTTAAGGGTTGTGACAATTAAATTTTTTATTTAAGATTGTCTATTGAAAAATTTTATTCATTCACAAATGTTTTATACAGAAGTTTAAATGTGTTAAAAATAAAAAATGATGAAAATTCCACCATGAATTGTGAGTACACTGAAATTACCATAACTCTTCTCATTTTTGAATTAATATTTTGTAAACCCAAAATGACTGAGGTATATTATTGTCAATTACTATAAGTAATACTTATTCTGGAGAAAGTGCCTCCTTCGAAAAAAATGTATTTTGTCTTATTGATACAGCAAAAACGGAAGAGGATGAAATCCTTTGTGTGAATGTTGATGAAGATGGATGCCAATTCAAATTTGTGTACTCCTTCAATGGTACAGAATTAGTTATACGGGCCCAGGAGAAAATGGTGTGTCTTCAAAAGGCATATTTTATGGGTAAGGGTTATTTTTTAATTATGGTCCTGTAACACTTGTGATGGGAGGCTATATATTGGTCACTTGGAAATATTTTTTGATACTAATTACAATGTTGCATCAATTTTACAGTTTGGTAAAATTTTAAAGTACATTTTTATTCTTTCTCATAGGATTTATGTTTGGAACTATTGCTCTGGTAGTGTTGATTGGAATAGCTATTCTAATAGTGTGGAAATTGTTTACTTCCTATAAAGACAGAAGAGAATATGCCAGATTTGAGACACAAGAATCAAGATCAAAATGGAATGCAGTGAGTTTGTTTCTAAGTTTATTTTTAATTTTTATATTGATCCCTCAGTTTTAATTTTCTAGAGCATTCACTGAATACTATATTTGTATTTTTGGTACTTGATATGCTTTACACAGTTGATTCTAAATAATGAGAATCTGGCATCATTTAAAAAGATCTCAATTATTATTTGTGTATGAGTATTCAGGAATGAAAGTAAATCCTGATTACAGTGGTTTGCAAAAGTTTATCACTAGCAGTAATTTCAGTATTATTATAATTATAATAATAATAATAATGATAAAAATAATAATAATAATAAAATAATAATAATAATGATAAAAATAATAATAATAATAAAATAATAATAATAATGATAAAATAATAATGATAATAATAATAGTAGTAGTAGTATTCATCAATCTGTCAGAAAATTTTAGATTTCTAGAAATCTATGAATTCAAAGAGGAGTGGTTACCCAAGAATGTGATGAGAAGAATTGTTGTCTGATCACAGAAAAAACCCTTCAATAATTCTTTCTCTAGCTGCAATGGGCAACAATGCCAGTCTTCATGCTTTTGGAAGATGTTTAACAAAAAAATTGGTTTTATGATCATTTGAACCTGCAAGAATACCGCTACCTATTCCCAGGATAAAAAAGAAACATCCGACTTTTACAAGACAACAATTAACATTGAAACAGGGGAGTGAGATGTTATTTTCAGATGAGGCAAGTGTGTAGCAAAATTCTGTGTGTGTTGGAGATGTCTGCTGTCCAAAGAGAAAAATTTAGGAGGAAAGGTATGTGACTCCAACATTGAAACATCCTCCAATGATGATAAAGACTCTTTTTCCTGCCACCACAATCCTTTATGAATGGAATCTTATTTGTTATGTGAGTATTTGACATTTTACATGCAGGTTTGTAGCTGTTCAGTTTTCATGTATGATAGTGCTCCATGTCACAGATTTGTAAAGAACTATCTTAGAATAGAGAAAAGTGTTTGATTGGCTGGATTATGGCCCCAATTTTCATCCTATTAAGAATCTGTGGTGTAATTTGAAAAATATTGTTGCAGAAAAGTGGTCATTGCTTCACCACAGAACTTGGTGAAGCAATGAAGGTATACAGAGTATCTGGTATACAGAGATTTATACAAATGACTTCAAGTCTTGTATTGATAGAATGCCTAATAGGTTGCTGCACTGATTTGAAACAAAGGAGGTTCTAGAAAATACTAATTGTATTCAAATCATCTATTTTCTCCTTTTCTTAAATCTGTCATTTCTCCAAAATTGCATTAAATCTGGTTATTAACTTTCCACTATGGTATTAAAATTCCATTAAATCTTTGTATAGTCTTAAACTTTTGCAAACGACTGTATATTGCTTTAAAGTAAACTCAATTCTGATTCTGCTCATATGAAATCCATAAAGTGACTTATTTTCTTTCACAAAATGAATGCAAATCGATAGCTTCTTTATTATTGCATTATTTATTTCTTGATTTTACAATTGTTTGGCATATGTGCTTGTGAACTACTCTGTTATTACAATATATTAAGTTAATATAAAGCATTTATATATTTATTATATAATTTATCTCATATGTGTTTCAGGGTGTCAATCCAATATATAAGGATCCCTCAGTTACTTATAATAATCCAACATATGGGTCACTATGAAAGATCTCACCTATCTCAAAAATAAAATTTTAGAAGCAGCCTCCCAAATGAAAGACAGCTCTCAAGGAACCTCATGTATCATGTAATAATACTTGATATCTTATATGATAGTGTCTAAAGAAAGGAACATTTTTGTTGAACAAAACTCTACATATGGTTGACAATGGAGACTTCTTGAATGATGTTATTGACTCTTTGTCAGGAAGAGAACTAGATGTCATGTGATGTTTGTGTCAGGGATCTGTGCAATAGAGATAAGGTTAATTTCCTTTAGATAATACTGACTCAATAATGATAATATCTAGAGAAGGTTATAGTCATTTGTAGATTTTATTAAACCAAATATAAAATTTCTGAGTTCAATGGATTGTATAAACAGTTGAGACAAAATATTTAGAACAGTTTCCATTGATAAGAACATGTTAAATATTACAATTCAGAAGTGAAAATAGTGCTAAGCATTTCTAATTTAGTTTTTGTAAAAAAGCAGACACATCATCACACTCAATTCTTGCTTATTCCTCCAATGTTTTTCTGAAAAGTGAATGTAGTTTGATATTTTTACTCTTTTAAAATAAATGTATCTTAATATACTTATAAAGATCTTTTCCCCTGAGCAAAATGCATACATGTATATAGACTCCTGATCATCTGCAATTGCAACTACATAGATAAAAAAGTCTATCCAAGCTCTTTAATACATTGGATCTTACAGACTATTTCAGAAAATGTTTTACAAATTATTGAATAAAACAATGCAAAAACTATGCAATTTATTTCCCAGATATTAGAGATTCCTGCTTACAGTAGACAAAATATATTTCTCCACAGCCAATTCCATCTTGTTTTTAAGAGACAACCTAGGAAGTAACGCGAAGTCTCATCTACTAGACATTATTGCGCAAGCATCTGGTTACATCCGCGCAGTAACATATGCAACAATGTACAAAAAAGGAGATATTTTATGGAAAGTTCATTGAATATCTTTTACAAACAAGTCAGAATTGACTGTGCTCACACGAAGATTACAGGAAGAACAATTTAGAAGGAATCCTAACTTTTTCTTTCAATGATTGATGCTTAGTAAATATGGCTAATAGAATTCTGGTACCTTTTAATAATTAAAAAATATACAGGGATATTATGGGGCCATTCAAATTTGATGTAAATATAAACTACCTTAACAAACTAAAATAAAAATCTAAACTATGTTTAACTTTAAAAAAGTTCCATTTTCCACTTACAAGAGTTCCCGCTAATCTGAGATAAATGGTAACCCCCTCTGGTGACTCTTTTAAGAGGGTTTCACTGTACTTTAGTTGCCAATAGTATCTTCATGCCATAACATGTATTTTTTGTGGCAAAGTTGGAAATCAGGAATTGTACACCGTCTACTAATGTGTCAGGTAATGTGAACAACGTCTGAAACTATCTGGCAGAATAGGAATCAATGTTTATTTCCTGTATTGCCTTGGCATTATTAATAATGCTTACGGGTAACAGGAAAGTGAGCAGGTACCTCTTAACTCTTTCTTCTAGACTTTAACTACTGCTAAAAACAAAATTCCAAGAAATCCTAGCAGTCTCAGTGTCGATAGAATGAGTTCTCTGCTGTTCCTCTTTGATTGTGGTAAGTGAGAATATTGGTTCAGCTATGGAGAATAAGAATACCACTGGAGCAGGTCCCTGTCAAACAAAAAATTTATAACAAAATTTAATATAAATGTGTATTTGGCTAGAATTAAGGGCTGCATGCAGTGCACATCAAAAATACTACATTATTTTACTCTTATAACATGGAACCCATTTTCATCCCATATTAATATTTTTCCAGATGATTTCAAAGTGTAACAACTTCTTCTCTTTATTGACTACATAGAATCACTTTAGTCAGTACATTACCTAGTCTTCTTTGAAGGCTCTGTTTGGGCCTTGCAGTCCTCCTAATACTTTTTCATATGCTCTGATCTTCAAGCTCTTTTTTTGTTGTGTTGAAAATATTCTGTTTGTGACTTTGTTTCTTGTGAGTATGAAGCAGATATTCTTGATTTTGCTTTTTAATTTATTCTTATCTGTGGTGTCTTCTGGTGTAAGGTCAATTTCCTTCAAATCCTCTCTGACTTCTGTAATTCACCTACACCCTGTTGTGGTATTTTTTGACTTGAGATTGTACTGTACCAGTTGTTTCAGAAGTCTCGAATCCTGCATTCTCATTTTGTGTCCAAAGAATCCCAGTCTCCTTTTACGCATGGTATCAGTAATGGGTTCCAATTCTTTGTACATGACTTTGTTGGGCAATATCCGTATATAGTTTAACAACTATACAAATAGTTAATTTTATAAAAATGTTTAGAAGCATGTCTTTTGAGAAATTATGTATCAATTTTGATTTTGAATATGATTTTTTAAAATATCTAGATCTATGTTGTGTAGTGCACCACAAAAATTACCAACTTATTTTGGTATTTTTGAAATAAATAGGAAAATGGCACCTCTCCCACCCCTCTCTCTAAAATACGAGTGCTTCCAGGACAATTCAAATGTTTTGTGTAGAGCTGTTTTGTTAAAACTTCACATAGCTGTAAATTCCACATTGGAAATATTACAAAGAGCATTTTTTTTTGTCGTATGAAAGCTACCTTCTAACTAAATTCTATCAGCATCTGAGATCAGGTTTAAAGAATCAAAATAATATTTTAAAGCTGAGTTGTTTTGGTATGGAATGATTCTTAGGTCTGTTGTAAATCTGCAAGCAACTAAAATGTATAAGCAAGTATTAACATCAAAGCACAAAGTTTCTATGTGTGTAAAGAAACTGGTAGTTTGCTGTTAAAATATAATTCAAATAAACTGTGTTGTACATTTATAATGATATAATATACTCTAATAATAAATCTAACAATATTGTTCTTGCTACAAATATTTTGGTTTGAGGAAAATCAGTTACACTACAGTAGACAACATTATTGCAGCTCTGGCACTACTGAGCGACTATGCATGCATCTTGTCATACATCTGTGGACTGATAGTTTAATAATAATAATATAATATTTTATTGAACCACATAGATCATTACAATGATGTATGGCAAGTCATAGTACTAACAACAATAACAATAATATTTTCATATAAGAATAACAACATTATAATAATTTTGATACATTTAACCATATTCATTTAACTTAGGCTAAGTAGAAGTTAACATAAAATACAATTATTTTCTATTATTACAGAATATTAATATTTATTTAGGCTAGGGTTATATATCTATGGTATGAATTCTATTATTTTACTTTTATTTTATTAATTTATGTGAAGGTAATATGTGAAGGTTATTTTATTAATTTATGTGAAGGTATAAATAAAACAAGTAATGAAACTAAAAATAATTTTATAATCATACATTATTTGAATTTTAAAATAATTGTAAAACTAAACTTGTTCTCCAAAATACTCAGATGTCCTGTTATAAGAAAGTTTTTGGAAAACATGATGCCTTCTAAGGTACTTTAAAAAAATGCTCGGGAGGGGTCATGGCCCCTATTGTCTCCTCTATCTAAAGCTGCCCTTGAATTTTAAAAATTATCAGCAACTGCCTGAGCCAATAATTATAACTGTGAATCAAGAGCTAAATTTTTTCTTAGTTTTGCTCATTACTGAAATAGAGATTTTAAGAAAACTGTTGCAGTTCATCGGGAAATAACTCTTTGGCCAGCAATGTACAGTGAGGTCTCTTTAGGCCTTTATGTTATTATTAACTAGCATTATTTTCTATGTAACTAGTCCTCAACCTTTCATCTTGTTTTGCTGTCTGTTTGTACCAATGGGAAACATACATTTTCCAACTACTTCTTAAGAAATAAAGAGCAGAGGTTATTTTCTTATCGTCAAAAATGTTAAAGAGGACTCTGTACTGATAATCAATAGAACTCTATTTGTATAGAGCTAAGATTGAGTCATTCTTAACAGTTCATAATCTCATAANCTGATAATCAATAGAACTCTATTTGTATAGAGCTAAGATTGAGTCATTCTTAACAGTTCATAATCTCAGTTCAAAACTAAGCCAATTGGGCTATGGATTCTGAATTCTAGTCAATGTTGTAAGTCAACACTTCTCTTGCTATGTGTGTTTTGCAAATGCTTATTACCCTTTACAATACAGTATTATTTTGGGGGGCCACTACACTCAAAATGTCCAAATGGGAAAGGCTGGGTAATAATCTCTCCAGAAATTCATGTAAACTTTTATTTAGGAAATTACATATTCTACATATCACTTGCATTTACATTTATGAAGTGGTCATGTTTGTTAAGACAGAATTATTAAAACCCCAACTGTGTTTTAGAAGAAACCGTCTAGTTCATGAACACAACACAAGTAATTAGACTAATATTTATCTTCCTTGTGTGTGAACTCTTTTTCAGAGGGACCCATATTCTTCAGAATCATTTTGTATAATTCCCTGTAAAAATGTAAAAAAATTAATAAATTAAATCTCTTCAAATATGTAGTTAAAAGCTGTATAATGCACCATTACTTCTATAACTCCAAGAATTTACTGAATTTCATAGAAGAAATTAATGTGACTTCCCCCAAAAATTTGTTTTTATAAGATTCCATATTATGTAAAGTGATGTTAATTCCTCTTATGCTTTATAACACCACTTATAGTTCTCTGAATACTGATTAAATATTTGTTCATGCTTGTTGTTTATTTTTTCATAATAGTTTATTTCTAACTGTACGCAACTTTGGAACGGATGTAAACTTTATCACTGTAACCTCATCCTGGTCCGGGTTTCTCTCTAGTTTTCCTTCAGGCATATTTACGTAGGGGGTAATACCATTAATGTCATTAAAGGTACTCACATATCCACTATGTTGCTGAAGTATGTAAGTAGTAGTTGCTTGAGAGTGTTTGTAAGCAGGATTTCATAAGTCGTCGAAGTGAGTCTGTCCACGTCCTCACGGTGGGATACAGAGAAGGCTCTCAAGTATTTCTTTGTACAATCATTCACGAAAGAAGGTCTTGCCGGTCTGATGAACCAGTTGCCTTCCCCATTTCTTATCGTCGGGGATTTCAATGCCCATAATTCAATGTGGGGTTCTTCACACAACTGCCCAAAGGGTGATATAATTGAAAAACTGTTAGCCGAGATGTAGTGCTCCTTAACACGGGCCACTCCACCCACTTTTGTACCCGATCTTTCTCGGTGCAGGATTTAGCCATCTGCAATTCCTCTCTTTCCCCAATCTTAGACTGGACAGTTCTTGAGGATCTGTATGGGACTGACCACTACCCGATTCTTATACATTTCAACGTCTTTTGCCCCTCGGTTTCACGCCCCTCTCAGTTGATATAGAAAAAAAGCAGACTGGGATGTGTTTAAACGCAACATCAATCTTTGCGATGAGCCTTTCGCCGATGTGGATGTTATGGCATCCCATTTCACCAACGCAGTTCTCAAAGCCGCCGATGTTGCCATCCCTAAATCATCAAGTAATCCCAGGCATTACCCAGTTCCATGGTGGAATTCGGATTGCGCAAAGGCGGTCAGCGCTAGAAAGAAAGCTTTAGCGCATATTACCAAGTATCCAACTGTAGAGAATCTCATTGAGTTTGAAAGGTGCAGAGCCAAACGAACTCTTTGAGAAAGTCGTCCTCTTGGAAGACTTACATTTCATCTCTTACATGCCGTACTCCATCAATCGTATAGCAGAGAGTTCGCAAGTTTTTAAAAGTACATGGTCCTCTTTTTACATCCTTGGTCTCAATGTAAATGCACAGCTCGAAATTCACACCCGAAGTCATCGTTGAGGAACTTGCATCGCACTACGAAAGTCTCTAACTCCTTCGGTTTTTCTCCAACGATTCTTCAATTGAAAATTCGCGTGGAAAAGTGTTGCTTGGATTTCTCCTGTTGCAGAGATGAGGAATATAACATTCCTTTCTCTAAGACGGAGCTGACCTTTGCCTTTGCGTCTTCGAAAGATACAGTCCCTGGTCCTGATCAAATACATAACGCGATGCTAAAACATATTCCACAGATACGCATAAAATTCCTTCTGAAGTTATTTAACTGTATATGGAATGAGAATACCGTCCCTGCTCAATGGCGTGAGGCCATAATTATTCCACTTCCGAAGGAGGGAAAAGATCGTTCTAATCCGACGCACTTTCGACCGATTTCTCTGACAATCTGCGCTAGAAAGAATGATTAATCGTCACCTTACTTGGTCTCTGGAATCGCGAAACCTGTGGTTTCAGAAAACAGCGGTCAACGCTAGACTACCTAGTTGCGTTGTCATCCACCATCTCATCAGCTTTTGTATTAAGGGAACATCTAGTGGTCATCTTTTCTGACCTTGAAAAAGCTTATGACACAACCTGGAGGTACGGACTCCTACGCACATTGCACTCGTGGGAATTCCGAGGCTGTCTTCCACTGTTCCTGGAGAGCTTCCTATCTCAACGCTCTTTCCGCGTTCGCCTCGGTACTTATTTATCTACGAATTCTTTGGAAAACGGTGTCCCACAGGGCTTAATCTTAAGCGTCACTCTCTTTGCCATAGCCATAAATAGCATTTCGTCAGTGGTTCGAGAACCGGTACATGCGTCTCTCCTCGTTGACGACTTCGCCATCTATTGTTCGTCTTAGACATGTCATCGAGAGGCAATTGCAATTGGTTTTAAACCGTTTACACGAGTGGAGAATGTCTACCGGCTTTAGTTTTTCTGTATCAAAGTCATGCTGTATCCATTTTTGTAAGATATACCATCTCCATAATGATCCAGATCTTTTTCTTGGGGGCCAACGTCTTCCTTTCTTTGAATCCGCAAAATCCTGGGTTCACATTCGACCGCACACTGACTTGGCGCAATCACATCCGAAAACTACAATCCCGTTGTAATTCTTCCCTTAACCTCCTTCGCTGCCTAAGCGCATCATGGGGCGCAGACCGCACTTGCTTTCTTCATCTGTATAGAAGTCTCGTTTGGTCTGTATTAGATTATGGCAGTATTGTATACGCCTCCGCATCACCGTCGACACTCAGGACCCTTAACAGTATCCATTATTCAGGAGTCTGCATTGCAATTGGTGCTTTCCGCACTAGTCGAATAGAATGCTTACTAGTAGACGCTGGCGAACCATCTCTTAACAAGAGACTTGATATTCTACTTGGATCTTACATAGTGAAACTGATTGGGGTTTCAAATCACTCCACTTGCAACACCTACATTCTCCGACATTTATTTCATCTTACGATGCAAGACCTTCGTTACCCCGCCCAGCGGATGTCCGTTTTAAACAATTGCTAGAGCAAAACGTCATCACACTACCTCCTCCAGTGTACCTTCTCTAGTACCCACTCTCTCATACCACCTTTAGTCTTTCATGCAACCAACCATCGACTTTCGGCTGTCTAAACTTTCAAAGCAAGACAATCCTGCTGCTGTATACTAACAGCACTTCGGAGAACTAAAAACCCTCTATTTGGATCATGTTCGTATACACTGATGGCTCAGCAATGAATAATTCCGTTGGTGCTGCTTTCCACTGCCATAGTGCCACCCGTTCTTTCCGCCGCCATTCCTATTGCGTGTACCCTGCTGAAAAAAAATGCAATCCCTGAGACGCTGAAATTCATTCAGCTATCTTCAATACGTCGTGTGGCTCTATTACTGCTCTGTGGTCAGTGTCTTCACTGTATACTTCTGACACCCTTACGCTGACAATTCAAAATCTAATAAGCCATCTAGTCGTTCAAAATTTTGAAATAGTCCTTTGTTGGGTTCCTGGGCATGTGGGTATTATGGGTAATAAAGAAGCTGATGAGGTAGCGAAGCGGGGAACACAGAGGGCAATCCTTGACCTCTCATCTGTTCCTACGACAGATTCAAAGTTTGCCATACGATCGTCTCTTCTTGAGACATGGCAAGTCGAATGACAAACATGCGCCTTCAAGCTAGGAAGGTAAAAGTCTCCGTTAATACCTGGGTGTCATCATCCCGTGCGAACAGACGTGAAGAAATAATCCTTACACGTCTTCGTAATGGCACTGCCATCTTACCCATGGTCATCTCTTACGCGGTGAACCTCCCCCCATCTGTGAAACTTGCAACAACACTTACCATGGATCACTTTCTTCTGAAATGTCTCAAATATAGTACCGGCCGACGGCGACACAATGTACCGAACAGTTTGAACGTTATGCTTGGGCAAAATGAACCGATTTTGATACGTCTTTTAGATTCCTTCAGGAATGTGGTCTCTGGAATAGTATCTGATCTTTCTTCGTATGTCTTTACTTAAATCTATATACGAAACGGGGTGTTCAGACATTTTTTGAGGTGTCACATGAGTGAAGCATCTTCAACCAGAAAAATCTGTGCTAAAAGTGTCGTATCTCGATCACTAGACTGCTTTGGTTAACCACGCCTCATGTTCATCCCTTCTCCGCACCAGGAGGCGGTGATTCCTGTCTGAATCAACCAGCCGTCACGACGTCCGCCCTTGCGATTGGGGCCAACTCGTACTCGCGGAATGAGTCTTCGCACAGCGAGCCTGGCCAGATGTTATCTTATCGCGAGGACGGTCACTCTCTCGCCAGAGCACACTATCGCCCGCTGCTCGAGAGAGAAGAACATCATTTCCATCAGCGTACAGCACTCTCGCCTGCTGCTCGAGAGAGAAGACCAACTTTCTCGCTCTGCAAAATGTGAGCAACATCACGTAATCCTCATCTGGCGACATCACTCTCTCGCCTGCTGCTCAGCAGAGAACACCAACACGTCCATGGTGTGTCGGCACGCTAGCCGACACACATTCTCTCGCGAGGAGTCAACCGGGCATCTAGCCCCTTCATCACACCACCGCCATCGTGGGTCGGCATGTTAGTTGACTCTCTCGCAGTCATCAACGAGCAACACCACTTGCTCTCACGCTTCATATAAACTAGACGAGCTACATCATGTCGATGACTCGCCTCTTATCTGGCGCCATGTCACGACTCTCTTGCCAGCACTACTTCATTTCACACATCACCTCCATGGTGGGTCGGCATGCTAGCCGACATTCTCTTGCGAGGAGTCAACGGGGCATCTAGCCCTTCATTACACCACTTCCATGGTGGGTCGGCAAGTTAGCCGTTGCTCTCTAGCTAGGAGTCAACAGGGCATCCAACCCTTCTGCGCATCTCATCACTTCTATTGTGAGCATCACATCACCTCCACGGTGGGTCGGCATGCTAGCCGACATTTCCTCGAGCTCAACCCCTCGCTACAACGCGAGAGAAGGCACTTTCGTCCGCGCTGACATCGGTCTTCAAACCTTGGATTTCGGATCAACAAACTGATCCAACTCTACCATTCAACATCACCTAAGCTGAGTTTCCAAGGTCATCTCATCACGCTCCCTTGGAAACCAGTAATGTATGATTATTCTTCATAGATTTCATCGCAAGTTTCATTAAACTATTTGTTCTTGTTAGCAATCAATATTTAAATGCCACATCATCCTTCTTCAATCTTCATTTTCATTACAATCTTCCCATCTTCATTCTTCAATTTTAGTACAATCATCTCATGTGCAGGCTAGACTAGATTTGTCTGCACATATTTTGGTCCTTCGAGCTTTAAATTTTTTTCCGTGCACTCATTTGTGCTACGGGACAAATTTGTTTGCACACGAGGCATCTCGGGAGGGTTTGGATTTAAACCACTTTTTCCCCTTTACTTTGAATTAACGTTTTCTCTCTATAAATTTAATTTTTTTATTTGTTTTCGGTTTTTATAATTTTTTTAATTATATTTGGATATACTGTAATTCATGAGGTTTTTTAGTGGGTATGGTCGAGTCATTCGGCGAGCCGCGCACGCGGGGAGAATCATGTTGGCTCTCCTTAATGTGTAACTGCATTTTCCTTACCTGTACAAAATTTTAGGGTCCTAATGATGTCGGCGAGCCGTGAAGACTCACAAAAAAGTTTCATAAATGCGGTTTTGGATGAATTGTTTTGTTGAATAAAACAAAACAATAATTCACGAAGTATGGTTGGAAACGAAAAATGTTGTCTATTGGTGACAATTTTGCTAGAATGGTCACAGCAATGCAAGGCGACGCCAAATATCACCATACTGTCAGTACAAGGTTCGAAAATAATTTTTATAACAAATTACTTAGAAGATTGTTTTAGGATAAATTTTTATTCATCGTTCTTGATATTTATGATAATTATAATCAAATATTGTCCTGCTTCTCTCTACTGCTGACTGAACTAGTAGTTCAGGTTATGCTTATTAATGTAATGTTAGTTTAGGTTATGCTATCCATACTTGGTAATTGTGGAGCTTTAGCAACATTATCATGCTATGCTATCCATGTTCTTCACTTTTAATGTATTAAATTACTACCCACTTTCAGCTTTCCATTTTGTAAATTAATGAGAAATTAGCACCCTTCACACGAGTTAAATTCACTGAGNATGAATTGGAGAAAAAAAATCTTATTTGGAAGAAGGGGTGTAGTAAATGCTTTTGTCTGTTATGAAGTGAAAATAAAATTGTACCGGCTACCACTGTCAAAATCATAACATTAAATGTCATTAAAATGTGGCATAAGATAAGAAAATAGCCCGAACTTAAAAAATAGGACAAATGTTCATAAATGAACATGACGAAATCCAAATTTCAAGTTGACAATGTTTCAACTTTACAATAAATTGTCTCTGTTTATAAATAATACACCACAGTCCAACCCTTGATCGGAATGGATGGGATGGTCTCTCGCTTGCTTCCTAAGAGTAAATTTGTTTATTGTTCTCCATGTGGCTATATAGTTTGCGACTGCATTTTGTCAATTTTTTAAAATATTTTTCATATTTCTTTCAAATTAAAAGGCCTCCATTGGGAATTTTGTAAGGTGAAAAAATATTTTCAGGGTAGTTGTAATTAGTCTGACACATAGTTTTTAACTTTGATAGAAATAATCCTGAGTCGTTTTATTCTCAGAATGTAAATTACCTTTTGGATGGTGAAAAGGAAAGGTCAGTGTGTGCATAATTAACACTCATACATGAGAACTAACCTGAATAAGAAGTCCCAGAATGCTTGAGGGGCAGGAAGCAAGTAACGAAGGGAATGATTCACGAGCGCAAAGAGAAGAATACGTATCTCGGCAAACGAACCTTACTCCTGGCATTTGGTATATTACAACATCGAAAACTAAAAAGATTAAGCAAGCCAACTTGCAAAACCAAATTCGCCTCAGGAGGGAAATATTTTTGATTTAATCGATGTAATGTGTTGTACCAATAAGTACGTGTCCATTATGATTTTTATGTAACTTAGGCGTAGGCGAATATTCTCTTTAGTATTGAGACTGACTAACTCACAGAAAGTGATATAATGACCTTAACATTTTTATTTACTTTCTCTTCACTCATTCCTTATATCGTTACGGTCACCTTTATTACCGTTGAAGTTTGTTGTGCACTTGGGCAGATCATAGCAAAGAAATTGATGTAATATTTTGAGTTAAATCATTTATTGACAGAGAAGATATACATAGAGTTAGCACTGTTAAACATCTCGTCTCTGGCAGCAGGGAAGAACGAAAGCAGACGTTGCCAGGAGTTGTGATGCAGGTACAAGACACATACTTTGGTTCTTGCGCGGTACGTTCGGCGATGAGGCCAATCTGGGAAGACTCCTTGCACTACGCCAAACACATCACCAGGAATGAGTGTGCGTTCCACTTCCTCCTCAAAATATTGGCCTTCCGCGATCTCCTCAACCTGCAGGTCACAAGCAAGCACTTAACCGAGTTAACATCTCTTCTGCCACCAGATTAAAATATGTGTCGTTTTCTACCAGTCCCTTATCTTGCTACCTATTCTATAGGGTAGGTACAATACTGGGCGAAGTAGGTTTGACCAGGGGCGTACCCAGGATTTTATTTTGAGGGTGGGATATTATCACACATTATGTATGTGTGTGTTACATGTTTTTATCCCCTCAGGGGACTTACATCTAGTAGGTACGTGTTTGGCAAACACGGGGGCCCGAGCTGAGTCTGGCATGACTTCCACTTACTTGGGTAAGGCTCCTTCCTTTCTCTTTCTTGACGTTCCTCGGTCACCTCTTGTTCTTTTCGATTTCGACGCTATTAAGGCTTGGATATCTTTCATTTTTTCCCACCCCTCTCATTTTTTGTCCTACCCCTCATTTTTTGTCACCCCTCATTTTTGTCCCCCACATTTGTTTGTCAATGTTTTTGATATTTGGTTTTGAGATATGTTTTGGTATGTTGTAAATCAGGAGGGTTTTTAGTGGGTATGGTTCAGTCATTCGGCGAGTCCCACACGCGGGGAGAGTCACGTTGGCGTAACTGCATTTTCCCTACCTGTACGAGTTTTTAGGACTGCAATGACCTTTGATGTCGACATGAGCCGTAAAGCCCCACAAAAAACATGTTTTTATATTAGGGTGGATCAAATGAAAACTGAACAGTAGCTACAAAATGAAAAGGTATTATTTATTTTCAAATGTAATCGCCAAAATTACACTAGCACTTGCCCCACTGTTGCACCAAGCGGTGAATACCTCGTTCGTAGAGAGTTTGACTGTGATTGAAACCGTTTCGAACATTGTCCGAGTGATCCTGAAATGCCTTTTTTAGCAGACCAAAGATGTAAAAATCACGTGTATGGTGGGTGTTCTAACATTTCGCAAGCATACTCAGTGTGCGAGTGGCCGTATGTGGTCGCACATTGTCGTGGAGCAAAAGTACTCCAGAGGACAACATGCCTGACCGCTTGGCTTTGATTGCTGCTCGCTAACGTTCCAGGGTATTGTTGTACTGATCAGCGTTGATCGTTTGACCTTTGGTCTGGAACTCAATGAGAAAGGGGCCTTTCATATCGAAAATAAAAAAACCCGTCAGCATGCTTTTGCCCTTACTCTGCATCATTCTGGACTTCCTTGGCGACGGGGAGCTGGGATGTTTCCACTGTTGGTTTTGTCGTTTGCTTTCTGGTTGGTAGTGATGGCACCAAGATTCATGCACCAAGGTGATGCCACCTGCCACAACTGTCCAAGAAATTGTCCTCAGCACGATATTGGAGAAGATGTTGCGAGGACAATCCCATGCGAAGCCACCTCTGATTGTATGGCACTCACTGTGCACTCAGTTTCCTGTAATGCAGTTTCTCCGTAATGATGGCACGATCAGAACCGAAACTCACACCCACCTCCTCGCTGATGCCCTTTATTGTGCGTCGTCAATTTGCACGGATGATCTGGTTGACATTCACCAAAGTGTCCGTGATGACGAGGTGACTTTGAACAGGTCGCGGATCATCTTTCAACGATTCCCGTCCCTCGCGGTAACGCTTGTGGCAGTTCTGCACACGAGTCGGTGACAACGAGTGTTCTCCGTACTCTGTTTTCATTCGCCAATGCACTTCACGAACTCCATCACCTTCTGCCGCTAAAAACTAATAACACCACGTTACTTTTCTTTAGTCGCAAACACGATGCAGATGGATTGCCTGTCGGACGACATTCCTGGCCGACCGCCAGCTCATTCCATGTGGTTGCGCGCGCTTGCCAAGGGCGAGTCCATTCCTCAAAAGGGTTTCTCCTCTTTGACCTCCCGCTCTACATCTA
>NNCF01131062.1:20447-50850 GCA_002313205.1 Laupala kohalensis | reverse complement strand
ATATATATATATATATATATATATATATATATATATATATATATATATATATATATATATATATCTTAGGTGTACATATGAGTGCATATGTGTAGGCTTCATATACTTATGTTTGTGAGTGTATTTATTATACAAATATTAGGAGAAATACACAAAGAATTTTTTTTTGATTTCGGGGGAGGATGATTTCCCATATCCCCCAACCCCCAGGGTACGCTCCTAAATTATACGCAAAATGAGGAAAGAACTTCTTGAATATAATTTTTTATATAATCCCTAGGGATGCAACATCCATAAGGACTGAATTTGGGCCTAAATGATATTGTGGATTTTTTCCTCTCTTTGAATGTCAAGTATGCAAACTTTCAATTATAAATTCCAAAATTATGCACCGAGGTGATAAGAAGAGGTTTATCGTAATCTCACATAGCCAGTGAACTTCTAGTTTTTAAATGTGCAATATTTTGTGCTCGGATATAAACTGTAGATTTGTATTAAAGACCGACCGACTCTGCTTTATGTTTGAAGATTTCTCTTGGGATTACTTACTTCCCCAGAGAAGACGAAGTAGGTGCATCCGTCTGCTATACCTTGTTGTGCAATATCGTTTCCGTTGTAGAAATAACAGCGGCGAACTCCTTCTAGAACCTGAAAATCATAGGCTGATTGTATAATAACGTTGGAATGAAATCCATGGAATATAGACATGTAATGTGTGTGTTTCGAAACCCGAGGGAGGCATTGCAAGGCCTGATGTATTTTATATTTGGGCCCCCACTCACCTCTCCTTACCCTTCATTCAACTCTCCCCTCAATAAGTAGGTCAAAAGATAAATGAGTGTGCGAAAACATTTCAATACTTCTCGTAGACCTTTCATATTTAATAAATCGTAGAATACATACTGGAAAAAAGACAATTTTTAAACTTTGTGTAGTTTAATATACCACACAAACATAATTTTCAGTAACTGTTATTTATCATCTACTTTAGACTATCTTAACAATTTCTTTTTGTTGAATTTAATTTAAATTGTCTCTCGAATTTTAGTTGTAGAATTTAAATGAAGAACTATTATCGGATTTTTTATTATAGACCCCTCACTTTGTACAGCTGTAGATGCCACAAAATAAATGTAGATGACGCTAATTAACACCATTAAATTTGTCATGTTCTTCTGCTTATACTCAAGTTTTAAAAAAATGGTTCTAAAGGATAAATAATAAACAAATGTTTCAAAAAAACGCGAAAATTTTACTGTTTTTCTCTATACGTCTACTTTACTATTTTTTATAAACTAAACTAAAAGTGTCAAAAATAATACTTATTCAGCGAATGTTAACCATTATATTTGTGACAACATTTCAAAATTTCGACCTTCTAAATTCAAAATATGATGAGTTATTAACCTTTTCCAAAAACATTGCTAAAACGACCAGGCACATTTTTAAGGAATAAAATTTATACTGTCGCACTCAGAAGAATGCCATGATCACGTTACAATTAAATATCAACGTTTCAAACTACTTGTGTAACCTCCAGCAAGAGATAAATAAAACCATGACCTCAAGATACATTCATGATGTGTTCATGTTCCTTTGTAAGAGTTGAA
Source organism: Laupala kohalensis (assembly GCA_002313205.1). NCBI lineage: Eukaryota > Metazoa > Arthropoda > Insecta > Orthoptera > Trigonidiidae > Laupala > Laupala kohalensis. The sequence goes on along the minus strand of NNCF01131062.1, from coordinate 49,240 downwards.
ATTATTTAAGCAAAGTAAGCCATATGTTTGTCTCATGACGTCTTCTCCTTGCACGGATTTTATTAGTTCTTCTTGTTGCTTTCGACAGATATATTGACTTTTTAAGTAAAAACCTTCCTTTAAAATCAAACACATACATACACATTTTTATGGTGCCTCCTGTGACCCTCCCCCCCGCCACCTATTGGATCTTCCACTGGTGAGGGAGTGGAGCATATTAGATTTCTGTGATATAGGCATGGTGTAATCGGGAGAGGTGGGTCGAGGCTTTCTTGATCCTCGGCTTCGCTGTGTTAATACATTGGCATAGTACCACGATCTGTCAAATGAGATTATCTAGATGTCGTATAAGTAGGAGAATCGATTGACGTTGGATATAGTTTTCGAAAATCACACTAATGTTGAGTACATATAAAATAATTGGTATTATGGATAGTTGGATACAAAACCCATCTGAGGGATACTAATTTCACACAATATATAAAACAATTTTTATGAAAGCAATATGCCGCTACTTCAAGTGACCAAGCGTGACGACGTTCTCCTACTCACATAACATCTGGCTGTTGTTTGAGGAACTATGCCAAAATCACAGCAGAGATGGACATTCAAACCACCTCCCAGTTCTTCCACTATGGATATAGGTAGAGACGGTTGTGTTCTAACGGTGGGAGACTGGGATGGGTTGGGGGCTGCAGCTCGGATCACGACGGCCCTCGAGTGAGGACGAAAGTATAAATTGAATTGGAAAAGAATAATTACGAAAGAAAAAATGCAGTAACCTGTCGCATGAAGTCCGTATGAAGGTTCCGATAGAAGCCGTAAGATCGTACGGTGACTCCGTAGTTGCTTGATCGTAGTGCTTGTTGCATGATGTGTGGGATGCAGCTCAGCAGCTCTGGCTCATTCAGACCTCGCCATTCGAACCTGTTTGAGATTAATATTCATTATTAGAAATGGAGCTGCTGGGAACCCAATAGAAGTCAAAAAGATTTAACATTTTCCGTGAGGTGTAAATATCTGATGAGTATAAAACCCCTTACTCTACATTACTCGCGGTGAAAGAATAGTAATGAAGGGGGAGTGTAAAAGACCACGTGAATGCCGAGATTCAATGCCAACTCTTCCTCTCACAGTAGACAGGGGCATTTTACTCATGTCGGCGGAATATTAATGAATTTACGTTTGGATGCTACCTGCTTCATCAGCTGATTCGCGGGACCGGCATAAATTGATATGTCTACAGTGACGGACGGAGGTCTTGATCACTAACCTTTGGACGCGAGGAATCCGGTTGAAACTAACTTATCCACCGGATATAGCAGTCTCTGTTTGGTGTCACGGCATACCGTCTTAAATTAAATACCTGAAAAGTTTGATATTGATGCCGCAGTGTCGCGAAACAAGCGCTGCTGTTGCAGCGTTTTACCGTTGGTGTCGCTCTTTTGATCAGCTATGAATATGATTGTGGTCAGACCCGTAACCAGAAATATATTTTGTGAGGGGTGCAGATCTCTCACCGTATGGATGTTAACTTAAAAGTTATTTATCCTATTATAGTTAATCTATTTACAAATTAATAATTAGTTAACAAATTGTATATTAACAACGTTTTATATTGACGCGAAAGGGAAAATGGACAAATAGAATCTATTTTAAAAAACGTAATATTCAGAGGGTGAGTTTCAGGGCCGGCAATGGAAGTAATTACTCGCATAAGCAATGCTTATAATGGATAGCCTATAACCGATGGTTTGGAGAAAAACTTAAGAATCGCTACGTAACACGGAGAGTTCCATTAAGCACACACACGTGGCCGGTCAAAGAACGGAGAACTGCGTGATAGCAGTTGATATGTGGAGCGGGTAGACAACAGGGCTGACGATAGATGAAGTGAGGAGGGAAAAGAAACACGGAGTGGGGGCTGAAGGAAGGACGAGGAGATGAAAAAAATGGGTTCTGGTATGTGACCTTGATGTGTTAGGACGTGAAGAAACGAGAGGCGGATAAATGGACCTGAGGAGATAAATATTCGAGATTATGGTAGCGTATGGGATAAGTTAGCGCTATTAGCGTTAGGGATTGTTTTGTGATTTAAATGAAAGGAAACTTGGGACGGATGGGGTGTAAGTGCGTTGAAGATGTACTAAGCTAGGGGGTGAGAGGATGTAGTGGATAGGGAATAAAGAAGTTAGCTTTTGTGTGAACAGTTATTTGTAGAATTAGAATAAGAAAACAGCTGAGGGCGGAGGGATAATCGATGAGAACAATGGTTAAGCGCTTATAATAGATGTTGGATTGAATATATGTATTTTGGGCGAAGAGATGTTTACATCTGATACAGTTACGATTGATAGGGAATGAAGGAATTAACTGTTGTGTGAATATTTATTTGTAGAATTAGAATAAGAGAAACAATTGGTGACGGAGGGTTAGAAATGATTAGTAATATGTGTAATGCCTGAGAGCAATACATAGATGTTGTAAGGAATATGTGCATTTTGAATGTGAAGTTACCCCTAAATTCCTTCCCCGCAAGTAGACAGGACATACATCCCGTTTTCTGAAGCGGGGCCATAGGGCGCTAATACTTGTNATTAGTAATATGTGTAATGCCTGAGAGCAATACATAGATGTTGTAAGGAATATGTGCATTTTGAATGTGAAGTTACCCCTAAATTCCTTCCCCGCAAGTAGACAGGACATACATCCCGTTTTCTGAAGCGGGGCCATAGGGCTATTGATTTTTCATATTTATGTAATCTTTTTCATATTACATTTATTTTAAGGATTTTTTTCTTTCAACAAATTCTTTTGTAATTATGTAACATTCTTAAAAAAATGGCATTTTTGAACATTTGTCGCACATAGTCGCACAATTTAACTAATACCACACTATTCTATTCCTCCATGTATTCCTGAAGAAAAATCTACCGACTTATCCGACACTCAAAGAAAATTTAATTTTTATATACTTCTGTTGTACTTTGAAAATGTTAGTAATTTTATACGAATCAAATAAATATTATTCCTATAACCAAGAAACTAAACATACATGTTTATAAAGTATTCATTATCTATCACTTGTTTCCAAATTATATATATTATTTTTTATTATAAAGAAATACCAAAATTTGGGTTCTTCTTCTAAAAAAATGAAACATTTAATCGATGGAGTTGAATAAGAATAAGCAATTTCAAGAAATGAAATTTTAAAAACCCATTATAACAAAAAAAACTAAGAGTTGAAAATTTTTCATGAAGGTCAGTATGTTTCTTATGGTCTCAAAAACTTGTGAAACGATTTTAATGTTTCTGCATTATCAATCCATATTATGTACAAGTCACATAAAATAACATTATTTTTTTCTACGAATGAATTTTCATGTTCTCTATGTTCATCCAAACTCTATGTTCATTTACTCTTGTTATCACCGACATTGGGCTGCTGTAACCAAACACGCCCTTCTCTCCGTAGGCCAGTTCTCAGAGAAAGCAACCGAAAAACGCGATAAACATTTTAGACTTTGTCTAAATTAGACCCCAGAAAGACGCACAGAAAAAAAGTTATCCATTTTCGAAAGAAACAATGGAGCTTCTGCTTCCCGGAACTGAGACTTACACGGTGATAGTGAGGCGGCGGCGATGACAATGAAGATGGAAAACTTGAAAGGCAATATAAATTTAATTTATTCTCAACAACAATAAAAATACACATAATAACTTCTCACATTTTTTTAACCTTTATTGACATCCCCGTTTGCCAGGAAGAGCTCATCGCTACTATTGAGGACGAGTATAATTAAAACTATATTTCACCTAAGATTTTGATACATTCATGTTCATGAGATGACCACCCCTCTTATTGTGAGTGAGCTGACCAAAAACTTCGCAATACGACTCCGCATTCAGCTGGGGGCTTCCTACTGTGTCGTTGAATCATTTCCAGCAGGGTGTAGGATTATGAAATCTAGTCTGTTTTCGGCGGATCTATCCATATTCTCCGCTAAGTTTACATATGTTTGTGATAGAGTATTTGTCATGAAACCCAGTATGTTTTTATCGGTTTTTAATGCTTTCTCAATTGACTGTCGATGATGGAGTATCTTTTGCAAGTTGTTAATAATCAAATGGATTTAGTGAAACCTGGTAGAATACATAAAGGTAACTAAATCAAATGCACCAAAACCTTATTTTCCACATCTTATTTAATATATGAATTAACTATTTGTTTATTTTACCTTTAAATTATATTTATTAAACATCTGTTTCAATGATAAATTATTTTATGTCCAACACATAACACATATTATCCCTTAACCGTGTTCTTATTTTGGTAGGATCGAACTTAAATAATTATAAGATGGAACTTAATAATAATTATTAATACCATCGTATAAAAATATAATATTAATTTATCAATAATCATAATAAAAAGTGAAATGAGTTAAAATTTGGAATAAATATTTTCTTGAAGCACATTATCCGAGTAAATAATATGACACAGGTCGCTTCATCATCTCAATGTAAAAAAAACAACAACAAAAGATAATGGTAAAAACTAGAAAAAGGTTTACATTTATTAACGAAAATAATAAAGATATTTGTTTATACATGTAAAAATGATTATTCGAAAACTCGTGATAAAACACTTTTCGCCTGGGAATACTCTACTGTGTGACGCTAGACAGACGATCAACCTTCAGAGTTATCGATGAAAACATTTAAAACACACTACATTGTGTAAAAAAGAAAGTTAATATGTTTACCATAGAAGGCTTAAGTAATCCGATACAGCTCTGTAGATGGGCTTGGACATGCTTCGCGTCTTGACGTAATTTTCCAGGATGATGCATCTGCGTACGTATTTCTCTAGAGGCATCTTGATCGCGCGGATGTAAGAGCAGCACCACACCACGATCAGAATCATAACGATTTCACATATTATACCAGCAACAACGAAGAACAGCATGAAATCCACGTGATTTACTTTTACCTGTCGAAATGGAAACTAGTCACATCTATGTACAATATGTGGTTACAATTATGAATGAATCTAGCAGGGTACAGCACTCGACATACGTGTGTCATTTCTTTAGTACTTTCTTTTTTTTAATTTTAAATCTAGAAATCTTCAATCAACAATTTTTCTTCGGTTTTCCTTCGAGTAGAAGCGTATTTTATAGCAGGATATCAAGACTTTTGTCTAGGGGCAGTGGACTCATTAGTATTATTTTCGTATTTCATCTCGAATTTAGGGTATTTTAATAGATTAGATTTATAAATAATATAATTCCAAGTTTAAAGATTTTATAATATGTACAGGGTGATTATGATTAAAGATCAAATTTCAGAAAGCTGTAAAAAAATTACCACTACTCAGAATGATCTGAAATTTGAATGAATATACCAGAAGAAGGGGGAAACGGTATGACATAAAAAAAAATTTCCATTTTTTCTAGAGCAAACGTTTGTCTTACTGACAGGTCAGCATGAAGCAACTCCTGAACGTGGGTAATTTTGTGAGGATAGAAATGCAGAATGTTTCGAACAATTTTATGCACCGCCCTCTCAGTCATGTCCAAAGATCGGACAATTCCCCTGCACTGCACGTTTGTTCACCACCGCTCGTCTCTTCCTGAAATGCTGTGGTCTCATCTACTGACGTCGCAGCAATTGGTTTCCTCCATCTGCCTGATTTCACTTCAAAAGAACCTGTCTCTTCGAATTTCTTAATAATTTTCTACAGACCTTTGGCAGACATCGGACCACAGTCTGTTTTCATACCGTTTACTGTTCGGAACATCCTCAGATCTACTGGCGAACAGTGGTGGCAATTAGCTCCCATTTTTTAAAAGAAAGATACAAATTCCATTTTAATCGTCTGCAGCTGGGAATTGTAAAAAATGCACTATCCTTAATGTGGTAATCACCAATTGTATTTTCTTTGTTTTATTTCACGATACATACTTAGTGGAAATATGCAGAAAATAATGAAAATTGTCAATATTTTATTGCCCCCATTCTTTTGTTTCCCAATTGCCGCCACTGCTGGCGCACAGTCACCGTTATTGTAAAAGAGCTTCACATGCAGACCGCGATCCTTCATTGAGAGAGTAATGACTAGCTTCTAGACGAAATATGTGGAAAACGTCATGTACTCCGCGTTTTTATGACCAATGGAATGTGTCTTGTGCATGACACGTCTTTTATTTTGCATATTATGACGCTTAAAGCGTTTATTGATAAATATTCGAACCATTTTTTTCTTATGCCATTCTATTTCCACGTTCTTGAAGTATATTCTGTCCAAAATTTCAGGTGGCTCTGAGTGATAGTTTTTTACAGCTTTTTGAAAGTTGAACTTTAATTATAGTCACCCTGTATTTGTGAAAGGTAATCTGTCACTCTAGGCAAAATGATGGTTATCATATGTGGCACGTACACACTTAGGTATTATCCGCGGTACTTCTGAGCGTTTTCAAAAATCACTGATGGCATTTCAAAATTTCTCCATATTTTAATTATTTGGGTCTTACATTAGTTCCAACAGAACATCTTAAATTTGGATAAAATTTTATTTTGAAAAGCACCATTAGGTGCAATACCAAACAAATAATTTATGTTGAGTTTTTCATAAATTTTCATAGTCAATTAAGACGTTTAAGTAGATTTTTGTGTCTCCTGTAAAAACATGCTTTTGACACTTAATCGTTTTCCATTTACATGACTCAATTTATGATTCAGCCACGCAGAAAAGTATGGAAAGTCCAGAGTTCCGAAGTTTGCGTTTTCACAAAAGCGTTCCTTGCCAAGCAAGACGAGGTTATGTGCGGTTACATTTCGAGTACACGAGAGGTTTTTGGCGACATTAACTCAGCAAGAAGTGATTTAACATAGACAGCGTCAATAAGGGATACATATATCAGAACTTAGCATCAAAAACCAGTTAGAAGTAACAAAAACCAGTGCCAAGAAATTAATCTCTTCTATTCCAATGAATTTTTTGAACGATCTTGGAATTAGACGGAATTTTTTAAACTGTCCCTTAAACAGCAATAAAAACGTCGTGAGCGTTAATATAAATTCAGTCGAAAAAACAAAATCGTGCCAAATATTTTAATTAATAATCAATGCCTGTCAATAATTGACTGAAAGTTAAAATCATGCTCGGAAGTTATCTCAACTTTCCCGACATCACTGTTCTTTGATGTTCCGAGATAGCGCACAACGAACGAAGTCAGTGCTGTATGCACACCAATAAAAAACGGTTACGTTGACTCGTGCCACCTTGCAGAAGTACGTAATAATAGGCAGTTTTTGCATGCCTAGAAGTAAGTGGTACACTAACGCTCGTATAGTAGCCCGTTACAACGCCTCTGTTTGAGTATGATGTTAGTGGTACGCTAGAGAGAGGTCATGGCGGATTCCGGTCTGGATTTGAGGTTATGTTGATTTCTGAAAGGATACGCGAGCGATTTGTTGGTTGTGTGTACTGTGTGATAACATGCTGGTGTACTCGCAGTACAGTTTACTTGTGTACGCTTGCATAGAAGTTGTTGTTTTTGGGATTACAATGTTTTGGTATGATTTGATTTGAAGGTTCGCTATGCAAAATGCATCAATTACAGTAGTTCTTTCATATGCGTTACGCGGTTAGCGTCATCAACGTAGCGTATACGATAGGAAGCGTGTACATTCTGCAAATGATCTCTAATATCTCGCGAATATTCAGTCACAATAATAAAGACAAAAATACGCAGCTCGACACAGTGGTGCCTTGAAGTATCACTACGTGTAATCAAGTGGAACGTGGGTAAATACTGATTCTATTGAGTCAGCATTGTAGCGAAGTATTGACACTCAGTGGTGGATAGATGCGCTACTGCCACCAGCTGAAAGGGTGGCATAGGAAATTTGTTCAGTACTACACAACTGTATGATGTGAGACTGATAATATTGAAGTGATAGAAAATAATTGACAATACAGTCCAGACATTTCGTTGTTAATTTACTTTGTTATCAATCCTCTTCGATTCAGACACTGATTTTGAGTTTTGACCTAGGTAGATTTCTCCTCTAGACATTTTTTGGGTCTTCGGCTCAGCAAGGTTCTAAGCACTGTCTCCTGGGAAACGACAATTATGAGTCAGAATACTATGGTTTCTTATGGGTCAATCTCAGGATGGTATGAGATTTAGTACGTCAGTATAGTATAACATTGTGATTGTTCATACATTTGATTCAAGAGCTGTACGATGAAATAGTTTTCACTTTAGTTTGAGAGTATTAGATCTAAAATTGTCGTGCGAAGTGATGTGCTTGACGTTTAATTATTGTCGTAAACAAACAGTGCAGAAATAGCGTCAAATGAATTGTTGTATAAAGTAAACGAGCACCAGAACTCGCGAGGGGAGTCGCTAGCGACACTGCGGCAGACAGACATGGAGCAAACGCTCAACTAATATCCTGAACAGGTCGGAGTCAAGTAGTCAAGTTATCAATGTTCTTCCCATAATTACTTTCCTGAAAATATTGGAACCAGGAAGATGTATTGGTACAACTGTGCATTCCCCTGAAAGTCTTCTCTTCACTCTCCCATTCACGCTTGGCTCTGTTCCGGAATGACGACGGCTCGCCAAGAGGTGTAATTTGCATGACTTGACTGTCAAGCTCGCTTTTTGCGCACAGACAAAGATGTAAATCCACGCTGAGAGTAATAAACAAATCATACGTCCATACTATTAATCCTTTCCGCTTAGCTTCTAAGCTAGATAACGTAGGATTAATAAAAAATCACATTTCAATATGTGGTTTCAGGTGCGAGGTCACATCAATTGACATGACCCTGTCATCACGGCATCTATTATTATGTGTGGGATTGTCTCTTGAAATACCTCACGACACTGGTGTCGGGGTCAGGTTGTTTTTTGAAACACATGTTGATTCATGTGTCATAAATGAGTATTTTTAAAGTAATGTCCGCGGATCTCTAGTGGTCCACAGGGTGTACCCTTGTGGTCCGATAGAGCGCGCGGCTCGCTGAGGAGCACCGCGTCGGCGACCGGCGAAGCGCTTCCGCGCGCTTCCAGTCGGAAGAAGGCGGTGTGGCGACGGAGGCGGCGACCGAGGCGACTGTTCGCGCCGGCACCGGGGACTCTACCCGGCGTGCAAGAAGTTGGTAGACCGGGCGGAGGTGACTGATTGCGCCGGCATCGGACACGCTACTCGCGTGCGAGGAGGCTACTACGCTCTCCAACTTCGCGGCTGCTGGGTTACCTGTCTTAATCCGAGGACAAAGAATCTCGCATGGAAGAACGATTTTTTGTTATTAAGTTGGATTTAATTTTGTTTTGTTTTTTAGTAATAAATAATTTGATTGTTGCTACGTGTTCCTGCCTCAGAGACTAGCCGGTTCCCTCCGCCCGTATGACCGGAGGTTCCTCTCAGCCCCGCAATAATAAGTCAGATTTCTCTTTTGGCAGTAGTTTCTAGAGAAACAAATTGTTAAGTCACAATAAATGCCGTTCAACGTGGTTGCCCGAGTGTAGTGACGCTGCATGGAAGAAGTGGTAGAGGAACTAACAACTCTAAAGAGGAGAATCGGAAGAAACTTTCATGGTGGTACTAGTTGTAATTAATTTAATATTGTATTTGTGTTCCCAGGATTTATTATGCTATGATATGGGAACAGTAAATAATAGCATTAATTGAATGTTCAGAACATGTGGAAGTAATGGAGTGAACTCGATTGCAGATAAGGAGGTAAAGTAAACTCCTTTCTTTGGTGTTTTAGATTGACGTTGTCAGGGAAGGTTGTAGGTTAATTATTTCTTGACAGTACAGATAATCCATTTTTGAACTTTTGTCGTGTTTTTTGTTATTTGGGTAGTTTCTAAAAGAATCATGGCTGATAAACGCGATGCTTTTTCTAAGTACAGAGGGGACTTGTTACAAAAGGAAACGTCGGGGTCGGATAGAGAAGTCGGGGATGAGCGGGTCGAATGTGAGAGTACAACGGTGGTATCTCTTGTTGAACCCACGGTCGCCGAAACCCCTTTGGCGCGGAGGCTACTAGAGCTCTTCCAAACGTTATCTGCAAAGATAGAGGAAAGCAATGTATAGAACAGAGCGAGGTCGAATTCTCAATTCAAGGAGTTTAAAGCTCGGTTTGAAGAAAACAACGCTCGAATATATGAAAACAATGCAAATCTTACGGCTCGCTTTGAAGATAACAAACTTGTGTCAAAATCACAGCTTGAGGCGTTCACATCGACCTATCTTTCTAGATTTGAGGCATGTGACGCGTTTACCGCTAGGTTAGAAGTCAGTGAGACCGCGCGCTTACAGTTAAATTCGAAGCAGGTGAAGCGACTGTCAACCGTACGATCGAGGCAACGGAACCGACTTTTCGCAAGACCATTGAGCATTCGTTGAGTGAAATGAAAATATCGCAAGACAATGAGTTCCACGAAGTCAATGTTAAGTTGAAAGTCCTTGAAACAGAGTTAGAGGGATAGGTTATACACGCGGGGACTCAATGCGAAAACAAAAGCACACACAACAAATGAAATTAATAAGAAAATTCAAATTTCTATGAAAGTCGCGCAGGACAGTATTAGGGCCGTAGATGAAAAATAGAAGTAAAAGTAGCTAGTATTAACCAAAATGACGTTGTCCATGTCTGTAAATAAAAGTTTGATACTAAGATCTTACGATCAAACAGAAAAACGATTAAAAAAGAAAGTAAAGCGAAAAACATGGTAGGATGCATGAGTGTAGAATGGGAGCGGAAAATTGAAGGCCCTCAGCCAAAAATCAAGCGAAAGCTAACTCAAGAAGGGTAGGGGTCGGCCGCCAGGCCCATACGGCATGCCCCAGGATCGTGGAAAGGAAAATATACAGAACAGCATGCCTAGGGTAAGACGAAATGCATAAAAAATGAACGCAAGGACACCGCCGTTTCTGACAAAACTAGCTTTGGTTTCGAAATCTTTCCAGACTATTTCGTTCGTACTTCTGGCAACGAATGTTGTGCCGCGCACCGTGGGGGTTTTCTGGGGCCCACAAATGCTCATTGTGTTGATTAAATACGCCATCTCTAGTGAATGTGACCTCTTCAGTGATCAACACATAAGCTGAGAAATTCACATCTCGGCCACTTTGTTGCAGAAACCACTGTGCGAAACGTACATGTGCAGAATGGTCTTCGGAGAGTAATAATATCTGCACCCTTGCGGATGAAAGACGCGTAACGACTCGGAGTTCAAAACACGCTCGACACTGCTACGAGACATTCTTAAGTCCGAGGGAACGGCACGTATGCTGGTGTTTGGATTAGTCTCTGCGGAATCCAATACTTATTCTTCCCTAACGACCGAACGCGTCGGTCGAGGCCTGCCGTCACTAGTCCTGCCACTTCTTAATGACCCGTACTTCGATGCAAACGTGCAAACAAATTGTTGTGTGGTTGATGTCTGCCTGGAAAGCGTTCTCGATAAATATGTCCAGCGGCTCTTTCGTTGCACTCAGCTATTCCATACATTAAGTGCATGTCTGCAAGCTCACTGTTCGTATACCGTTTCATGCTCCTCGTATGGTGGCTAGCGCTCGAATGAGAAAATCCTCACGTTCCCCCTTCAGTACTCTAGTGTACACCACCACCTAGCGGCGTACGATGACGTTTGCGGCCATGGGTTGCTATGCAATTCTCAATCTTTATGACGTGCCCTACCTCCCGTAGAGGTTTGCCGCTACATTTCTGGGAATATATATTTGAAAGGGTACGCCAGGATAAGGTAATCAAATGTGTCCCCCAGCCAAATGACATTGTCCCTTTGTGTATACATATTTACTGATCAAATATCATTATTAATCACGTTTTCAACTTCCCTTGTATTTGGTGTTGTTTGCAATACTACAAAATGGTGATTTTTCGGCTTTTTATTTTTTGTCTCTGTAGTTAACCAAAATTAACTGATCAAGGCACTTAAATGATAAATTACTCATATTTAACAAAAAATCTTTTATTAGTCGTTTTTATAGCATACGACTACGATAAAAGTAAAAAATATACCAAAAAACGTCAAAAAGGCGGAAAATGGACATATTTACGAAATCACTGAGGTGTAGGGCTGTTTCGCTGGTCACCAACACTTTACGTGCTATTCGAAATACTGCAAAAAAAATTTAAGTGTCTACGTGTGGTGAGCCAACTTGAAAATAGTCAAAACCGACCGAAAAGGTATAGATAATACCTAAAAATATGTCTTTTTTGCTATTTGCAAATTTGCCACAGTAGAGCAAATAACATTGAATACAAATAGCTCATCTAAACTTGGCCGTGTTAACAAATATACGAATGCGCAACGCCAAGTGGAGTACCGGCATGAAACATTTTGTAACGCAGAAGAGTACCAAGTATCCCATGAAAAATTGTACATAAAATAATTCTTTTTTTTTACTATTCTGTATTATGAGTTTTGATTTCCTTTTACTGATTTTTGTGTATAATCAAAAGCGCAAAATATTGCTTTGTCTTCTGAAATTTTCCTTGGTCTTACCACGAACTCGTTAAGTTTAATGCGCAGAGCCTGTGAAACGCGTGAACTTCTTCCTGCTATTCGATAAAAAAAGCCGTTATCCCGATTTAGATCACTGGGCACATGTGACAACGCAACTTCATTCGTGTGCCCCTTCTCTCAACACCTTGGAAGTACAAGAAAAATATTCGCTCTCACTGTTCGTCAAACATGTGAGTACAAATTTTGATAATAATGAATATGTAGAACTTTCTCTTACTACAATAATATTTGACTTACATGACAAAAGAGGAGCATTTTACCTCATTGAGTGCGCCACTTGTCAGCATCATAAGCGTAGAATGGGTTGCATTGAAGTAGCTCACAACACGGGTTTTAAGCGTTTCCTGCAATGGAGATACATACTTCTTTAATTGGTGAATAATTAGTATATTCTTATGAATTTAGTATAAGTAGTATATTAGTAACTAGGCTAATTTTGTTCTAATTGAGTCAGTGTTTTCTACGACGATATTTTCATTAATTGGGGAATGCAGGGTATCATTCCAGCATTTACTTGAAGGCATTTACACCATTTATCTTTGGAAGAATAAATAACTTTTCCGATAGCAATGCACTCTCGGCCCTCACAAGAGCATGATTTGAAACGGTGAAAAAATTAGTTGTAAATGTTTTTGTAGTCACATTGGTTTGTCATCTATAGTGGATTTCGATAGTACTTAACAAAGTACCCCCCCGCCAGGGGACTTACATGTAGTAAGTACATGTTTGGCAAACACGGGGCCCCGAGCTGAGTCTGGCGTTGCTTCCGCTTGCTTGTGCCTGGCTCCTTCCTTTCTCTTTTCTGACCTTCCTTGGTCACCTCTTGTTCTTTTCGATCCCGACGCTGTTTGGGCTAGGGTGTCTTTCATTCTCCTCTTTTTTCCTTCCCTCTCATTTTTTGTCCTACCCCTCATATTTGTCTCCCCTTTTTCTTTGACCCCCCTCATGTTATGTCCACCCTCATAATATGTCTCCCCTCAGTTTTTGTTTCCCCCTCATTTGATGTTTTGATATTTGGTTTTGATATATGATTTGGTATGTTGTGAATCGGGAGGGTTTTTGGTGGGTGTGGTTGAGTCATTCGGCGTGTCCCGCACGTCGGGAGAGTCGTGTTGGCTCTCCCTGGTGCGTGGCTTCATTTTCCCTACCTGTACAAGTTTTTCGGGCTCCAATGACCTTTAATGTCGACATGAGCCGTAAAGCCCCACAAAAAAAAAAGAAAAAAGTATGCACCTCGGGTTAACGTTGGCAACATGTCTAAGTTGATTGAAACAAATTTTCATATCTTCAAGTTAATATTGTGTTATTACGAAAGGTTTTGTATTGGAAAGTGGTTAAACACGGAGACCACATATCTAAATTTGCCTGATGTTTGTTTTTATATACACATTATGTCTCAAAACTCCACGTAAAGAATTGGAGGGATGACGGAGGGATCATCCCTGTAATTCTTTACGAGGAGTTCTGACACTCTGTATATCAACTATTTACACGAATGATGAAAATAAGTGACGGACCCGTCATATTCTTTTGTAGCCTTCTTTTTTAAATGAGAATGTATCAGTGCTTTCCAGAAGCACATATCCTGCTGCAGGGACGCACAGTCAGTGGCTAATTGAATTTCTCCCGTCGTTTTGTTGGATACAATTAAAGTTCAAAAAATTCTAAGCTAATACTGACAAGAAAAGTTCAAAAACGTAATCCTAACATGTCCCCTAGGCTTTGACTAGAGGCATGTTTATTNAACAATAAGTGGGTTTTTTTCAACTCTTATGATTTTTAAACACTATACTCAGAATAATCTATAGTTCGATAATAACTTGTACATATAATTTTTTGTGTAAAATTACGAACATATTGACATTCTATTAGTTTTATAACTCGCAGCTAACTTTTTATCTTATCTAGGAACTTATGCAAAAACATTTTGAATCCGCCTCTGCCTTAGGGCCCTTGATCGGAATTGATGGGATGGTCCCTTGCTTGCTTCCGGAGAGTAAATTAGTTTATTGTCCTCCACGTGGTCATACGCAGTTTGTACTGTTTTTGACAATAAATTTATTAATATTATTATTGTTTTAATGAATTTTCGAAGCTCGATGTGTTTGCTACCTAAACTGAGATTACGTGGCGATAGTAGCTTTTTTAAATCTTCTATTGAAAGTGATATAATTTTGAAGGTCAAAAGTGCAAAATATCATCATGCTCCAGAAAAAATGAAAAAGAAAACTGTATATTTTTGTATAAGAAACTGACACACAGACAGTCATATTTATATATACTTGTAGATCTGATGGTTAAAGGTAATGTATGTGTAGATCTCACCAAGTAGTGCTGGAAGGACTACTGGCAGGACCTGTGAATAGAAGAACGAATATCCCGCCACCGAACCGGCACGGCTTAGGGGTCAGATGTGACCCCACGTAGAAGCGTTGTTCCGGTTGGTCCTTCCAGCAGGACTTTGACCTGTACATTCTATCATTAATTACCGGAGGTTGGTGTTCGTGAATTTTGCGGAGAAATGCAAGTACTGATCCAAGCGCGAGCACAGCCCGCGCGGCAAACAGTATGATGTATCCAATGCGCCGAATCCAAACGATGGACTGCAACGAACACGTGTGTACTTTCAGATGCTCGAACACCTAAACAAACAAAGATATTCTTCAATGCGAAGTGAGTTGGTATTCTCTTAAGTGATGGATAGCGATTAAGATTCTTAATATTTGACCGAGAAAAACTAAAAATGACTGATGGAAAATGAACACTTTAGAAACCATGCATATATTTCTTATGTGTAAACCCACACGTGGAGAAGGAATGTGATAATTACGATTATATATAAATAGCGACGAGTTGGGAATCGAATCCAGGACCTCCAGCTTTGATAGTAGGAGTGTTGACCATTACATCACCCGCTCGCTTTCTACAACTGTACCGTGTAGTAAACAGGTGGTGCGGTCAGTATCCCTACGATCAAAGCAAGAGAACCCGGTTTCGATTCCCAGCGCATCAACATAGCCGTAGTTATCACATTACAACTGTCTTGTTAGTTTAAAATATTGTTGAACAGACACTATTGATTTCAATGTTTGTTTTGAGAATAATTGCTGGCGGTCTAGTAGATCAGTTGAGTAAGTGCAAAAAAAAAAATTCCAGACAAGGACGTTATTTCTATTCTTTTGCATGAAAGTTTCTTGAATTAAGTGTCCACTTCTAGTGAACGAGTGAATTAGATCTTTTCCACTCCAGGCAACATCTGGATTCAACTAGTTGATTTGCCGTGAGGACGGGATAGTTACAGTTGCGCTTACAAATCACCATCCCTCTTCACAATCACAGTAAACTTACAAGAAGTGTCAGTGACCGCTAACTTTCTCACGCTGCTCTTGTGTTCTTTCCCATTGATTGATTCCATACAAAGTAATATAAATTAGCATTTCAGAAGAGTCGTCAACTTGATTCAACATGAAATTTTTTTCTAAATTCAACGTTGAACAAATATACTGGAGCACATCTGGATGTGACCAAAGGTTCCGTCTGACGGTTCAATTATATCCGATGCAGCGAATGGTCAACACCATCTATGGAAAATTTATTTATTAATATATTAGGTAAAAGAAAAATATTTCCATGGAAATTGCCTTAATTTTACAAATGAACCAATTCTTGTTTCATTTTCATCGGACATGATGGATTACAAAACTATTTGACTTTTATGCTAGTGTAAAATACATATAATTACGTTTCATATTAGGCTCATTCCCGCAAGCATTCATCTTTGTTTTGTTAACTCCTGAACGTATTTAAAATGTTGACAAAAAATTGTAGAAAAACAACTATTTATTTAATTGTGCAATATATACAATGCATACAAGCCAAAAAGTTCAAAATTTAAACGAAAAAAAGAGGGATATAATCGTTTGCGATGAATATAATATAGAGAGTTAAATATTGTATTTTCCACTATATTAAAGTCAAATATAAACAAAGTTTTAAAAAATTTAAACTGTGGTTTTTTAATTTCTTTTTTAAACTGTCGCAGTACAGGCCCTAAGGTGTGCTTATTTGGTTCACGGAGGACAGAGCTCTGCAATTTCTTGCCCTTGGCAGAAGGAGCAGATGTGGCCAGCATTGACCTTGGCATGTACTTATTTTACAGCAGGTTGAGTAGGATTGAGAGTCAGTATGGACGTTGAAGTATGAGAAAAATTCACACCCCTCACCGTAGACTGAACGGTGTCCGTCGAGCCAGCATCTCAGCAGTCCAAACACCGAACCACGCTGTATCCAGTTTATTAAATATATTATGAAAATATGTTCTGATAAGTTATGGACTGCGAATAAAAATACATACATTATTTTCTTATTTAATGGAATAGTCATTTAATGCGGTTAACTGAAGGTGCATGTATTTCTTTTGTGTACCCTTCAGGTGGAAAATAAATGTGATAACTTTCAGTCAGGTGAATATGGCGACGAGTCTGGAATCGAACCCGCGACTCTTGCTTTGATCGCAGGGGTGTTTACTGCCTAAGGTGTTATTTAAACTTGTTATAAAAATGAAAGTTATAATTTGTTTATTTATCTCTTCTGTTTACTGAAACCTTGTTGGAAAAACAACGGTTCATTGTTTTTCATGGAAGATGTAATTTAACGATAAAAGAGATTTATGACTTTTTGTGAGAATGGCCCTAAAATAAAACGTATTTTTTAAAATTATTCAATAGCATGAAGTCAAATAGTTTTATATTCAATATTTTCTAAAACAGTTTACTTCTGAAAGTAGAGAATAACTGGTGCACTTGTAAAATCAGAACATTTTCTATGGAAATTTTTTAAAAAATAGTGATTAATATATTTTCCATAAGTTAGGCATTGCAGTACTTGACACGTCAGCTGTGACGGAAAGGGGTTGATCTCTAACATCTGGCCATCAAGAGGTTACCTCAACATACATGGTCGTCTCACGATCCTTTTGATTTTTTTGAAGGATTGTGCAAACTACGCATGCGTCGTGTGTACATTCCCAACTCGCAAACATCTTCTGCTGATCCTTAACTTGCCAACTATCTCCCTCACTTGAACCTTTCCTAATGCTTCAGAACGGCGCCTGCGCTACTTGAAAGGGGGTCAGTTTTCATTTCATAGTGATCGGGTGAGAGTACTGTGCATTGTTTCAACGTAAAACATTCCACAGAACAGTAAAGTTACATGACCTGTATGCGAGTGCCCAACGGGAATACCGCAGACAGAAGAGACCCCGGCGTGTAAATGCATTTTTACAATCCAATACTTTCTTATGTTATGAAAATGTTTTAGTTTAAAACGTGGCACTCACTGATCCACCATTTTCGGAATTCAACTCCGGGACATTCTGTAGATTTGCCTCCCTTATGAGTGAGAAGTTCTACTGTTGATATCACTCATTGCCTCGATGTGAAAAGGAACTTCACATTATAGTCTACTTGCTGAAGTAAACTAGTCTTGTCTACTACCTAGTAAGGTGCCTTATATTCGATGGTGTTGAAGGCTAAATGTAATGCAGTTGCTATGCAAAATAGTCTCCAATCATTGCAACGTACTGAATAAAAATAAAATGACATTGTCTGCTAGAAAAAATAAATTTTTTAAACGACTTTATAATAGACTCACACTTTATGGTGATAGACCCTGGTTTTGGACCTTCTTCAGTTGCGACTAATAATAATGACAGTACTATAGTAAAATAGAACTATGATAATATATTAATATTGTTGCAAAATATAGTAACCTAAAATTCATGATATACATGTATGGATTACTTAAAAGCAGAAATCATACATGTAAGTTATAAAATATTATTGTCAATAGTTGATACATTTTGGTTGACAACGTAAATTTTAACACGCATTGGTGTTTTTACTATCTTTTCTGTGCAATGTATGGTTGTAACATCATGCGTTGCACGTGCTTGGTAACGCTAACGGTCCTGAACCATACAGTGCCCAGAGAAGGGTCAATAAATGAACTAGCATTTGGGGGCGGGGAACCCGGAACTCCTGGAATGCGCCGTTTCTAAGAGACTAAGGGTTCGGATCATGTGGACATCTGCACAGCAGGAGTGGTGACCTCTCTGTGTGTAGAACAGGAGGACCAGGCAGCGGAGGTAGTGACAACAGGAGGCGTCCCCCCTCCTAACCGATAAAAGACACGGAAAACAGCGACGCAGGAACCCATTCAGTCGGCTGCGACGAGACATGTAAGAAGGGGGTAAGGACACGTCATGTGTCGGCGGGAATGAGTCTTTTCCGAAGAGACTTTGCGATAGGTAACGCTTGGAAGTGTGTCTTCCTCAAAGACGTGAGAGAGCTAACTATTAAAAAAAGGTCAAACATTTGTATGTGTTTTGTAAATTGTAATTTAATTTATATTTCAAGTAAAGAGATATTACTCTTGAACTCAGAATTTTATTTCATCTAAATGATAGAGGTGGTGGAAGTGAAACATTAGAATCAGGCAGATATATTACAATGGTGTTAGGCCTTGCGCACATAAACCCGTCTCTTCACTGCGTAAGACCCATCCATGGTGTTGGATGCTGTTATTCCCGCCGCACACGGAACTGAATTCGCTGTTAGATGGCTTGCACATAGCTGGACACGCTATTTGGGCAGAGTGTACTGTGAAAAGTGACCTGGCTGCTCGCTCTGTTGAGTGCTGGCAAGGCAGGTTTCTGTGCTAGACCCCGTTCTATTTTCCTTGCTCTCGTCTCGTGATTTCTCAGTCGATGGCTTCTACAAGGCCTCCTATAATATGTGACCCCCATCTTGGATTCACGTGAGTTGAAGCAGACGCCCTCAACCATTTTTGTTATCACGGAGCAATCTCGCGAATGATGAACGCGGCAAATTATGCACTGCAGCAGGCTTCGTGTGTGACCAACCTAGCATTGCTCAGTGCCTAGCTTTCAACAGGGCAGGACGATCAGCAAGGTTACCTAGCAAGAAAACTAGCTGAGAATTGAGCTCTGTCTGCGACGGACTCAAGGCACAGGTTCTTGTCAGTTGCCACATATTAAGCATTGCTCTGTTTCTGGCCCACGGCCCGTTTGGGAAGCTTGTGAGCGAAGCTCAGTTCTCATTTCGCGTTAACTGCCAGAATATAATTCCTGCGGGACCCGATCCTTATCATCCCAACTGTATGCGACGTGGTACATATGTTGAGCTCATTATTACATCCACTCTTATTTGAAAAAATGATTTTTTTATTTATAAACACATCGTAGGTATTCTGGTATTTTTGAAATGTAAAGTATTTTTTAAAATATGGAGTGCGCTCCTCTCAACTTTCCAATTATAGCTCTAGCACTAATAAAAACATTGGAATAGAAATATAATATGATTTATAGATAAGAACAAAAACATGTAACGTCAACAGGAAGGTGAAAATTGCGACGGACAGGAACTCGAACCCGGAACCGGACAGGTGCTACCCAGGTTCGAGTTCCGGTCCGTCGCAATTATCACCTGGCTGTTGACGTTGTAATCTCTGCTCCACGAGTAGCTACTCTGAAGTTGTGAGTTAAAAAGAACATAAACCTGTTTAAATTATCAAACATTACGACAAATTGAACAGTTCAAACAGTTGAAAAGAATACATCCCAAAACTTCACCATGGATATGTTGCCTATACATCTGCGTATATAAAAAACTTGTCCTGAATTCCATCTTCCTCCTTGAACTGTTTGGAATTGACTCATTGGCTCATCTGAACACGGGGCTTCAAGATAATTCTTTTTGCGTAAAATGTTTTCCTTGTATATAAAAAACGGCGGGACGTATGGAAATGCTGTTTAGCAAACTGTACGTAGAATTTCCTGTATTAAATGTTTACATTCATGTTTTCAAAATTTTAAATTTAAAGAATCGGAAGTGGGGCACGGAGTGTGGATGAAGTCGGAATGAACTGTCCAGAAATAGCTTCTATTTCCTATGCATTCAAAATCAATTCTCAAGGATGGTTTCGATGCATCAATTTGTTCGTGGGCTATGGGGGAAGAAAATTCTTAACATGCATACATACGACATTGGACCATCGCCAAAATTTGAGGATGGGCTCTTCTGGAACCCATTTGTAAAGATCCGAAGAGATCTCAAAACTTTTATTCGACCGATTACAATACTTTCCCTTATACATTTATTATAATTGGAAAGGATAACACAGGAAAATGATACAATACACGACAACATTACATCGAAGAGTCAGGTATAAAATTATCCATAAAATATGTGATTATTCAGGATACAACTCTTCACTGACGTGAACTACTCCACGAGAGCCATTGTACCAAATGCTATTCCGCGAGGTCAGGGTACGGGTAGCCGGTAAGAAGTCACATCTGGAATCGTGGGCTGAGTCGAATGTGCGTTAAGTCGACAGTAATGAGGCCATATGCATGGTCCAGGCAGAATCAGGTACTGGATGTTTGTCAGGCAGTTACAGTGAACAGTTGCGTTGCAACGAATCTGTCGCCACAGTCACACTCGACTTAGCTGAAATATTCCGTTATAACGAGTGTCCTTTTGAGTTTCTTAAAGATATAACATTGCAAATAGTGTGTTTGTATTCTCTATGTATAGTTAAAAACCAAAGTTTGACATAACTTATTATGATTATCACGCAATTTGTCAAAAGATTACGAGGAACAATACAACACTGAAAATCTATTAGTGTTAAATTTTGGGCATCAGGAGCATCCTGTAATAGAAATCGTGTGCTCTCATCTAAAATCCATGACTAGACAAACAGTTTCATTCAGAGGCCAATATGTGGTTGGAATTTGCAGACACAAGTGGTTGCCACGTCATTCGTGTCGCGAGAACAATGCCAGTATGCTCTGGTCACGCAAGATAATTTCTCTCCACAGTTATGTTTGTAACGACTTGTCTCGGTTCCAAACTGATGTGTTAGCGGCGCGCCATTGCAAAGACGCGGACACATGTAGTGGTACACTTTCCAGTTGAAACGACCCACCTCCACCGCTGGTTTCAATGTGCGCCGGGACTAATTGTTTCTCCTTAGAGACCTTAATTTAAGAGAGAATCAACTGCGGTGTCCATAACTTTAGAGCAAGTAATTTCTCATAACAACTGGATTTACAACGCATACATTCTCATAGCCCTTTTGGTGCCGACTGTCCCTCGATGCTATCGGGCGAAACCAGTCCCGTTCGCCCGATGGTCCCCCCGGGTGCCGTACCCAATCCCGACCTCACGGACAACGGATTGGTCCGAGGGGAAGGGGGGAGATGTTCCGCCAGGGGCATCGGCCTTTACTCGTTGGGGAAACCCAAGCTGATGGGGCAACCTGTCTAACACCAGCACAGAACCCAAGAAGGGGCCTCGACGGACCCGCCGTAGACAGAGCAACCTTTCTGACAGCGGGGGATGCACTGTGTTCCACAACCTTGAGTGCACTATTACCGGGACACGTATCCTGTCCAGATCCTAGATGCCATTGGGTACATGGAACGGATGTCCCGGAGAAGTGGGAGAGGCAAACGGGTTGTGCTTCGAGCCGTTACCCATCAAACGCTCGGTAATCCAGTAAGGCTACTGGATTCCGTAACATGGGGAGAGGGTTTTCCCTCGAGCACCGCTAGGTGCATGAAGGATAGTCCCTTAATTGGGTCTACCTGAATAAAGGAAGCAGACGTTCGGTAGACCGTTGGAGAACGGACGAGCCAAACTACCCCCGTACCTAATCTCGGGTTTGCGACTCGAGTAACAGGTCGGATGCTGAGGATTTCACGAAGTGGTACAGATTGAGTCACGATCTTTGGGTGGTCACGATCTTAGTCTCGGGTGTCACTCTGCACCTTAAAACGAGTAGGTAGGGTGGGGGCATTGAGCCCTCAGGCTCATGTGGACAGCCTGACGCCCCTTAATAGAGGTTGGTCTCAGTTGGGCAGTGGTTTCCTCACCCGTGGCACGGGTAGGAATGTATGAATTCCATTAAGTTGGCGTTTACTTCCGATCGGTGAGCAGGATTGCTGCTCGGCTACTGTTAGTGCATATCGCAGTAGGGATAAGACAGTAAGACGTGTCCCCCTCTACAAGTGCGTATACTTGTAGGTCAACTGTAGCCCAATCTCCCAGCCCAACTCGGGCGGGAAGGGTGGCCGCTGAGTCGGCAGTCTCCGACACGGGACGTAACTAGAGGGCGCTCTCGGGCTCATATACTGGGATATGTATGTCCCTCGATGCTCGCCTCTTATTGGTTAAGATGGGAGAAAGAGAGGGAGACACGACTCAATCATGTTACAAACTCCATCTAAATCACATCACTATGAGAAACTGTAAGTTTTATTTTCCACAAATTTGAGAAGTTTAGTATTATATTTCCTCCCAGAATGATTCTATTCTGATTAAGGTCTCTTTATTTCTCCCGAGTACCTCCCGTCTCTCGACAGTGGCATGTGACGATATGATCGATGGGCCAAATCGCATCGCGAGTTCAAACTTCTACTCTCTTCTCTGCCGAGTAACCCAGTTACGATGTTTTCGTATTTACCGACAATAGGAGACAAAATATTTGCTCCAATGTTCATTTCCCAAGGGCAACGAATGGTATAACGGGAAACCATGGAACAAAATTACAAATTAAGAAACCTTTTTCGGTATCAGAGACATCCGAAACGGATTTTTTACCAAAACCTCGTGATCCGGCTTTGCACTATATTTCTCTCCAAAAGCATCATATTTTAAAATACTCCTGTAAGCTGAGAAAAAGAAATGTAATTTTAACAGTTGGCAGACTAACGTTCTCTGTATCAGATAGGGTTGTTCTGCCATTTTTTTCTTTTCGCCTACGATTGACTCATTCTTGGACTCCGTCAATTTTGTGAACCATGAGAATAACTGTATCAGTATATGAAAAAGAGCAGAAACAATTGAGGAAATTTATTACCTTAATAAACCAGCAATCCTTGGAGTAGTTCCTGGTTTATGCTCTTACAAGTTCCACTGGTTTAATAATTGCCTATGCAAATATTCAGATCGAGCTTTCAAAAGAAAGAACGTGCATCAATCTCTTACCTTGACAAGTCTTAATAAACGGTTGAGTCGTACGAAGGACGCTACCATGTAGTAACCCATGCTCATTGGAATAATATCTGCAGGGATCACGGAGATGACATCAGTATAGAACACCACCGATTTTATATACCTACGGCAGAATAGCAATTACATTTTACTCTTTTGCTTTACGTTTAATTAATAAATTTGAATACCACCAAAATAAGCAGCCCAAAATCCTTCAAAAATGTCAATTAAATTAAAGAATTAAAAAAAATCATAAATGAAAAATAAAATTTCACTAAACGTTTAGGTATGTTTGGTATCAACATAAGGTGTACAGATGCATTACAAAAACTTGTGAGAGCTGCTTACATCAAATGTATAATGGCTTAGAACCAGGTCAGTAATACCTTCCTTCGCCTTGGACTGGGCGTTAATGAACTCAGTGATGGGAAAGAACTTATACGTTGGAGTGCAAAGAAAATACAAACACTGACCCGAGCCATAGACTTATACATATTCTAACGATCCCTACTACCCTTCTCTTTATCTATTTCTCCTCTCTCATCCTTGACGAAACATAAATACTATAAATTTCTATTCCTGCACATCTAAATACTTCCTGAAAGAGAAAAGCACACATATATCGTATAGATTTAAAATAAAAAAAGGTAGGTTCGATTCTCAATGCGCACTTCCACATGTTTATTCACAGTCGGGTCAAATACACGAATTTAAAGTAAATTTCCAGACATCTTATCTCCTTTTATCCACAAACACCACATAAATGTAATAATTAACACACAGTATACTGTTGAAATACGTTCTTCTCAATTTAATTAAAGTTCTTGGTATCTCATACTTGTGGATTACAAGTAAACTGGATCTCAAAATAAAAATTCTTACAACAAAATTATTTAAAAAACATGGATTATCCTGTTGTTTCTTCTCACAAAAATTAAATAAAATTCCTCTTTCCTTACATACAAATCTCAACATTAAGACAAAAATTACAACCAAAAGTTATAAATTTACACTACTATTATGATTATAGAGTTATATGATTTAAACATTTATGAATGTTCATTTCTTTTCCTTTCACCACTTAAATTCACGTCTCGTTCATAAGCTGGAAGGAACAAAATTTACATGAAGTTTTATCTTCTACTTCCAGCTGTGAGAATCACCTCTGAAATTGTTCCTCCTTTCGTTAAACATTGATTCTTTCATAAGACATTAATTTAACTCTCTTTTCTTTCATCTTCTTTAATACATGAATTTTATCATGAAGCATTTTGTCGGAGTCGGTCTATTGACAAATTCTTCAGTAGGCGACAAATTACGATGACGTTTAGACTTTACTTGTTCGTAGAATACATCCTTTTCTGACGCAATATTCACAACATCAGAGTCTGACATTGGCCTCCAAAAGTTACTCCACGTGGACTGCCTTCCTCACCGTGGCTGCATTCGTCCCTGAACTCGTTTTTGTCGGAAATCGCCTACTCGCTGTCTCTGCTTCGTAGTACTTCGCCTCCCTTGCGCCTTACGTTCGTTCTCAGCGTGAACAAATTACTTTTTCAACGCAAAATGTTTCATCTTTTTTTCAACCACGTTTGTATAAAATGTCTCCACGATCGCAACTTGTGACTTGAAACTTTCCGATAACAAATGAAAGTTCGTCATTCGCGATTGTGTGCATTATAAATGTTACAACAGCCATTACAAAAGTATTTCGTCACTAACAACTGACAGAGAGAACCTTCTCTGCTGTCACACTTTTATCGAGTGAGTCTTCCCTCCTCACCATGAAGAATTCACCGAGAGAGCTACTACTATCCTCGTCGTTAACAACTTATCCAGAGCGCCTCTTTTTCCTTCCCACCTCCCAGGAAAGCAATTTCCCCTACTCAATTTTTCCTCCCTCTCTCACTGTACTTTCAAGACCCAATAATAATATCCGTTGATTACACGCTTTGGTTGACTGCAGAGCATCTTATCCAGCTCGTTCGGAGATTCAAATGTCTAAGTTTTGTCATCGCGCGCATCGTTCGACGTCACCACCTCTTGGAACTAAACCAAACTCTTTTCAAATATAACTCGTCACAATCCAGTTTATCTTTTCGTATAAATTTGGGCCTCTGATGAGATCATCAGATAACCCGCTTCTGAATTTTTTAATCTCTAACAAAAAAAATTCCCAATACGTCTGAACCTTCTCTTCCAACCTTTTCCAAGACATCATGAAAACAATGATTAATTAATTCCGTTACTGCGGATCTATTTCACTGTCTCGAACTTCTATTTACGTAACATCTTTGTCCACAGCGTTTATCGCATCATTTATGTCATTCTGACGTCTGCTGTCAAACATAAATATTGTTTGCTGTACTCGAATATAACCATTTAATCAATGTCATTATTTATACTTACAAAATCAAAGCTAATCTTATCACTAAATACTATTATTTACAACATTCATCAATTAATATTCACCCATTATCGTACATAAAACACGTCCTATTTTTACTC
Organism: Laupala kohalensis; assembly: GCA_002313205.1. Classification (NCBI taxonomy): domain Eukaryota; kingdom Metazoa; phylum Arthropoda; class Insecta; order Orthoptera; family Trigonidiidae; genus Laupala; species Laupala kohalensis. The sequence goes on along the minus strand of NNCF01131062.1, from coordinate 23,067 downwards.
TTTATCGTCACATTGAATAAATTTTCTCGCTTTTCACGATTTTATTCGCGGCACCTATTTTACTCATCATTTCACTGACTTAACATTAATTCAACACAATTTTATTTAACCTTTGTTTCAACTTGACATATACATAACATTTTACACCCACCTTATATTGTCGCATTGATCTACAATCTTCCACTATTCACCCCCTCCTTGTCACACCAATTCATTCTGATGCGTTCATGTCTCAACCCTAATTTTTTTCATACTAAGAGAAGTTATAATTTCAATACTCATTCTATATCCTACTCTCCTCTCTCATTATCACACAGACCTGATACCGACGTGTTCGGCCGCCCCAACCACGCGACCGATCGTGTGCGCCAACATTGCCTGCTCACATTGCCGACTTTTGTTTATCTTTCAGTCAAATCCATCATTTCTCCCAATCCGCAAGGTCTCAAGTTATGAAAATTGTTCGTTCCTATTATACAGTCTTGTTTGTTTACTAACTCAGCATCGTTAACTGTAGGAAATCTGTGGATCGTGTGCAGGATTCAAACAAAGGGAAAAATTTCGTAAACAATTTTTGTTTCGGGTCCCACATCCTAGGTACCCTCAACAACGCTCTTTGTCCCACTTCAAACTCATATCCTTTCACCTTCGCCCTCTCTTTACGTTGAAGATCATAATTAAGTTATCTTTTATTCCTTGTTCTGTAATGAAACGGATGTTTCCGAAAGCATCTTCTCGATCCAAACTACTCAAAATATGGGGAGGCTTTCTCCCAAAACTTGCCTCATACACACTAATTCGCGTACTTTCAAGGGGAATATAATTGATCCAATTATGCATAAATGGTAGCTATTTAATTCACGTATCATGGTGTTTCGAACAACTGACCCGAAATAATATCCAAATCTCCCTCATGATCCTCTCCGAAGGATTTCCTTGGGGATGCCTAATCGAGGAATATGTGGGCGTTATACCTTTCGATTGCAATGACACTCGCCAAGGTTCACCGGTAATCTGGGTCCCGTGGTCTGATAATATCCGCCGGTAACTTCCTGCAATATTCATAAATTCGGACAATCGTTTCAGACACTCCCGTGCGTTTGACTTCTTTATCGCAGCTACATGTACAAATTTGCTAGATACGTCTATGGTAACGAGAACATATTTACTCCCGTCCTTAGCTCTAGGTAACGGTGCGTACAAATCGAGTGCTGCTAGATTGTTCTTACGCGAAGGCATGATTTCCTGATATTACCCTTGGTAACTTCGATATGGATACTTAGATTTCAAGGCATGTCAATAAAATTCTTATGAATCTCATCATATTCTTCCAATGACAAACTTCTTTCAGGACAATTGCCGTTCTTCTGACTCCATAATGAGCAATAGATGTGTGGGTTTTCCACACCAATTCTTCTACCATACAATCCGGAATACATACTCGAAAAATTTCAGGATCTTCGTTAACACGAAATAAAAACACATCCTCAAACAATTTATACTTTCGACAGTTTCTATCCAATGATTTTATGCATCATCTTCTCTCGTCCTCCCGTCTAATAACATTTGAACCGGACCAATACGAGAATCGGAACTTTGCAATTGAGCCATGTTGTCCCAATTAATGTTCGGTTCACTTGTCATCCCTAGTTGAATAAGAGCTATTCGAAAATCATAACTCCGAAACGCATTTCCCTGAACAATAATACGGTTTAATAAAACAGTAAGGTGTTTTTTAACTCCCGGGCAAAATTCTAATTTAAAATTAAATTTCTGAAACTATATAAACCATTGGAGGACTCTGTCATTGGTAATATGACATTTTGACATAAAAGTTAATGCTTTATTGTCCTTACGAATGATGATTTCTGTCCCCAATAAATACCGACGTAATTTTGTCAAACTCCATATGATCGCATTCCCCTCTTTTTCCGTTGCGCAATATCTTTATTTGGGCCCTTTTAACGTACGAATCGTAATAGCAATGATGCGTTCTTCGTTTCCTATATCTTGTAATAAAATTCCCCCTATAGCTAAGTCTGTGCTATCTACCTGGAGAATTATTACCTTTTCATAATTAGGATAAGCGAGACAAGTTTGAAAAAACATTGCTTTGATGTCGTTGAATATTTTCTCCTGCTTTTCTGTTAATTCCCACTTCTGTTCAATCCGCAATTAATACAACAACGGTGCCCACACAATCGCATACCGAGGACAAAATCTAGCATAGTAGTTACAAGTGCCCAGAAACAACTTAAGTTCCTTCTTACTACGCGGTACCCGAATTTTATTTATTTCCTCAACTGTTTCGGATTTTGTTCGGGTTCCCTCCCGAGAAACTACCTAACCAAGAAAAACAATTTCTTTTATTCCAAAACTAGACTTATCGAAATTTAATCAAATGATATTAGATCCTTAATAATTTAAGAAATTGTTCCAGTCTCCATAGCTTTTCTACCCGTGTTTTACAAAATAAAACAACATCACCTACAAACATAACTACCCCATTCATTACTTTCCCCTTCAACCTTGAACTTGAGCAATGAATCAGCCCGCTCTCGGAATTTCTTAACCCACATGAAACACGCATAAACACGTACGACATGCCTTCAAATAAAAA
>NNCF01131062.1:0-19604 GCA_002313205.1 Laupala kohalensis | reverse complement strand
AGACTGATGGCAGCGTAAGATTGAAGTAGTATTCTGATCAATTCTGAGGTATCACTAACAAGTCGTTCAATAACAGGATGGACTATGAGTATAATAATTATTTTGCTGGAAGTGTAATATCAGCTTTCAATGATTAATATACTGCTGGGAAATTCATCAAGATTTAAACTTTTTTATGAGTGTTTTATTTTTGTGTAATTTGTATTAATTTTGGTATTAATTTTCTAATTTTAATGAAGAATTTCGTTCGTATTGAACTTGGTATTTTGGCGATATATCGATTTTGAATAAGGCATCCCCATTATAACTGTATCGGAAAGTACTCGTCCAAAAGATGCTTCTGTACTTTTTGATATTTTGTACTTGGAATGTGAATAAAAACTAAAGGATAAAAGAAATGATTTTATTTGTGCTTGTTCAGCGGTGAAATTTTGATCTATTTTACATCCTCATTTCCTGATTTTCGTGTTAATTTTTATTCTTTGTGTAAAATGACTACATATAGTTTCTGTGTGATGTGAATAATGAGTCCATGGGGACAAGAAACTTACTACGCTTACTATACTCCGACTCACGCAAGTTTGAGGAACAAAACATCAACATGGCTTCCTTTATGCAAATTGCCAACATCTACGAAATAAACGCTCGAAACACACTCCAGCTCGGATAAAGACCTGGAACGTCATTCGCCTCAGCTGAAGTTGTGTGAGGTTAGAGTCCAGTAACTTTATTGATGTACTTTATGTGACGATAACTTTTATTAACAAAAGAAAAAAATTCAATAGAATGCGAATCTTATTAAAGTATACATAACAAACGGTGCCACTAAATACCATGAATAAAAAATGAAATTGTAGTATTTATGACCATTTCGTTACACGGTTTTAAGCTGGACTGTACACAATGCTAATTGAGGTATTGTAACTGAGGGAGTTGAAATAGTATTACAAAAAGTATTTTGTAGTGTATCTTACGGTCATAATAATTTAAACAATGAAACCTCACTTAACTAACTTGTAAATGTTATAACATTTACTTGATCTATATTATTACTTGTTCTTACTTGATCAAGTTTACTAATTACTTGATCAAAATTTATATTATACTGTGACGAAGTGCCATTAACAAATGCAAGACAGTTTCAGTATCGAACAATTCACCAGGAAGCAATAGCAAGTTGTTCCACAAACAAGTCTCGGGAAGAACACATCGTTCGATCTGTGCACATTGGCGCACACGTGCATGCAAGGCGATATTGAGGTTGGCGAGACTGTGTTGGCGATACATTTAAGTTTCTCAAATATCCGGAATAACTACCAACGTGAACGCAATTAATACTAAATATTGTATCATTCTCCTTATGGATCGATGGAGAATGATTGCGTTGGCTACTCTGTCTCAACCTCAAACCACTTAAACTGGAAGTAAATAATTTACCATAAAAACGCGGTTACCAGACACGTATGATCACAACTTCGTATGTGGAACTATAACGTGGTTTACAGTTGCTACCTTACAATAAACAGATAAAGTCCGTGCCTTTCCATTCATGTTTGTTTTTCTTATGTTACATTCTTCCAATGCAGTGTTACAGTCAAGTGCATCGACGTTCAATAAATTTTAACAATCGTTCTGATTTATCAAGGAATTCAGATGTACTAATGTTGCATGATCGTTAATTTTTTCTTCGCGTCTGCTAATCACATGGGTTATTTCTATCGTGTTAACCGATTTAACAGATCGTTAGGGTGAGCGTTCATGATGAAGTGTCGGGTAGTTTGTCGAGATGTTTTCGACGAAATGTTTTATGAAGATTATGTAGTTCTAAGGCAACCGAAGACAGTAATTTAAAAAAACGGGGACTCTATTTATGAACTAACTGAACATCAGTTTCAGGAACGGTTCGGGAGGACTGTTAACTAAGAGGGCAGTTTTGTCCTTTGTGGAACGCCTGAGATTAGTGTTTTGAACGGACAGAAATTTTCCCTTCTCTCCAATGAACTCTGTATTAACTTTGCCGATCTCTGACTTTTTAGATCGCTTTAGATTAGATTAGCCATGACGTACTGCAAAATCGCAACTACAAAATCCTTATACTATAAACAACTCGCAAGTTCCACTATGGCACGAAGTGATGAGTAGCGAACTGCACATCAAATGAACATGGAAAAGAACGCTTTCCGGTTGTGCTCTTAATTTTTTTCGGAAAGAGTGTCCATAAATACGACTTTACTTCCCGGTGGGTGCGTTCAATGCTGACAATCCAAAATTAAACGCACGTCAGATAATGCTTGTAAACTATCGCGAGTTTAGAATGGTGCATACAAATTTCATGTTAACAGAAGTTAACCTTTAAAATTAACTTTTAAACGAGCTCATTTAACAGTTGTTAGTGTTATAACTATGTTATGGCTATAAGTATACACCGTGATCGCCACGCTTATTGTCAGAGTACTAGCATCGGCCGGTAGATAACACTAGTGCAAAGGATCCGAGCACCGGTATCTTGGTGCAACGAGGGTTTCGTCCAGCTGACCAACATCGAAAAAACAACAATGTGAATGGTTAGTTACCTTTAAAATTAATTCAAAACTAAATTATACCAATGAAATGAAAATAAAACCAGTAATTATTAATTCAAATTTGAAGAATTAAATATTAAAAAATGTCATAGATCCTATACATAGACTTGGTGACGAGAGATCACGCTGACACCTTAGCCACGGAGGGGCTCATTAATATGTAGTATAATAATTAATATGTAATACAATAATATAATAATTGTCTTCCCAGGAGAATAATTCAACCTAGGAGCACATACATAATATTGATAACATTTGACATTGAGTTTACAAAAAAAAAACGAAGTTCATTATTTTATATTAATATTCAAATATCTGATTCGCACTGTACTATGAAGGAATGTAGTTCTTTTGATCCATTTCGAACCAATTCTGTGTCCCAGGCGCAATGATATGAGAGATGGCAAGTATTTTGAAAAGGTCGAGGTTTTATGACCTTTTTATGTTATGTAGTGTAATGCTTTATTAGATGCGAACTATTCATCTCTTCAGGTATTTTATTTTTATTTTTAGACAACGGGTTCAGAAAATCGGACCAGAATATAATTCGCGTTCAAATCTTACGATTAAATGCTACAAGATACAATTTGTTTAGTTCTTCTGTCACTACTCCTTTTAGGAAATTGTATGGTAGAAATGTGGGCAACATGTTGCTATGAGGAGAATTTTTCTTTTGTATTCGGAGATAAATTTTGCAGTTCTTTTAATTTTCTGTTACGGTTCTTGTGTTTTTATGTACAAAGAAGCGTTGCAAATTAATTCTAGAGAAATGTACTGCACCTTTTAGCTTCCCAAATGTGTGAACTGTATTTGTTACTCCTTACTTTGTCAATTTCTATTTACAGAGAACTTTCAGAACATTTATAAACGTAAGAAAATAAGATAATGTCGCTTTAAATTAATCTCAAAGAAAATTCATTAGCTATTGTACTAGTTATATTTTCGGTTAGTGACAACTTTATTTTAACGATTTTTTTCATTACGTATGATAATAAAAAAACATAGTTGACGACTGAATAGAGGGTTCAAAAATCTGGGACGAGGGAGAGGGAACTATTTTACATAATGCCACAGGGTATGTGATATTCTGAAATTTCGTAATGGAGGTTTCTTTTATCAATTTTACGTTTTTTACCAAGGATGCAGTTATCAACTAGTCCAAATTTTGACTTGTAAAGATAAGCTAATGCCTCATAAGAACATTTCTGTACTGTCTGCGTAGTTCAGTGCAATGAATTTATTCACATTTACACATTATTTGCGTCGAGAAACACAAATTAGTACAGTAAACAAATGTAATAAATGGATGACCGAACAAAAAGAATTAAAAAACAATGAACTCCGTTTATTCTATACTTCAGCTAACCCTATCCAAACACTTGAATTCGATGATTATTTTCGTAAGTATAATAATTCTTCGACAAAAGGTCCATACAGATAATATCATGGCAAATGATATGCTGTTTTGGAAATCGAACTAGCGGAGTATGGGATATGGTTCAAAATTATTTTCCCCTTTTACAAAGACTATTGAGTATTTTTTCCCTGGAAGTCAAATCGTATCTTAACCAAAGGACGTTTGACTCATGTACTTCGGAAGTGGAAAAGAAAGTGAGATCTGATTGTCAAAATTCATGTTCACTCCGAAAATACCTCCACGTTGCTTATTCCATATTTATATCTGACACTAACCCGAGAAGGAATTTTCCTAATACATTTGAGAACACGAAAGTGAAACATTTTTACAAGAAAGTGGGTTAGCATTAACTTTATTTTACCTAAATGGTTTCGGAAACTTTAGACAATCCACCTTTTTTCTACGTTTACAACCATGAAAATTTTTTGTGTAAATGTTTTCTAGATTTTTTTTATTACGTATTAACATTTTTTCTGAACACTACGATTTTAGGATATCTCTTTCTACTGTAATATTTTCTTTTTTGTATGATGTTGCAATACTCTTGACCGCGGATATAACGCTAAGGAATCCTCTTATAATGTCTAAAACATTTTATTTCATCGATTACGGAAATCTTTAAAACNGTGAATTGGCACATCAATGGCTAACTTCCTACTTGAAAGATAGGTATCAGCAAGTTGAAATTTCCTATGCTGAAAATAAAATACTCCAACATTACCTCTCACAAACTAATCCACTTCCTGAGTTCCTCAAAGCTCATTTTTAATGAGTGTATATCACGATAGTTAAGTAATAATGGGATATCTTACCTTTTCTTAATTAATTCCTTTTCCATGACGAGTCGCCCATGCATATTGAAATACCCGCAACGGAAGGTGAAGAAGATGGCGGCGCCGTGAACCAGGTCCAAGAAATAGATGAACACTAAATCTTCTATGATAAGTGTGCTGGCCCCCATTTCGAACAAAACCTGTCACCCATAATGAGACGTCATAGAAGAAGTGGTAGGTATAAGTGAGAAAAAGTTGAATATTTAATGTTACAAAAATTAATAAAACCAAGTATGACTTTTAATTTATATTGAAGTGAGAAAAAAAATTTTGAGTCACGAAATATTTTGAATTGAAATTGTGTGTTTTCTGGGCGTAATTTGTGTTACATTTTTATTCCTTTCATAATTGTACTTTATTTACTATTATGAAATCATTATTTGTAGTTGCTTATAAATTCTATTTAGTTGCGACCTTCTATTTTAAAGCGAAAAATTTGCGCTATTAGCGAAGCTACTCTTCGCCTTTTCCCATTTTCCTTGTTCTAATTAGTTAATAATCTACTAGTCATGCTAAATTTATGAATATCGATATATTTATGTAAAATGCACAACAATTTTTTAAATTTAATTACATCTCTAACCCGTCACCAGACACCGTCATACATCTTATATAATTGTGTATATATCTGTTTCATGCAAGACACTGCGAGAATTTAGAATGGCTATATTGAAGACCAAACAAAAGAATGGGCGTGAACAGATGATCAAGGTCTTGTAAACAATGGATTCATCCAGATATATTCGTAGATATTTCGCGATGACGCAAATTTTTTGTGCCTACGTGTATCCTGTTTTCTTTTGCCAGGGGATGTTTTTAAATGTAAACAAACGGTTTTATCAAGAATTAATGCACCAGAACCCGACTGGAACATTTGCAGATAAGGCTGGAAGGAAATGCAACACCGGAACCGGTCCGGAAACACTCCTCAAAAGCAAATAGTTCTGAGGGNTAGATGTGTATAAGAGACAGTATTAATTGTTTGTATAGCAGAAAAACTATGACAGAATTCATATTAATAAGCCCAAAATTAAACGTCTATTTGATGCCAATTATTGATGCTCTATTCCCGAATTTACCGCTCAGTTAGTGTTGGAGAAAATTTGTATTGTGTGAGCTCAATCGTTTCCTCAAGAAATGAGTGGCAAAATCGGTTCTAATTAGCATGAAACGCATAAAATTATGTGGTTGCTAAAATGTAAACTATATTCCAGTCATATCTCAATGGACGTTGCATCTGACTGACGACGCGTGTTGGTAGTGTACGGGAGATGGAAATTAGGGAAAGGCTAGATGTACAAGAAGTTGGAAATAAAGAGGGCTGATGGCACTTCTGATTCATACGATTCGAATTCGCGCGGTGGGAAAGTGACTTAAGCACGCTGTATACGAGGGGTTCACGAGTCGGACGGGTTGCTGTTTTTACTCCTCCTAAGCCAGCGCCATCTCTCAACGAAGAGTAACAACATAGTGTACGCCTTATTTGGGTGATAGAAGCGTGTCCAGTGTGCTAAAACCATTGTCACCTGTAAGTAGAGTAACGCCGATCGCAATTTTGAGCCTAAAAGCCCGTTCAAACTGCGGCGCAATTAAGTAATGTAACCGCACTGAACAAGCGCATGAGAACGATGAACTGAACGCATAGCGTGGACATGGCTTAAGCGATGCCCAGGAATTCTAAATTGTAATGAATAATTGTCATGGGAGCAAAATTTGAATAACATTTCAATGAGCGTACGCTTTAACGTTTATTCAGTTGCAATTCAATTATGCAATAAAAAATATTAATTTGAACACTAATATTAATTTATAATAATAATATCACTTGATGATTGGTGTATAAAAGCGAATTTTTGTATTAGAATCAGTAAGAAAAGTGTCATAACAATGACAAAGAGTAATTGCGGAATGTTATTGAATTTTTTTCGTAAAGGGTAGTTGAATAACTGGGTTGGTAAATATTATCCAACTTGTGTTGGTGAACAAGATGCGTCACATTTATAAAAGATCATTTCAATTTTTTCCTCGTTAACCAGAAATCATTTTAAAAAAACAACATTTAATACATTTGACGCATAAGGAACTGAAATAGTGACTTTTTTTCAAATTTACAGTTAAACAATTCTTAGTTACTACTACTAATTTACAAATAAATGAACTAAATAATATAATACAAGAAACTACAACTTACATTTACAACAATATAAAGATTATAAATGTTAATTATTTTACAAGTTATTGTTTGGCAACTGTCTTGATTCGTTGAGGTAGAATCAATAAAACTGAAAGAGTAAATTTTAAAACGAAAATCCAAGTAATCTGAATATCTCGCACAAAGAATACTGCTTAGAAATGAGACTTAGCAGATAGTAAATGCGCCAATGCTCGACACTTGATGAAAGCGAAAAGTAGTAAACCTTCTTTACTTAAAAATCATGATATTACGATTATTGGGTTCCATATAATACAGTTTTATCTAAATAAACATATTAGGTATATTTTGGATTGCTTTTTCACGGTGGTTATAATATTAACAATATATTCTACATTTGCTAAATGATAAACATTAGTTGCTTCATGCTGTTGTTATACACGTAGAGTCTTAACACGTTGTGTGAGCAAAAACGTGAGTTCTATGGAGTAGATCTGTGGTGTAGGTGGCGTTGCCTCAGGAGTCTCAGGACTTTGCCCTTTTTTTCGCGTCAATTTCACAAAATGGCGGCACCAATCAGAAGTGTCAACAGTTCAGAAAGCACTTCTGCGTTACTCTACACCTAGGTACTCTACATTAAAACAGAAAATCGTGAATCTTTTCCGATAGCTTAGTCTTGGGGGTGTTGGATTAACACACGTTCGACCCAATAAATCGGCTAGGCCATCTTTGTGTGACATGTGTTGCTGGCGACAGATAAGAGATAGCGGTCGCGATGTCGTTCTTGTATGGCGGCTGGTGAACCCCTAGAATTCCCTCCGGTCTGTGTCACCATCTAGACTTAAATTGGATCCGTTCCGGTAGTCCGATCAAGTCCGGTTCAGTTATGGTGTCGCCTCACCATGGACAGTGGTAACTTTAGGATCTTTGGACCCGAAGGTGACGAACCCTTTATAGCCTGTGTCGATAGAGTGAAAAATGTAATCAATATTTTATCATTTTGAGCTTTACTATCATGAATATAGCGAGAATGTTATCAAACCAAAGGCCAATATTCTCTACAGGTGAATTATTCTTATCCTGTCCGAGACCCTCGTACACGATTCACGTTAACGGGTTATCGAGTAACAAAATTCTCCTGGGAGTGGTTTTGACGTCAACACCGGCTGGTTTTCGGCTATATAATATCGTAATTTGTTCAATCTGTCGAAGTGAATATAGTAGTTATACCGTACTCTATTTGCCATGTACAGCATACGATACTTTTTTGCAGATCTAGAGGGGGATTTAAAAAGACCCGATTTTGAAATATTTACAACAGGTATCGCAAAAACGATACTTCTAAGGTTAAAGAGATTGCAAAATCGACCGATGTTGCAGAGTCGAATCGACCATTTGCGAAATTGACTACTTGAGGTGTGGGGAGACATAAGTATGAAGCCGCTCTAGCTCACTGGGTTCGATAAACGGCGACGGGATTCAGTATGGAGTGGGGGCCGAAATGTTCAAAAATCAAATGATTGAAAAAGGGAATCTTCGTATCCGATGGGCGCGTTCATAATATCCTTTGACTATACCCATGAGACTATACCCAGATATCTCTGATATGAAACTGATTGTTTCGAATACATAAATCATATTATTGGGACTGTCCCTTGCTTATTTCTATAAGTGACCTATTGTGCTTCACGAGGTCATTTACAGTTTTAACAGTCTTTTACAATAAATTAAATATTTTTATAAGAAGAAGTAGAAGCGAGTTTATGTTCCTGACCAAAATGTAGGCGAAGACGGCTGCAGTGAGAAGTAGCGACCAGATGATGATAGGATACGAGTCGTACGGATGCAACACATAGAATCCACACGCCCAGTTCATCCAGCGGGCGCAACTGTGCAGTTTTTCCAGCCCCACATCATTCCTCTCGCGTTGGAGAAACATCTGCGGAGAACAACCATCAACAGGCATGCGTTACAAAATACTGATGGGAGTACATGAGAATGAACTTAATTATTGCACTCATTCGTGATAAAAATGAAAGGGCAAACATCTTACCTTGTGGCACCAATTTAGAGTACTCAGTACCCTGAAACTATAATGAAAATTATCTCGCCGTGTAGTCCTTGACTCGATGATGTGCACAATTGCAATTTTTATTTCTTATATTTTATTTTGTTGTGTTTATGTATCTCGCAACAGTACTTTATAATTGCTATCGACTCGTTATATTCAGGGGGCATTAAAAATGATCTTGTTTTTATAATTTTGTGTTTAATTCATATATACTATGAAATATTATAATATACTGCGATAAACGGGTATAAAATGAAACATTGATAGCATGTTAGTGGAAATAAATGCTTAAATTTGACAATTATTACTGACAATCACGAAAGAGGGAATTATTTTTCCTTGGTTGGGAATAAACATATGATGTAGAAGAGGAGGAGGGGAGAGTTGAAAAGAGGGAATTCCTTGCCTACCCACCAAATGATAATTGGAATTACTTAACACTCCAGATTCTATTCATTTCACTGGAGAGATTCCTTTATTTCAGAATATTTTGTACCTTTTGATACAATGTCAGATTTATTCATTGTTTCTGTTTTATTTTGTTACAATAGCAGGACTATCAGTTTTATTTGCCTTAACTTCGTGTGCATTTTTGTTTTTGTTGAACGCAACGATTTTCTCACAATTTGAGTTGGTTTTTCTCGCAGTAGTGGATTATGAAACAGAGTACTGCAGGGACGATGAATATATTTCAGGTCCAAGGACTTTCTGATTATGTGGGTTAAAGACAGAAGGGCACAGTTTTACAGACTGCTTATTACATGTATTAATGTCGAAATTTTGGGAACTTGGGTACTAGTCCCGGGGTAGATAGAATGATACGTACTGTGGAAGTGGGATATAACTCAAACTACACCAAATGAGAAGAATCCCTTTTATTCAGGTTTCGCGAAGCGCACGTACAGAAGCGTGTGCGCGGATGGGCGACGAGGCGAAGACTGACTTCGCCGCCCTTGCGTGTCGCACATGTAACTCCGCCACCCCGTCCGGGCGGACGCTTTGGGACAGCTAGAGAAAGTGTCCTGTTGCCGACGCTAATACAAATGACTTTATGAATAACTAATATTATAACTTTATGTATATTTCATCATCTCTCCACTTTAAATGCTTGTTGGTGATATTACTATTATTATTAGTTTGGTTATCGTTATTTTCTCTCAGGTTTGTATATGGTGTATTTGTCAGCTGTTTGTATATGATATTCGATGCAGCTGTCCCTATCTATAGTTACTGTAAGAAATGTGTTCTAGTTATGGTGTATATATATTAAAATAATGGATTTCTGCATGACGATAATAATAGTAATTTTCCATAAACTTTCTCAGAATTTACTAAAAAAATTACCTAGGGCAACCACAGGAGTTAGGCTCGTGCGTGATAGTGATAAAAATATTCTAACAACATGACACGTATCGAGAATTACGACTCATTGTATAGCTTCAAGTCGATGTAAGAGTTTCTAACAGTTTCACCAAACTTCTTACAATTGTTAGTTCTACAATGGTCGTTGATAATATAAAAGGGTGAATGGAATCTTTCTTTTGGTGCCACATAACATGGCTTCAAGTTCTGCCAAGGTTGTACATTTGTTATCTTTTTCTGCCAGTTATTATTTAGAGTCATATCTATGTCCAGTACCTTTGTTTTCTCGTGCATCGTGTCTAGGATCACTATATCGGATCACTATCTCTTATTCGTATTAAGGTAGTACTAGCGTAGGTAGAATTAAATCACAATGTTTGAAAGAGGCGTAAATAAACAGAGAAACATTTATTTATTGTGATTTTAACTTAAAAAACAAACCTCACCTGCCATTTAAATGAAATAATAGCAATTATAAATACTTTGATTTGTAGTTAATTTTCCGTAGTATTTTTTACATTCTTTATCTACAGGCCACCGGACATTTAAGAAATCTATTTAGCTTTTTCTGAGGTGAGATGCATAAATTACGAGACTGTTGTGCACGTCCGCCATATTTGTAATGCTCTTATGTATTTCAAATGAGTCAAGCGAGTACCTGAATATTGTTTGTACAATATTATTTACCGTTAGATACAAACTAAATCATGTTTTTCTTTGATATTATTCACATTGTTGTGTTTTAAAACAACAAAAATAAAGAAATCAATTATACGTCTCAGTGATTTGACTAGCTTCCACCTTGACTAGTCCCACCTTCATGTTATGGAACTTACAACGTCTCCGTCACCCTCGCCTTCCGGTTTGAGTGTGTCGGCTCCTTGGTCGACATCGTAGTCCAATTCAGAGAAGGACAATGAAGAAGCTACTTTCAGATGACTCTCCACAGGAGGCACGAAATCCACACGGAGACGCAAATAGGACTGCATCACTTCATCAAACATCGGGAAGCGACGCAAGCGCTCGAACAGACGCTCTGTCCGGAAACGCAACACCTCCACCTGTACATCAATATCTTAAATTGCCACACCATCAGATAACTGATTAATTATGTTATTTTTAATAATAATACTTTTAATAAGGGATTTTAAGGCTCTCTAACAACTAGGAAATTAGATCCCTCAATATTGAATGAAATGGGAGACGGGACCGGGGACTATCTCGAATAAGGTCACCACTGAGGTTCGTGGGTCATGGCAAGCTCAATGACAATGGTCCCGCGTTCGACCCCCGATCCCGTCTCCCATCAATGTAACGTAATTAACCTCCACCTGTATTAATAGACTCATACGGATAGAAAAATCCTGAGCTAAAAGAGAAATTTTTGGAGGAGTGAAGATAAGTTGATAAATAATTTAAGGAAGGATGAGCGTGTCTGGCGCTAGTCCTACACATAACCTTTCAATGTCGTGGGAGTTGAGTGTTGAGCATACTCGACCACTTTCGACGTAACATTTTAATTTCCTCCCATTTCATTCAATATAGAGGGATCTAATTCCCTAGTGGTTTCGTGATGTCTACTAAAATGATTATCACGAGCGCACAGTAGATCAGACGACGGGTTTGTAAATATCTTTAATAATCATAAAACAAACTCACTTTCATGTTGGTCTGACAGGAATCAGTTACACCTTTTAAAACTTGAGAACCACTAATCCGATTTACGTGTTTCTTTTTTTGGTTCATAGCTATGTTCTTTGGATAGGTTTTAGTTTATATTTTGTAACTTTAGGTATCATAAGTAATAGGTAATCACGATTACAGACAATCAAGTCGGGGGGAAAATTAATCTTAGGAGACGTATATTTGCATAAACAGTTTCGAGATAAGTGACAACAATGAGAAGGAATATTGTCCGTCTCATTGAGTTCTACGAAAAGTTCCCAACAGCACATGTTTGTATGCAATGAATAACCTAAATTATTGATAAAAGGTTTTAAAAATAGGCGTGTTAAAATACTTGAGTAATTGATGTAGATAAAAGTAAATAGTCATCAAATTAAATTCGTTCTGTGTTATGTGCATTTGAAAAAATGAAAACTGTCTTTAAATCGTAAAATTTGCACGAATGGTTTAGATTTTACAAGCNTGTTATGTGCATTTGAAAAAATGAAAACTGTCTTTAAATCGTAAAATTTGCACGAATGGTTTAGATTTTACAAGCGTTTTAGTTTTACATGCAGCCGCTGCCACCGTCGTATATTACCTCGGGAGGACCACGTAGGTATTTGACTGACACGCTACCCGGCTTGAGGTATATCACGTGAAACTAGCATTTTAGACTTACATTAGAATATTTGAATAACGCGACACTTTGACGAAAATATGGTGACTGTGGATTGTGGGGATAATTTTCTTTTTTAATTGGGGCTTTATTCAAATTCAAGATGGTTTTATTCAAATATTTGCCCCCAGGGTCCAAAATTTATGTCATGAGTCCATACAATAAATAATTCTCTCATTTAAAGAAGTTTAGGATATTACAGACGCCTGATCGCTCATACTACCTTACAAGTAATAATAGTTAGATTATTCAAAATCCTATTACATAAATATAAATAAAGAAATTCATTGTTAAAAATGCAGTAACAAACTGTATGACCACGTGGAGGACAATAAACTAATTTACTCTCCGGAAGCAAGCAAGGGGCCAACCCATCACTTGCGATCAAGTGTTCTAAGACAGAAGTGGATTTGTCCATACTCTTAACAATAAAAATAGTTTTGTACGTGTTATAAATATAACATAATACCAACAAATTTGTATTTAATAAAACACAAAAAAGTAATTTCAGAAATACGTATCAAACTATAGATTGTTCGTAAAGTAATGTTTATAAATCGTAACTATCATAAGCCGAGATTTGTTATTTCAATAGACGATGCCGTAGGCAAGAGTCTAGCGAGTCTGTAAAAAATCCGCCTCTACCCCTAGGAAAACAGGGAAAACCCCTGGCCAATTACTGTCTACGTTTAAATTTCAATTGTATCGTTTTACTTGTTTTATAATAAATGGTAACGAAAAACTAATATCTGACAAAAAATGTAATTATGAAGAAAGTAATATTAACTGGGAAGCTTTACTCCGTTTACAAAATTAATACTTTTTGAAAACTTAAAACGAGTGACTATTTATGCCGTGCGGAGGATTGTATTATTTCATGATCTGGTCGTGACTACAGTGAATGATTTATTCAATAAATTTGTGTACCTTTAAGTCAAATTTATTGGGTAGGTTTATGTTATTTTATGTCGTCATTTAAATACATTTGACATTTCTAATAAAATATATAAGTAAAATTTTCTCTAATTTTTGCTATTAAAACAATTTTTCAATAAAACTATGCGTGTCTGCATCTAGTTAATAAAGAAAGCTCTCATACTGGTTGAGAAGCATGTTTCTTGAAAGTGATGATACCGTTGAGCATGTATGAGACGGAGCTTCTTTGACACTGAATGAGGAAAAAACGTCCCTTCGCCATTTGCTCCTTCCGGTGGCAAATGGTAGCACATCTATTTTATCTGCAGGAAACCTTATCTGAAGAAATATATCCGCAAGTGAATCTCAATGAGTTATTCACATCCGGGTAGATCTTAGGAAGGTGCCTTCATTCTCCAGAGCTCCTAACCACATACATACACCACTGCCCACAAACACTACCCCCATACACACAAGGCCAACAAATGTATTCTCTCGTGGAAGTATGACAATCCTTACTTTTCTTCTCCTTTTACTCTAAACATATTGTCGGAGGACTAAGGAATAATAAGGGTCCCCGATGCCATTACATGTTCCTCCCAGAGACTGGTGATGTATAAATGAAGTGAGGAGTGAATGTTGTTGAGGAATTAAAGGCAGAAGGAAAAGGAGTACCCCTAGAAAATCTGCCGCAATTTGTGAACCCGCCTACTACTGCAAATTCTACTCAGATCAACCGGGGCTTTTACACCAACGTCACCAGAGTTACAAGGATATGCCTTGGGTCACCCACACTATGAAAATATTCTTCGAATTCTTCCAATAAAGACGTTTTTGATGATGGATGATATGCGACCTCCTGATTCATATAAATAACGAAACTCATTTCTTTTACCTGGTGGTCCACAGCGATCACCGTGATGTTGACTCGGTTACAACTACCATTGTCCAGGTTCCCAAACATAACGCCATTGCCGAACACTCCCAGGGGGTTGCGATCAGGTCCTTCCACCAACACGGAACCGTTCACCACGACCAGGACACTATCCATGATATCATTGACGCGGCACAGACGACAGCGACGGGAGTAGATGATTAGTCTCGCCACGGGCATCACCATGCGCACAGCGTCATCTCCCAGATCAGACAACACACGACACTGCTTCAGAGACTCCTGCAAAATCACCAGTGGCGAATACAAGGGGAGCGGGACACAGGGTGCACGTGACACCCTCACCCCGAAAAGAGAGAGAAATAGTAATAGTAGAAAAGTGACAATTTTTACTGTGGAACAATTTTAGTATGAAAATTGAAAGTAACATGAACTAATAAAACCAGCGTAAATTTGCTTTTATGGCAAAATGGTACCACACGATGCAAACTCACTATCCTTGGTTCCCGCATGCGCAAAAACATCTATTTATATGTGTAATAGAGTGTCTGTGTCCGCCACATAACACAATGACGGATGGGCTAACAGGCACACGCAATCTACTCAAAAGTTTCGAGAAGACTATAGAAATATTTTAAAAAATTCCGTTTAACTTTTAAAAAATTAATTTTCAAAATTTTCCTAGTAACAGTCGCGGAGCACAAAAAAACTGTCTACCTGTTTCGAACCTATAATAGTTGAATGGAATGCCGAAGCGTTGTTGATTATAGGTAAATTACTATTGAAATTATACTGTGTAAATTTTTAACCTAATAGCCTTAGTAGGAGAGCCCAAATAAATTTTTTTTAACCTAATAGCCTTAGTAGGAGCGCCCAAAGATTTAGAAAAGTAATTTTTAAGTGAAAATTTTAAACTGCAATTTACGTTAACACGTTATAAATGTATAGGAATGCTTTAAAATGTAATATTAATTAGTTAATTAAAATAGATATTTCCTGATGGAGGGAATAGGACACCTCGAAATTTTTCGGTCTGGGTCTCTCCGGAAATCAAATCCTGGATCCGACGCTGGTAACCGGCGGTTATTTTAAATTCCTAGAAAACTACTCGTACGTGGCGTGATAAAAGATAAATTCTGTTAAATTAAATACTTTAATGCCATTCTATTAGTACTTTTAATACGAACTGGTAAAATAAAATAAAAATTAATGATTCCTGTTATTTCTTCATAATTATAATTTTATTGTATAACTGGAAACAACTATGAAAGTTAAACGAAGATGATATATTGAATAGTCCCTATAGGTATACTAGTCCACTGGTTATATTGATTATATTCAGTTTAGATTATTAAGATATTCTATTGACTGGTGGCTATAGTGGTCCTTATAGGNCTCACACATACTAGAAATAGAAATAAATATTACAACAGAATTTTACTAGAGTCAATCCACATTCAGAAAGCAATAAACCAACTCGCACGCATGTTAAATGAAGATATAAGCTTCTCTCTCTCCCCAATAGCATTCCTCCTCCTAGAATCCATTTAACATTCATCTTCTGGAAGAAACCCTCCCGTCCACCCACACATACCCTTCTCCCACACCTCCTTCTTAAGACATCGAGGCGACCAGATCCTCGCATTCCACACACACCGCTCCAGGGTAGAGAAGGTAAGACGCTGGTCTTACAAAAAAAATTCTCATTGGAAATGTTCACTAATTTTATTTTTTTCTAGCATCAATTTTTCCAAACAAACATTTTATCATCCAACTCTTATTATAACTTTTAAATATCTGAAGCCAATTATCATTTAAATTCCTCTGAATATTATTATCTGCAACATAATACTCCTCTCTATTTTTAATATACTTTTGTGTTTATTATTATTAAAATAATTTTTTACCGAATACACCGTCATTACCCAATAGTAATTACAATTCGTAATTTCAGGAACCAGTTTTACTCATGCCTCAAAGAATGTCTCAAAAATTTAAGACAAAGTTCCATCAGTTTTTCCATCAGGATATTAAAAAATATATCAAATTTTAAAACAATGGATAGTCTATTTAGAAATTTTAAATGAATATGGTACGTTCAATTTTTAAGAACAAAACAGTAATATTAGTATATTTTGAACGTGTTTCGTACAAAATATATAAACTAATTCGTTTCTCAAATAGTTTTCAAATTAGTTTTTGAATTATGTCTATAACGAACCTTTTTCACTTTTACTCTACCTAAAATAATGTTTTTACTCTTATGAAAGATCGGATGAACCTTTATAGCCCAAAACTATCAGAATCACAATTTTCAGAAATCTCTATGCTCATGAAGGAAGAGTTCCAACCTAAAATACTTCGTTGGTTTCAATAAAAGACTTAGTTCGGTTCAATTCTTTACAAAATCCGTAATTAATTGTCGTACATCATGACTCACCGCCTTCGAGACGTGTTTCAACATTCCCAGAGATCTGTTAAATTTTGACAAGGCAAGTTTGAAAGGCAGAACATGAAGGCAAGCCTGTGGTGGTGTAATGACTCTGTTATGTCTGAGACTCGTGTGGTGCAAGGTAGCGAGAAGTGAAATGAAGAGAAAAATTAGTGCGTGAAAGATTTAGAACTCTATTATAGTTATCACAAATAGAAGAGTACTTATTGAAGGTGAAACAAAATAACTTCATATCATATTGAAATAGGAATAATTTATGGTGGAGGAAGAATATGACCATGAAAAGTTATGTTACACCTCGCCGTAAAGTAGCACTAATTCGTCACCTCTGTAATTTTGCGTTTGGTACTGGAATGTCTATAATATCTATTGGAATTGGTTGGACTAGATGTGACCTGTGAATGTATATTTAACGAAATAACTGGTGAAATTCGGGGGCAAGGGTAAGTAAAAGTAAATATTATTAGAACTAAGAAGAAACTACGTCTTTCACTTATGTTATTTACGAGGTTAATTCAGTGTAGATCAATTTATGCATTTGTAATGGGGAGAGTTATTGTGATCTAAAACAAGAACATGCAAGAAGTTGGAATAATATTCTTCCACGCGATATTACTTTGACATTGCCATACCATGTGATAATTCAGAGGAAATGAAAGCAAGTTCATTTACTGTAGTGTTATGTACAGCACAACCTCTTGTACTAATTTTGCAAAGTCGAGGGTAACTAAGTTTACGTTGTATGTGATTTACCAACTTGTATTTGCAGCTCTTCTGTAATTATTCTAAAACTAGGGTAAACTTCAGTTTACTGACTCAGCCGTGGAAAGATGACATTATCTGCATTTGGTTCCAAATAATGTTACATTTCACTTTTGCGGCGTCTTTTGTTGAGCTGATGCCAGAATATGTAGTAATAATAAACATTTAGGTGCACTATATGGAAACGCGGATAGTCGGAACATGTCATGATGAACACGCTGATTCGTCGAAGGAACATGCTCTCGCAAGCTTGGTGCGAAATATGTATTATTCGAACAAGGTATTAGTACACTAGTTAGAAAAGTAGTTCTCCAGTAAGTAGTAGAACGACAGAAGTGAAGGAAGTGATTGTGAACTGTGGCCACTTTAAGAAACACGACGAAAACTCATCATGACGAAAACTGATAATATGGTATGTACATTAATGCGAATTTATTTTTCTGTGAATGTAATAGTGATAGTAAATGCTTTGGGTCATTTTCCTAAACTAAATTGTGCACCACGTTGTGATACGAAGTTTAACCTTTTTTTTTAAATAATAAAGTTCATTATTATTATTATTATTATTATTATCCATAATATAATATTACAATAATATTATTATAAAACATGTTATTAGTTTTACTTATACTACTTTAAGCGTAATATGATATGTATCGATAAATAATGAACAACATAGACAATTAATTCTGTTAAAAAGTGTTTGGGTAAATAAGTGTCCATTAATAAAAACAACTTTGACTCTATACTATGTTAGCATCGGCAAAAGTGAGAACTGGATAATTGTTTTATTAATAGAGTGTTAGGATGAGAACGTGTCCTCTTCTAAAAACAACTTTGGCTATAAAATATTATGTTATGTATAGCTAAATTGAAAATATTTTGGTGCAATATCACCAGTCATTATTATTATTACTACTACTATTAATTTTTGCGCGCGCATTTGCCAAAATATTCTTCTGAAAAAGATTCTCTTTAATTAATAATAAAGTTTGGTGGTACTATACCACAATATTCTCAATTTATTATATACCAATCAATATGCTACCAACTATTCAGTAACGATAAAAGTGTGAACTGCATTTACAACTTTTCTTTTAAAAATACTATTTTTAGTTTGTTGTGTGTAGTATTTGAATTAGATTTCATATTTATTTTGAGTTCTATAAATTGTTAGTTGTGCGGTTATTTAGTTATTTATTGTTATTACATCTTTATTTTTGGAGAATCATTTTGTAGTGAAATAATTTATTNTGCTTTGTCTGATATTAATGTAGAATGATGATTTTGTAAATATTTTAGTGGTGATTATTCACATCCATGAAAGGAGAATGAAACATGTTATGAATGTTTTATTTTTATTTTTATAAATGTTTGATGCCAATTATGAGAGTACGACCTGATTTATGATAATATCGTATGTTGGAAACCAAGTGAAAGAAGAATTTTTATTTGGGACTTCACTAACACAGGAGAGATTTTGGTGCGATTATTGCTGTTATGGTTGACTAAAATCCGTCGAATCATCGAATATAAGATATTTTACCCTGAAATTTAGTGTATTGCCAACGACTTACTGACCGACCAATGAACAGACAGTTTAAATTTTGTAATAGTCATGAGATATGTGACCTATGTAGACTATCACATTTGTAAAGGGATTATTTATTGTTATAATTATTACAACGTAACTGTAGGGAAAAAAATAGCATAAATTTTTATAATTTGTAATTTAGATTTTTGATTGGACTTTTTCTTATTATTGAATCGAATCTCTTTCCTGGTGTGAGCTATTAACTAATAAAAACCCATCTCTTTATCT
>NNCF01131061.1:63055-95952 GCA_002313205.1 Laupala kohalensis | reverse complement strand
TCCCCCCCCCCCTATTTTAGGAGGCAAAATTTTTGGGAAAAGAAATGAAGTAAAGAAAATCAAAGTTTATCTGAAGGGAAATGCTCATTTCAAAATTCCATGAGAAATGATTGGCTCTTGGGAAGTATAATCATGAGAATTTACACAATTATTTCTGGATCAAGACAAACAAAATGAACTAATATTTTAACCCAATGAATGAAAGAAAGAATGCAAGACAGAAAGAAAGAATGAATGAAAGAAAGAATGAATGAAAGAAAGAATGAAAGAGAGAGAAAGAGAGAAAGAAAGAGAGAGAGAAAGAAATTAAAGAAAGGGTGCTTGTTTTGGTTATAGATTTTGTGTTAAATTTTCTTTACGTTATGCATTAAAGTACCAATATTCACTTTATAAAGAGAGGCATTCTACAAGACCGTGTTCCTCATTGTTCCAAATTGCTGGTGATAGAATTTCGCTGGATTCTGAATACTGTATTCCTTTAAAACATCGTTTTTCCTCTTTCAAATATTGTCATTCCAGCCCGGGTGTTTTACCGGTTTTCCAACGTGTTTTGGCAGATTTTCCATGGTGGGAATGCAAATAACAATAAATTTATTGTCAAAAAACAGTACAGACTGCGTATGACCACGTGGAGGACAATAAACTAATTTACACTCCGGAAGCAAGCAAGGGACCATGCCATCAATTCTGATCAAGAGCCCTAAGGCAGAGGCGGATTCAAAAAAATTTA
This sequence comes from Laupala kohalensis, assembly GCA_002313205.1. NCBI lineage: Eukaryota > Metazoa > Arthropoda > Insecta > Orthoptera > Trigonidiidae > Laupala > Laupala kohalensis. The sequence goes on along the minus strand of NNCF01131061.1, from coordinate 95,222 downwards.
GCATAAGTTCCTAGATAAGATAAAAAGTTAGCTGCGAGTTATAATACTAAAAGAATGTCAATATGTTTATAATTTTACGCAAAAAATTACATGTACAAGTTTTTATCGAACTATAGATTATTCTGAGTATAGTGTTTAAAAATTATAAGAGTTGAAAACACACTAAATTCACGATTTATTGATACAATAAACACGCCCCTAGACAAAGCCTAGAGAATCTGTATAAGAAATCCGCCTCTACCTGAAGGAAAACCGGAGAAAAACCCGGGTCAGGATGGGGCTACAGAATTCATGTACACAACCGTGCCAAAGTTGAGTACACATAAAACTAAATTAATATGAGCCATAAGACACAACAATCATGCAAGAAAATAGTTTTTGAAATTGTTATAAGTTGTTTAAAAAGTACTACATGTCATTGATACTTTTGTTAATATTAATCTCTTGTTTTACTGCACATAATCTACGATTCATTTTGGAATAATAAATAGATAACTACGTATTTATAGATTTCTGTAATAAATATTAAATCTGCCGCTGCCCGTTGGCCCTTGATCAGAATTGATGGTTTGGTCCCTTGCTTGTTTTGGTAGAGTAACTTAGTTTATTATTCCCCATGTTTGCAACTGTTTTTTGACAATAAAGTTTAATTATTTAAAGAAATAGAACACCTTGAAGCTAATAATAACAAAGCTAAACAGCTAAGAAAACACTAACAGTGCACTGAAATTAGCAAAAATAGGGGAAAGAATCCGTACAGCTTAGAAACTTGGTAATTAGGTGTAAAATGTAGTATTGTTTAAGATTATTAACTCTTCCCCAAATTTTTCGGAGCCATGCACCCCTAAAAAACCACCCTTAATGTCAACATTCATGGTTTTTACCTTTTTGATGCAAAATGGTCAAGTTTTCCAGAAAGTTATCTATATGAAAAAATATTTCTCACTAAATTTCCTACAATAAAGGTAATAACCAGTTTTGAGTTAAGTCCAGTGGTTCGCGAGATATAAGCTCTCCAATCAGGGAGTAGTTTTCAAATATAAAAAAAAAATTCCTTGCGCGCACTTTGTTAGCTTAGCATCTGTGCTTTGAATTCTGCACACTTGGTAATGTATTATTATAATTACCAGGTTATTTTTCTATGTACTATTAGTTGAACGAAGAAGAAAAGAATCATGAGGAGTAATTCTATTCATGACTTTTCGAAGCATTAAGTATATTTGCTGGAACAACAATCTTAAGAAATATTTTGAACTTATTAATTTATTCAAAATACTGATTGTGCTATAAATGTACAAATAAAATTACACATATTTTTGCTTTAGCATTATTGGTGCAGTGAGTTATCTTTTCCCGATAGGCAGATTTTTTTGCAAACTGAGATGTGAGGAGAAAAAACTTGATTTCTATGCACTGAAATCTGCGAAGTCTCCTTGTGTTTTTTTAAATGGAATTCTTCATGGCAATCGTATCATATTTTGTCTAGAGGATTCTACTTTCTCGTCTAACAACCCAACAATTCTATTTTATGCTTTGAGAATAGCCATTAGTTTCTGCTATGTATAAAATACTTTTCCATGTATTGATCGATGGATGTCGGAGGCGTTCATCTTTTAAAAAGATTAATAGATTTGGGTTATGAAAATGAGAAAGGATCAAAACAAATTGTAATAATGAGAAAAATAGAAAAAGTAATTGCATGCAAAATATATCGAAGCATCCCATTTTAACTTAAGTAAGTAATATGTATATTATTAACGATGAACAGTGCCACACCTTCCCAGGGAACACCACCTTAACGAAGCACTGTCCGTGCGGGTGGTGAGGGTTTACGCGTATCAATGAAGTTAAGAGCTATGCCGGTGGTAGTGTAACTACCAGTAGGGCCTCCCAAGCTGGACAGATCTCTGCCGAGGTACCAGACAAAGTGTGTTCCACAACGCCCTACTTTCCCCAACCAATCCCTCTTTCTTACCACCTGCTCCCTTGTAGGAGAGGGAGGGATCCCCAAAGGCTAAGAGAAGGAAAACCCCAACAGAAAACCTAACAGCAGGTCTGCAGGCTGCAAGGGAAACCAGCAGAATCGGATGATGGGTTGATATTTCGTTTATCTTACATTAATTTATCTTCAAACCTCAAGATTAGCCTCGGAACGATAAAGCTAAACGGACAGGAAACAGGCGAATGAATATGGATACGGATCTTGGTACATGGAACGTTACGACGTTGAAGAAGGAAGGAAGACTAGAAGTGCTACCGCAGCGTGTTAAAGAATACAATCTGAAGTTGCTGGCTATTCAGGAGACATGCTGGAACGGGAAGGAAATATGGGATACAAGGCAATATACAACTTTTAGTAGTGGTAAAGAGAAGAGTATGAATATGGGAGGAGTGGCGTTTGTAGTGGAATGATCCTTAAAGGAATGTATACTGGATTTTAGATCAATCAGTGAAAGGCTATGATACATTAGGATAAAAACCCAATTTTTTAATATTTCGGTGATAAATGTGCATGCCCCTACAGGAGAAAAGGATGAACTAGTTAAAGACTCATTCTACAAAGAGATGGGTAAAATATTTGAAGAGCTACCGTCTTATGATGTCAAATTATTTGTGGGCGACTTTAATGCACAGGTGAGACAGGAAGAAAGCTATGTGGGAATGATTGGAAGGCATAGTCTACACGAGAGATCTAACAATAATGAGCTTAGGATTATTAGTTTTGCTACAACTCACAATATGGTTATTAGCTCAACATGCTTCCCACACACAAAGAGGCACATAAAAGAACATGGCGAACACCTGAAGGTGGATCCTATAGCCAAATAGACCATGTCTTGATTGGAAGAGAGAGAGAGCTTCATGTGTAATGGATGTCAGAAGCCGAAGGGGAGCAGATTGTGGGTCAGATCATTACCTTGTCAAGCTGAAATTCAGATGTCGTATTCCACACATACGAAGGGAGATAAACAATATGTTTAGAAAATATGATAGCAAAACTTGAAGTGAAAGGAATATGCTCGAAATTTGAAGACACAATGGACCTGCAGCAATCTCAGGTGTGGACACAGCAGAAGCAACAACAAGATACAATAGAGGAACATTGGGAAGTGGTTAAGAACAGTATGACAAAAGCAGCAGAACAGACACACAGGGTTCGAACAACGGAAAGACAAGAATGAATGGTTTGATGAGGAATGTGGAGCAGCCGTCCAAGAAAGGAAAAAGGCATACAACAATTTTCTGAGTAGACCAACCAGAATAAAGAAGCAGGAACTTGATGAAAGGAATAGAGAAGTTAGTAAACTCTGCAGAAGAAAGAAACCAACATGGTTAAGGGAGAGAATGGAAAGGATAGAGTGTAATCTAAAGGAAGCAAAAATTACAGATGCATTCAAGGAAGTTTGCATCCAAGGAAGGATTAAATAACAGGAAGTCCCCAGGATATGATGCCATACCCTCAGAGCTTATAAAAAACTGCTCTGTCAAAATGGTGAAGGAAATTCATAATTTGTATCCATATGGACACATGAAAAGTTGCCAAAAGAGTGGAACATAAGTGTGATATGCCCTGTATATAAAAAGTCTGGTGACAAATTAATCTGTAAAAATTATAGAGGTATTACATTGCTCAGTAATGCAGACAAAAACTACACATCTATCCGTAAGAGAAGGTTGGAAACTTATGCAGAGGAAATTATTGGAGAATATCAGTCGGGCTTCAGAGGAGGCAGATCAACAACAGACCAGCTCTTTATGATGAAGCAACTACTGGAGAAAACCTGGGAATACAATACAGACGTTCATCAAATTACGTAGACTTTAAACAGGTGTATGACTTGGTGAGAGGGGAACATTTAGTGGCAATATTGCAGAGCTTTGAAATACCAAGGAAGCTAATAAGGTTAATAGGTGCAACATTAATAAAAATAAATGGGCACATGTAGAAATTAATAATGTACTGTCCCAAGAGTTTGAGGTGACACAAGGCCTGAAACAAGGAGATGGACTAGCACCAATGATATTCAATACGGTACTAGAATATGTGATAAGGCATGTGAATATAGACACAAAAGGAACGTTATTACATAGTTAGTCCAAATTATAGGGTATGCAGATGACATATGTATAACAGGAAGAATGAAAAACCCGACAATAGAAGCATATAAAGACCTATAAAGAAGTTGGTCTCCAAATTAATAAAGAAAAAACGAAAGCTATGCTGCAAAAGAAAAGTCAGAGCAGAAGTATCAAGCAGTTGGAAGTGCATGGTGGCAATATAGAAATTGTGAGCACGTTCTGCTACTTGGGTGCGGTAATAAATGAAGAGAACAAGGAGACGGAAGAAGTAAATAATAGAATCCAAGCAGCCAATAAAGCATTTTTCTTTTCATATTGGCACTGCTAAAAAGTCGAGATATATCGAAGGCAACTAGAATTACATTCTATAAGACCCTAATCAGACTGCTCCTCACTTATGGATGTGAAACGTGGGCTCTTATGGGAACAGCAGCCTCTTTGATAGACAGAGTGGAACGAAAGGTACTAAGGCATATTTTCGGTCCAGTCAAGGAGAATGGAATGTGGAGAATACGATACACCCCAGAACTGTATGAATTATATGGAGATGTGGCTGTATCTAACTTTGTGAGGTTGAAACGACTGGAATGGGCGGGCCATGCAATAAGGATGGAGAATGACAGAATACCAAAGAAGATACTAACAGGGAAATTTGAAGGTAGAAGATCAAAGGGGCACCCAAGGGCAAGATGGGAGGATGCCACCACACTGTGCCAAATGCGAGGATGGAGAAGAAGCCCGGAGGATAGAAAAAAATGGAAGGTGAAGATTGAGGAGGTCAGGGCTCGGCTACGGGCTAAAGCACCATGAGAAGAAGAAGACGAAGAACGGTGCCACAGCAAAATTTTTGAGCTTCTACATCAAATTGAAATTGGACTTTAACACACTTTATGGAATATTATTTATATCATATTAGAGTAGAAAACTAAAATTTTTAATTACTTTATGAATAAGAATTTTTTTTCAAATTTTCTCTAAAATTTGCCTTTAATGGGTTAATGCAAGTCCAGTGCGCATTGTGAGAATTATTCTTTGGACAAGAACATTCTGCAAATACATGATAATACGTGTTTGTGTGTACAAGATTTAATGAAACAATAACAAATATATGTTTATAGATTTAGAGCAAAGGCTTTCTTTGCGTGAGACCATTACTTAAAACTGATGCGTCATGACAGGCCTCATGACTTTGACTGAGTCAAGTAAATGTCGAGGAGACGGGAAACATGTGCACTTTGAAACAGAAAAATGCATTGAGTTGCATAATGTTATGCCGAAGAGATCACTCGCACTGCGTCGCTCGATTTCAGAAAAAGATAGTTTATTTTGCACAAAGAAATGTAATGTGGAGATAGAGAGGAACAAAAGTAAAAAGAAGGACCAGAAAATATTCGAAGTTTGAACCTTAAAATTAAAAAAACAAAACAACAATTCTAGAAAATGCAAGAAAAAAGATCGGATTTGTGGGGTAACGAAGTTGCTTCTAGAAACCTTAGTTATGGCTGAATTCCTTTTGTGTTTTAAAAGTTACACATTGTCTTCCTTAAGTCTACCCGTGCTTAATGATTTAAGTATATATTTTTGCAAGTATTGATGTTGAGTACCATAACCAGCAATTATAAAATTGGAAGAAGTAATGTGGTAATTGGGTGAAGGGTGTAGTAGACTNCCCCCAGAATTCAGAATTCCAGGGTTCAGCTACGATACTACCTTGGGTGGCACACTCTACGTGTTGGTACACCTCTCTCTAAGGTTACCCTGGTCGGGCGTGTTTAGTTATTAAGTATCAAAAGCTCTATATAGCAATAGCTCTATGCATGTACAACTGAAATCGGAAGTAAATGATTCCTCCTGTTGCTAGTACAGTGATACATTTTTTAAAATCAAAAAATGATGGATAAGTTGTGATTTTGAATTCTACTCCCAGAATGGCTCATTGCATGAAACCATGCCACGTATGGAAAAAAGTACAATCATAAGGAAGTATTATCTTTCTCAAATGCAATGTTACATCACCACAAAGTGGCACACACAGAAAAGTTACGTTTTTTTGAATATTGTACAGAAATGGAATAGGGCCAATGGTATAATTTTTATCAAAAGAAAAATGTAGTGTAAGAGTTGAAGCTCCAGGAAATGACAACAGCTCATAGATGTTGCAGATGTGTGCAGGGAATATTGATGAAATATGTTCGGGATTCCCGGTCACCTTCTATTTGCACTGAAACCAGAGTTTTTCGATCAAAAATGATATTGAAGCAGCCGCTTCATTGTGTATATCACTGCATGTTGATACAAAGGTCCTTCGACCTACATATGCCAAAAGCATCATTTCTTTATCCAAAAAACGACAAAGAAATTGTGATTTTGAAAACTACTCCAATTGGAGAGCTTATCTCTCACAAACTACTGGACATAACTCAAAAATGGTTATCACTTGTAGGAAATTTAATGAGAAATATTTTTTCATATAGATAACTCTCGAAAACCAGACAGTTTGGCATCAAAACCGTAAAACCGTGAACGTCACATTAGGGATGGCTTTACGGGGTGCATGGCTCCGAAAAATTAAGGGGAGAGTTAATAATCATAAAAAGTACTACATTCTACACCTAATTACCAAGTTTCAAAACTTTATGATTTATTTCCCCATAAGAACCTATTTTTCATCTAATTTCAGTGTACTATAAGGAGGAGAAAGAGAAACATCTATCAGATTCCAAAATAAGTAAGAACCAGCACAGTGAAGCAAAGGTATCTAAAATATTGGAGAATAAGCAGTAAACCATCCACTCACGTATGAAATGGTCTACCTCTAAACCAGTCAATACAACAGTGGGCCACGAGGCCGGTTTGTCCTCCTCAGCTTATAAGATGCAAAGGTAGCTAGGAACGAGACGTTAGGAACCGGCATGCTGGGTAACATGAGATGTTGGAAATTAACATTTCTCTGTAAAATGTAAAGGAAACCGCAACTTCTAAACTCGTGTAGTTTGACCAACCGGGGATACAAACCTAGTGTTCTTCCACTCAGACACTGCAGTCAGAATACACAGAACCTACTCATCATTAGTCAGAAGAATGGTTGGTTAGAGATTAACCATAGAAGGAAAAAGAATCAAGAAAATTTTTCTAGAAAGAAAATCTATCTTGAATGCTGAATACCTCATTAAAAATGCAATTAAGCACTAATATATATTTATTTGTGCAAAAGCATACATTGCAGATAAGTGTATAATACCATGGAATTATTACCTCTATATGATAAAACCTATCATAAGTAGTCCTTTTCTGCCGAGGCTTCATAACTCTCTTTGTACACAGTTTTGTCTAATAAATCATTGGGGAGAAACTAAGTTTCACTCACGATAAAGTTGGCAGTCAAAGCTCATTGGTGAAGGAGGAAGTGGCAACCAATCCTCTCCACATTGTACACCATCCTTCCACACACGTGTGCACTCAGTCACTAATCACACTCACCACTCTTCAACCCCGTTTCGGACTGTCCTCGCCAGGCACCGGGGGCAAAGCGGGACTTGCATCATCCTCTTCATCACGGTCCTCTGTTTCCACTTCATCCCTTGATCTCTCCTCCACCTTCACCTTCTCCTGCTCCGCATTGTCCTCCTTCTCCACTTGCTCCTCCTCCTCCGGTCCGTCGTTGCTGTTGAGGGAAGTGGGTGCAGCTGCAGCTGCAGCAGCAGCAGCAGCAGCAGCAGGAGGAGGAGGAGGAGGAGGCGGAGTGGACGATGACGAAGGCGCGTCCCCTGGAGCGTCTCTTCCGCCGGGGACCGCAGCTGCTGCTGTGGTGGTGGTTGTGGCGTCGTCGGGTGGCGTCGCGCTGCGAATTCCGTTGGACGCGTCGTCCTCGTCCTCATCATCCTCGTCTTCGGAGCGAGCGCTTCCGCGACGAGAGCGGGGCAGGCGACGCGGCCGCTGGGGGAGGGCGCTGCTGGCGGGAACCGTTTCCGTCGCGGTGGCGGGGTCGGGAGCGGGGGCGGGGGCGGGGGCGGGGGCAGGGGCAGGGGAGGTGGAAATCCTCAGTCGCCGTCGCCTCTCCTCTTCGTCCTCCGACTCGTCTTCGTCCTCGTCCTCATCATCCTCGTCGTCGTCGTGGGCGGCGCGACGTCGACGGCGGCGACGGGAGGCTCCGGTCGCGTCTTCGATCTGTTGGGGGCTGTCATTGGTCGTTTTCGTCGCCGCTGCCGCTGCCTCATCTCCAGTCGCGGTGGCAGGGGCTGTCGTTTCCTCCTGGTCAGCTGCGGCGGCCGATGGCGCCGCTGAGTCGAGGCCGGGGTCGGGAACGGAGACACCGGCGTCGCCGCTGGTCGCTGTCGCCGCTCCAGCAGCATCCGATGCAGGAGCCTCCGCGTTCACTCCGTCTGTAAACACCAACCATACTGACTCGATCAAAAAACCACTTCAGCGTGGTATTCTACAATCACAGGCGGTCTAAAATGGTTTACATCTTTTTTCAATTAATTCTCATGACTCGCCTGTGACTTTCGTCTCAATTCGTAACCGTCGTCTACATGGTTTTTATAAAATTGGTATATTTCATAATGCTTTAAAAAAATGTTATTGGTATACAAAAACTAGTATCCATACTAATCTCGCTTTCAGAAGAAATCTCTCTAGTCCCGAGTGAGTGCCGGATTCAAGAGGTTGCGAGGTTGTACTAATATTATGTCGAAGGACACTTCAACACGATATATTTGGATTCTAGAATTTCCTCAGCTCATGGTTCCCTTGAGGGGCGGATCTAGACCATAATTAAGGGGTGGGGGTGGTGGTAACAGGTGAGCAGTTATGTTTTTACAACACGAATTTTATAAATATTATCTTTTAATAAAATAAATTAACTCATCAAATAGATAATTGACAATTTATTAAAAACTGACTAAATTTATTAATTTTAAAAATGGCAAATACGTATTAAAGGATAAAGATTTGATAACCAAATCAGAAATTTATAATGATACAAATCAAATAATTCGTGAAAATATATTTTTAACACAGACATAAGGAACAAACAACAAATATGTAAGATATAAAATAAAATCCCAATCAAGAGCTTAGTTTACGATATATTCTTTTTAAAATTCTGTGTCTTGAAGAGGTCTACTTCCTAATCCAAGAACGAATAAATAAAGGCTCTGCTAGTGAGAAAACGAACAGCTTACATACGGAAGGAAGACACAACAGAGACTACACAACGTAAGAAAGGAAAAATGACATCCCTTAAATCAATAGAAATTTCAATGCCGTCTATAGATGACATGAAGCATATAGAAAAGACAAATTTCGAATGTCTCAAGACTCTCCCATCCTCAGTGAAGCAGGGAAAGGTGCCTTAAAGAAAGACGTCGCCTACTGCCTCCTCACAACGCGTTAGTAACATTGGAAGCTATCCACGAGTTGCAGCCGTGCTGTCAGGAATGCAGTTGTGTTGTATCTCTTATACAAGTATTGTAGAGTTCAGCCTGCATGGAACATGCCTAGTGATGCAAATGAATCAACCAGTGCACATAATACACAGTAATTATAATACAAATTTGTACTACGTCTAACTATAACACGCCAATGTAGGGTGCGAAAAATCAGGAAACACTTTTACAAAGTGCGCCTTTCATCAATTGCCCCTTTAGCTCCCCCAAAGATCCGCCACTCTGTCTGTCTGTTGTCTGTACACACAAGTCCCAAGCACAAATCACATGCTTCAATCGATAGCAGGACAATTCTCCCATGATGAAAGAAATGTATTCTGCGTTGAGGAAAATGTGCCACAAAGTACAGAAAACTAGTCCTCACGAACAATGATGAAACATTGATGTTGATTTTGACCAGTATATTAATTAACAGAAGATTCTTCGAGGATTGGTCAACAATAAAAAAGAATCTTACTTTTACAACGCCAACGTTTTGGCAATTTATTTTGCCTTCATCAGCGCTACAAAGAACATACATATTTTCCATTATTTATAGTACACTTTGAACATTATAACATAATATATCAATATTTACTCCTAATCTAACTCTAAAAACTGTTACTACCACATACCCTAACCATCTATTATACGTCACTACGTACCTGTGTGCTATGGAACACCATCATCACTAACCTCCAGCCATAACCTCTTTAACTCACTACATAACTACCACCTTCCTGGTGAAGGTCAAACATACAAATGGCAATTCAAAAGTCAGTCACGGCGAAGAACCCTTACCACTGCTGCCAACCCATTTGTCAATAATATTTTTGTACATATTACTTAGATTATCTGTGTCAGTTTGTATATTACAAGTTCTATCACTTAACTTAGTGATATGAACCATTCCTTTTATTAATCTTTTCTTGTCGTTAGGTTCCACACATAAAATTCTTGCATTTTGAAAATCAAAACTGTGTTGATTTGCCAAAGCACATTTTGCTAAAGCACACGTGGGTTGAACCTTCTTGAGATTATATATATGCTGTTTGAATCCCCTATTTACCAACTGTGAGAACTGCCCAACATAAACCTTATCACACTCATTACAATCTACCTGATATACAACTTTCTTTTTGTATCAGTTTCCTCAATCGTTTTACTGTACTAAACAAATGTCTACCAATATTATTGCTGCTTTTATATGCAATACCCACTTCTTTATTTTTCAAAGCTTTACTTAGCCTTTCTACATATGTAATTGATTTAAATATTGCAGGTTTTAAATTTTCCTTACTCTTACCTATTTCGGTGTTCCTCACAGTGGTATTATATAAGATTCTATTTACCAATTTTCTTGGAAAATTATAATTAATTAACATGTTATATACAGTTTTCAAGTTTTTTTTTTGATGGAATTTCTTGTCACTGAATGTAAGTACTCTAAATTTTAATCCAAGAGCAGTATTGATCTCCTGTACAAATGGATGGTGAGAATTAAGATAAATATAATATTTTTGGGGTTTCCTAAACCAATCTATATTTAATTTTCCATCATGGTTTCTGATCAAGAGTGTATCGAGGAAGGAAATGCTTTCATTTTCTTCAATTTCACTAGTAAACTTTAATTTTCCATGAAAATTGTTAAATATTTCAATGATGTGAATGGTCTACATGGTCTTCATGAATGGCCAATAAAAAGTCATCCACATATTTGTATAAAAAAATTAAATTAACATTTTTATCATTTATCCAACAGAAAATCCGTAACTATGTCTACAATGATGGGGGCACAAGGTGACCCCATGACAACACCATCTACCATCCCATAACATTTGTTATTATAAGTGCAGTAACCTTCTTTGCAAATTAAATTAAATAATTGAATAAATTCACTGCGATTCAATTTGCATGTCTCTTGAATTTTTTCATAATGTGACAAAATAATATCTAAAGCCAAATCCACAGGAATATTAGTAAATAATGAACTAACATTTAATGATAATAATTTATGATTAGGTGGAATTATTACATTTTTGATTTTATTTACAAAATCAAAGGAATCTTGTACATTATATTTCTTAGATGTTAATGGTTTAAGCAAGTTGGCCAAATATTTACTCAATTCATAAGTAGGACTATTAATGAAACTTACCGCTGGTCTTACGAGATTTTCCTTTTTGTGTTTTCTTACCAGACCATAAATTCTAGGTGCATGAGAATTATAACCGACTAATTTTCTTTTAATGCTACCTATTTTATTGCTTTTAAACAAATCCAAAATCAACTTATTGTTCTGTGCCTGTAACTTTTGGGGGATCCTTGTCCAGGTTTTTATATACTGTCTCATCATTCAACAATTTTAACATTTTCTCATCATATTCATTATACTCCATAGCCACAGTACAATTAGTCTTGTCTGTTTTCAATATTAACACATCTTTATGATCCTGCAAAAACTTCTTAGTGTAATTCACAATTTTATTTGTGTTTAGGGTTGCTGAGCTGTGGCTACTTTTCCTTTTGTTCATAAAGTTAGATATAATGTTGGTGCATTTTGCTCTTAGATTATCTACAATGCTTTTATCTTTGATATCACTAAGCACACAATCAACATCAGCAATAATATAATCTATTGGAAGACTACTGTAAGTAAACGGTATGCCAAATTTTGGCCCTAGAGATAAAAATTCAGCAAAACGCTGGTGTTGTAAAAGTAACGTTCTTTTTTATTGTTGACCAATCCTCGAAGAAACTTCAGTTAATGATGAAACATCTTCACTCATTTTCCTGGTTTTCAAATAGAGGTACAAAGCACATTTAGATTAATTTATTCTTAGTTTGATTAAAGTAACTTAATTATATTCTTTAAATTCCATGTAGTTCATCAATTAATGAACTTCATTTATTGATATTTTATTGATCTAATTATTTTGTGTAGTTTATAGACTGTAATAGTAGGCCAGTCTCTTTCAATGTTTAAGCACTTCACTTTTTCTTAGATTGTTTAATATTGTCAGAGAAAGAATACTTTCCTTCATCAGTATGTGTAGAATGTGTATTCCATTAATTTAATTCTCATCAACAACATATGTAATATTGACAAAATGTGAAAATTAATAAAGAGTATATCAGACCATCAGCTGAGAAACAGTACCACACCCATCAAAGTTATTCTTCTGTATTCAATTATTTTACTTAAAAACAAGCAAAAAGTATTCTGGCAATACTCATATTTCTCCTGATAAAATAACTAAGCAACGAGATAACTTCCAAGCACAGAATTATGGGATAGTGAAGACAATCATCAATGCACACTCAACACCAAAGCAGCAGAGACACAGGAAAACTGAGAAGCTGGCAATGAAAAGCATAAGTACTGATTGTGGAGCAGATACATTTGGGTGTGCTTATCATTGTCAAATGTTTTCCAATAAAATCGTTATCTGATAACATTTCAAATTTAATAGAAATAACTTAAAATATTCATGAGCGTTATTTGACAGTTAAATTATTTTAGGGAATTTCAACCCTTCTGACATACAATAAATGTTTTTAGCGAGCTTTATTTCAAGAAAATTTTCATCAGGTAGATTGAGATGGATTCAGGTTACAAAACAGTATTTCATCTTGATTTGTAACATTATTTCACACATTATCCTACTGAATTTTCAATATCCTACTAAACTTGAAATTATATTGTGCAGTATATGATTCAATTGAAACAAATGTACCAAACCAGTCATGATTCCTGGTGAAATGTCAAAAGTAGGGGGAGAAGCAGTAATTCCTTACCTTGTGTGTTTGATTGATGTAACTGTGAATAATTCTAAAATTCAAGAAGATTGGAAAAAAGCGATAGTTGTACCAATATAGTTGTACAGGGGGGAGATCTTACCAAAGTTGATAACTATAGACCAGTTATGCATATATTTCTTCTGTGTACCCTACAAGTGGAGAAGATATGGGGTAACATTCGGCCCCCCAGGGGACTTACATCTAGTCAAACACGGGGCCCCGAGCTGAGTCTGGCATTACTTCCACTTACTTGTGCCAAGCTCCTTCCTTTCTCTTTCCTGACCTTCCTCGGTCACCTCTTGTTCTTTTCGATCCCGACGCTAGTAGGTTGCAAGGACTAGGGTATCTTTCATTTTCCTCGTTGTATAATGTTTTGATGTAATGATACATGTTTTGATATTTTGTAATCCAGACGCATCCCCATACAGGAGATAAGTAAACCAGGTGGCACACAACGACTGACAGATGGACGTTATGTCAGAATAAGGGATCGCCAAAACTGATATTTCCGTTGAAATCTCGCTTTCAAATTTTTTCACCATTACAATACTTTCTATGTTACGTACATGAGAAAGTAAAAAGAAATGTAAAAAGTAATTTGTAATTATGATAATACTGATGTTGTGGTCTAGTGGTAAGTCTTCGCCAACGGAATAGTGCTAGTTCAAACCCTGCATAGCCAAACTAGGTGAGGTTTCAGCCCTTACCTACTCCAGAATATGTGGGTGTACATCTCACGTTACCAAATCCCTTGCCCAAGGCACGGTTAGGTGGAAGAGCAGAAAATGCCAAGCACAGAGTGATCCCAATCTGATTGGCTAATCATGACATAACTAACATTACTCTGAAGAACACTACAGCAGAATGACCATAATGTTGGAAGTTTTGTCTATCAAGATGTGGTTTGTACCAGACAAACAAGAATATATAGACTGAAATGAGTTTACTTGGATTTTCACTAAATAATTTTCACCAACTAATTAAGATACCACAATTTTTGCGTGTAAATGAGCTATTTTAGTCCATGCTAAACGATATCTAGGGTTAGCAGTACCACAACAGCAAAATCTGTCTTATGACGCTGCGGAGGGTCAGCTAGTATATCAATAAATAAATATTCATGCGATTACTCACCTTGATTCAAAGCTGAAGTGTCTGATGTGGGAGGCCCTTCAATGAGCCCAAGTCGATTCTCCTTATCCACGATGTCCATAGGTTGTTCATCGTCGGAATGTTGTCCTGGTTCCACATCTCCAAGACCTTGGCGCCACCTCCCTCTTCGTTCTATGGCTTCAAGTTCTTGTCGAACTTCAGCTCGTTTCTTTTCAATCATTTCTACANCTCTTATACACAGCTCGTTTCTTTTCAATCATTTCTACACACAATAAAATAACTTTACAAAAACACATCCACAACTGTACCACAGTAATATATTTTTGAGTTTTTAGACAGAAATACTATACCAAAAGTTTAATGTTCAATAAATAAATAATTTTAACCTAAACTTAAAAAAAGTGTTCTAATGTAGACAGCTCAATTAAAGTAGAATACAGGCTTGTCTAGACCATACTAGACAATACCCCTGAGTTTGGCATATACTCATTCAATGGTGCAGATTTGCATTACAAATACCCAAACAAACATACAAACATTCATCTCTATATCTTAGATTGTTGCGGATTATTTAAAACACTATCTTTGTTTATCTAATGTAAACAAATAAATTGTTATTTTTGTTGCTAGTGACAAGATCAGGGGATTTCTTTTTATTTTATCTTGGTCAGGTAGGTTCTGTCAGTAGGAAAGCTGTAGCCAAGAAAACTAGCAATTTTTTTCAATTGAGACTTTTTCTGTACACTTTCTGCGTAGGTTTTCTGAAAATGAGGGCTGAATCAAGAGGCAAAGTAATAATAATGTCAGGTATGGGTTTGTGCAAAACAGTCCTCAGAGCAGATACACTAGTTCACAACAAATTAATATTTAAAAAGAAATTGTTATTAGTATTATGTGGCAGGGGTTAGCATTATGAGCAATAAATCACAAAATAGGGTTTTTGCTGTGTTTTTAGAGCAGCAAGGATTGTACCAGTGCCTCTGAGGCCTTGCTCAGCTAGACTTAGTTATAGAACTAGCAGTGAGAGTACTAGTACTACACTTCAACTAGTAGAGACTAGTAGAGAGCATACTAATGAAAGACACTACACTGCAAACATTATTCACATCTAAACACGTGGGATAAATTACAAAATATTATAAAATGCAAATTACAGAAGATCTGTCTGATTAATAGATAAAGTGAATTGAATATATAAAAAAGAACAGTAAAACCTATAAATTGTTCGTGTAATTTTATCAAGAAGTTTGTGTCTCAGTGAAATATCTCAGCATTATACTAGAGGTAATTAGAACAGAGATTTGAAATACGAATGAAAAACAGAAGTCCATTATTGTATGGCACACCATTGGGCTTAATGTGGGACAGATAAACCTTTGAATCAATGGGTTGTTTCTATGGAATTTCAGGGCAATTCAAACTTAATCCCACAAAAGAATCTTGTGGCACACAGCCATATGTGGATTCAATTATTTCATACTTTCTGGGGAACAAAATAATTCTTTAAATTAGGGAACAAGATTAATCATGATACACATCTTATTCCTAACAGATCCTTCATTTGCCATTATATTGATCAACATTTAAATTAACCAAAATAATTGTCCATTTAACATATTATATTCTCTGGATGCTTTTCTGACAATGGTTCAATTCTAAACGTTAACAAGTGTGAAATCACATCACTGAAAACATTTGAGTACATAACCAATAAATTTGGTCAACCTTTAGGCTTTGTGCAGAGAAATTGTAAAGAATTCAATTACTTTACAACTTGAAAACATTGTATTCATGCTCGTAAAAACCTATTTTGTTACTCTCATCCACGGCATCATCACCTATTTTTATGTCACACATCAAATAATTAACATAAGGTTGCGGAGAGGAACTATTAGATTCCTGAAGCTGTTATGTATAAGTTCAGATGGCATGAAAGGAATAATCTTGGGAGTGAAGTGGGATGGGGCTGACACATGAAAATAATGTAAAACGAGTGACCAATACATAGCTAAAAAAATACACTGACACTTTTGATGTAATGTCAGAGTTCATTTCGAAAAGAAAAAAAAACCAAAGTGAGAGAGAGAGAGAGACTGGTATTAGTGTTAATTCCATAGTCTTCAGAGTCTTTTAGATGAATAATACGCGAGATTATCAAACTGAAGTTCAAATTTGCTGGGGTACCACAGGGTTCTCATCGGAGTCCATTATAATTCCAATATTTATTAATGACATTAAGCATTTTTCTCAGCTACAATATTCTATTGTTTAATGATAACTTGAAGATCCTCAAGAGATTAATTCTTTGTCTGATGCTACAGCTCTTCAAGAGCACCTTAATCATGTAATGGATTGGGTGTTGTTGAATGATCTGTCCTTCAGTGAATCTAAATGTGTTACTATTACATTATTGCATTCCAGGGAATTTCTCTTATATATTTAATACCTGGGATCTGATAAATTGGAAAGATGCTCCAACTTGAGGGACTTGGGTGTGATTTTAGACTCAGATCTAACATTCCTTCCTCGCGCAAATCATGTAATTACATCAGAAAACACATCATATGTTATAGGAAGTGGTAAAGACATTTAGAAATGTTTTGACTTTGAAATTATTAAATTATACATTTGTTTGCTTCATCTCATCATATGCCTCAACAGTACAGAATATTGACTATCACACAGAAACTTCAATTAGAACAATTTCAGCACAAACTTATTCAATTTCTATAATTATTGTAATATTCCTACAAGCAGAATTGATCTTCATTACTCTGAATTACAGCAGAGGTTCAATATTTGCAAAATATAATCTTTTTGAACGCATCTAGACTATTTGTTTCCATTTAAAACTTAAATGAATAGATTGAATCCCACAATCTCATATTATGATTCTGTCTTAAGTCTGATTCTTACTTCAAATGGGTCCAGAATCAGAATGTGTTCGAGATCTGCTAAAGCTTAACCCCACATTCAGTTACAGTTCAAGGGGGAAATGTCACAATTGTTTGTATAAAAAATTAAAAATTTCTTATTTGGATGAATGGGACGGGGAGCTAATCATTATTTCAAAACGCAATACTTTACAAGCACTTCATTCAAAGAGTAATGCAAATGCGAGGTATATGTTAATGAAGTCAGGATCAAAATGTTACAATTATGAAGTACTGTATGAATAAGGATAATTCAAGAATAAAATATCATTTTACTTCACAAATTTATCTGAATTTTCTGAAACATATGAAACATTTCAGTATGTAAATTCATGTTGAAGCAATACGTATCTCACCAGTAGACACAACAACAAGCTAGTTCTTAATAATGGATTTTCTATGTGGGCAACAAAGTTTAATTCTCACCAATTCCTTTCATAAGTCCCCAAAATTTTGTAATGCTGATAAATTACTGAACTAATTACAGCCAAAACTTTCACACTGATAATATAACGTGAGAAAGCGTTGAGGACCGATAAAAAACGCAAAGAAAATTTGAAACAACAACTCACTTGCAACCACTTTTTGACTTGCAACAAGACGTTCCTCAGTCTTCACCGTGTGCACTTTAGGTAAATAAAATATGTGGGGTTTTGCACGTGTTTGGATGAAATTGAGAAGGTGCCGATGTTTCACCTCCCATTCATCTTGCTGCAAAACAAAAGTTAACTGATAGAAAACAAAGTTAATTATAATTTCATGCGTTTGTTTGACATAAGAACTACTCAAATCCTTGAATAAACATAATTCTTATTAATTCAGTGTTGTTGGCCACATGTTGCAAATGTCAGTGGAGTGTGTGGCCAACACGACTCAATTTATATTTTTTTGTACTGACTCCACTGTAAGTTTCCAACGTATTTTACTTCATAATTCTAATTTTCTGTTCTTACTGATTTAGGATTAAGAAAATAAATAAGAACTACTAAGAAAATAAATGAAAATGGTAAAAGAATAAATAAAGAGAGAAAACGGAATGAATGTTTTGTGAAAAGTTCTAAGAAACCAGCAATTTTTGAAGATCCAGAACCAAGACAAAGTATTACCTCTTTTATTCGAAGCATTTTCAATTCTATCTTTCGTATTTCAGCCTGCTTACGTTTTCTTTCTAAAAATAACTCTTGTCTTTCCCGTTTTAATTCTTCTTTTTCACGCTTTGCATTCTCTTCAAGTTTTCGTTCTACTTTGGCCCGTTTCTCCTCCTGAAATGTATAAAACAAGTACATTTACTTTGCAACTAACATAATTATGATGTTATGAAATCTATTTTACTTCACCATTCATTAACAACATCATCCACACTACAAAATAAATGTTCATATATTTTTTGGTCATTGAGTTGTCCCTGGTCATGTCACGGTGTTGAAAATTGATAAGACCTCCTCCAAATAAACTGACTCAAGCCAAGGCAAGTTTTACCTTAAGGTCGACCAAGTAGGTACATAAAATATACGGTTGCTATATTAATGATGTATTGCAGTGGTTCCAAAAGTAAGTGTCATAGCATTCAAGAGGCATTAAACCTTTTGACATTCGGCATTATAAATGAAAATACAATACACATTTTTCTTATGATGAAACACTTTACACAAAACCTTATACAATTCTTTAAACTCCACCACCTTGTGATTGTTGTGAAGGGCTGTGGTGGAAATAAAGCTCCAAAAGGGTCAACAGTGTGGGTGATCTGATAACCTTACCTCTTTTGAAAAAAATTCTTTTTTAAAACAATTATATTATCATTATGAAATATGTNAAAAAAAAAAAAAAAAAAAAAAAAAAAAAAAAAAAAAAAAAAAAAAAAAAAAAGTGAATGTCAACAGTATAGTTCAGTTAAATTTCTTCCAACTTCTGTTGAAATTAAAAAAGTATCACAATCCCTATAGTAGTCCCATCACCAGCAGTGGTGGTGTAAACTTAGCATCGCCGCTTTCACAACATCGCTAGGGTTCAAACCCTGCTCAGATGAACAAGGTGAGGTTTTCAGCTGGGGTTACCCTCACCTACTCCAGACAAATGTCGCATCAGTACTATGAACTTCTCTCCTTCCCATTTCCATGGAAGAGCAGGAGTTCATGAAATAAAGTCAATAAATAATACTATAGTAACTTTCTGTTAAGAACTAAATATATAATGACGAAGAGAATTGAAGTACTTTAGAACGTCGTGTATTATTAGAGGTCAACCCAATGAAATATTTTGGGGAAGGATCTATTTGTTTTAGTTTCATCGGCAGTGAAGAGTAGTCTTGTCAGTAAAATAATTAAACAAATGTACTTAACAAGGGGTACCATCAGAAATGATATGTACATTACGGGAGTTGCGTGGCTTAAGGGTTGGGAACAGCTTAGATTACAGGGAAATTAAGGGGGATTCCGAGATGATAAAGATAGCCAGGTTATATATATCAAATTATAAGGGGGAAGGAGGCTAAGATTATTATGATGAAACATTAAACAGACATCACATGACTAGGTCTGGGTGGAAATGGTGCACAGTTGCGGAAGGCGAACGGGTGGTGTACACCCCTCCGATCAATGCAGGAGTCCTGGGTTCGATTCCCGACTCATCGTCATTTTCACCTGACCAAAAATTATGACGTATCTCCTCCACATGTAGGGTACAGGGAAGAAATATATGCACAACATATGGCTAGTTTAAGCAGCGCGTCACAAGGCAGGACTTAATCACTTTCTTTGTATTGGAAGTTCCATCCGAGAGAATGATTTTAACTAAATAAAAGAGCAACATAGAAATGACTTTTAATTTATCATGCTTTGATAATGTTGCTAAAGCTCCACAATTACCAAGTATAAATAAAAGAATTAAATGTCATACTGGTTACATGGTTTTTAGGTTGTTTTGGTACATTATTTTTTAAGTTAAGCTTCATTTGTCACATAAAATTTAAAAGAAGAAAATGATCGTGAAAAAAATTACACATAGCAGAACTATTCACTACTTATGTATAACCTGTCTATTTGGCTGTCCTTGGAGAGAGCTAAATAATAATAAAAATAGCACATTCTTTTCTTGATATTTTTAATAAAATGGTAATACGTTATAGGAACATGTTAAAAACGGTTTTCAAGATGCTCATTAATAACTGAATATATTCATTTTTTATGTTTATCAGGAAATTACAAAATTATCTTACATGATAAATAAATTATTTATCAATAACAAGAATACTTTGTAATCTTTCGCCAATTAAGATTCCTATACAAGAGAGGAGAGAAAATCGTGGATATGTCTTTCTATACGATTATAGAAAAGATATTGTGCCCAGAAAGATATTGCCAAGATTATTGAAAGATATTGCCACAGAAAGATTGGGTTGCCGTTATTGATGCTTTAAAATACTCTAGAAGTGAAGTGACTTGAAAATCAGCAACTTGTACAGAAGGTACAGAAGTTGTGTGAAAAATAGCCACATGTCAAAAGTAAGCTTATCTATCTATTCCTGTTATGATGCAGTTAATCATTTTTTTAAATGATGATTTGTTATTTATGTTCTATAAGATTTGATGAAAGAACAGGATATTTGATAATAAATATTAATATTTAAGTAGTCAGGTTTCTCTGAAGCAGAAGGATTCTCTGATTTACCTGTAACTTCTTAAACTGTCATATTAATATTTCTCTCACTTGCTCTCAAATCACCTTCCTTTACAAAACGATTAACAGACGTCCCGTTGCCACCTTCTCTTTCAGGATTGTACTGCATTTACATCATGTCCATGAAAATTAAATCCACGACATTTCCAGGACGCCCAAGTGATCTACATTTTGTTAGTTTTCAAATATGTATTTTTCCCGTCGGCTTCCAAAAATGATGTGCTTGCTAGTAAGAAATAGAATCTCAAATTTACAATTTTCTAATCTGGGAAGACAAAGGGTACCCCAGGATAAGGCACCCAAAATTGTCACAAAATTGAATGACTTTTATCTTTCATTTCTTTATAGTCACCCATAAAATATTACCATTCATAACATTCTAACTCTCCATGCATCATATAGCATCCCTACCCCTAAAAATAGAGTTTTTAGGTTTTTATTATTTTTCTTAATTTTGAACCTAACCTAACCTCCTATTGAGAAAATCTTTTAATCCATCCAAGAAAATTTTTTCAAGTTGATTCTATGGTTTGTGGCTGAAAGAATCCCCATTAACTTATCAAAAATTTCCAAAAATNAAAAAAAAAAAAAAAAAAAAAAAAATCACAAATTCCAGAATATTTTTTTTTTTAGGTATAAGGCTATTTGATGGATACTTACAGAAATTTAAGGAAAATACAAAAAGATACTGCAAAATATCCCTTTTTCAATATTTCTCAAAAACCAAATATTTTTTTGAAATATTGAGGTAGAGTGAGATGATTTAGAACAGATTAATGTGGTTTGAAAATTGAATTTCAGGAACAATTCAATAGAAATTGAGATTTTTGTAATATCCCATTTCCGCTATTTATAGTTACATTTTTTTGTAAAAAGAGTTTTCATGGAGTATAAAATTTCAAAATAGAGTGTGTCCCAATGAAGCAACTCTTTGCTAGAAACAATATAAATAAATTTGTTGGTTTTTGAAATTAAAGAAGTTATTGTTCCGGGATGTGATGAAAACTCGTTCCCCCATTGCTTCACATTGTTGCATTAAAATTGTTTTGGGCGTGTCAACGCAAATTTTGTTTTTGTAAAAATCCATAAAAATAAAAACTTTTTTTCTGCACTTTAAACTATATCTTGTAAAATTTACTCGTTGCATTTACTCTAAATTTTAATACTCTGTATATATGTTCTTAATGATCTCTTTTGTTATTTTTCATTATTCTATTTCAAGATGTTATCATTTTCTTGTAAATTTTTAAAATCTTGGTTAAGTTTGTAATATTTGACCTAAAAATTCTGTACTAAACACAGTTTGCATTGTCAGACATTTATTTTTTTAAACAAATTTCAGTGTTAACTACTGTTATGAGATGATGATAATTAGCACAAGCAAAAACAGATGACATAAAATGGTAGCATGCATTTAAACAAAACAAATGTGAACATGTCAGCATGTTAAAATTTACAAAATAAGGCACCTTCTCTTTCATCCTTGTTTCTTCTTGGCGGAATTTCTGAAGAGTACCAAGCAATGCCCCAAACATACGCCGATTCCTGGAACACAGTTACATAATTAGGGTTAAGGGAGTTTCAACAACATAGGTCATCGATACCCATTTATAAATTAGTGTCAAAGCAGAGAAGATACTTGATACACTTTATACATTAAGAGAATCAAGAGAAAAAAATAATTAAGAAATAAATTTGCACATATTCAGTGATGACTATAAAGAAACTCTTCACATATTCATAACGCACAGAAGTAAAATACAACAAATCCACAAGGCCACAGAGATACAAAGTCCTCAAAGACAAAATACAGAGAACCAAGAAGGAAATGAAATGGGAATGAGGGAGCAAATATTGTATTTGCAATTTACATCACCACTAAACTATAATGAATAAGTACCTCTCATGACTTCTTTGATCAGAACTCTGAGCTGCCATGGCTTCTTGTCGTGAAGGGGGTTCTTTGGGAGTTGCAATAACTCGAGAAGAGATTGCAGGCTGCGGCAAAAGGAAAGAACATTTCAGTTAAGCTACAAGTATAAAAGCAGAAACTATAAAAGTCATTTATTATTCATTTGAAAAAACAATAATTAATAACAAAATTACTCCTAAAAAGATTATGAAAGGTTTCTTTTAAATCATGTTTGAAGGTTTAAAATATTCCATTAAATATGGTCGTTATTTTTTAAACAGTAATTACAGTATCAATGTTAAAGAGTTTTTCTCAATTATTATTTACAAATTCTTCATAGCTGTCAAAATACTTGCCCATTAGTTCCTGACGAGTAAATAAACACACAATATTTAAGCAGTGAAAAGACATAATTTTACATTACAAAAACAACACAAGCTACTAATGAATATATGTGATTTCACACACAAATGAAATCAGAAGATTTATTAAAAATTAATACATTGTTATATCAATCTTATTCAACACTATATATATATACACACACACACATTTAATCTAACAATATTATAGATACTTCAAGCTATTTATATTTATCTGAAGTTTTACAAAATCCTATTTCACTTCTGCAGTAAGCGTNTTTTCATCACTATATATATATATACATACATACATTTAATCTAACAATATTATAGATACTTCAAGCTATTTATATTTATCTGAAGTTTTACAAAATCCTATTTCACTTCTGCAGTAAGCGTTTTCCTCACAAAATACATCTATCTCCTCCCTTTCTGTGAAAGAACTGTGAAAGGACATGTGAATCATATTAATAGCCTCTATACCAAATGCTGAACAGAATTTCCCCAATTCTATGAATAATTAGGTCTTTAGTGCTCTAATTGTATAAACAAATTAAAAAGGAAAACAAAAGATCAATTATGAAAAATATTCAGTTACTTTCATATATTCTGGGTCTTTGGCTGCACAGGTCATACAGAGTATGTCATAAATTTTTTTGTGAGGGATTGGTCAATAAAAGATTGGATTAAGTAATTATGTTCCAGATTATAGAGGTGCCCAATGATGTGGATGTTTATGAACTTACAAAAGATGGAGGAGATTCCTACCACAAGGTTCAAAGAGATACCTCAAAAGACCTGAAGAAAGTTTCAATAAAAAATTAAAACATTGGAGAGTTAATTAGGAGTAAGACCCTTGAGAATTATTCCGTTTGAATACTAACTCTCGTCTTAAGAGTATGTGCAATAACAAGAGGAGAATGTGACTTACTTGAACAAAATATAAAACAAAATTACAAAATAATCAACAGCAGCTTATCATCACTTTCACACAGACAAAAGTTGAAATAACACAATTTTTATTCACAAACAGAACTGAAATATCTTTATCCTTATTCCCTTATTAAAATTATGATTGCATGTCTGACATAAACAATAAAACCCCTAAATTATATTATTATATTTAGGTACACAAAGATGAAGGCCCCATACATCCACACTATATCCAATGAGTATAATGTTTACCCTAGGGCAAGGTTGATTCTGAAATTGAGGAACTAATGAAATTTTGAGCTTGAACCGCAGATTCATAGACATGTTCATGAAATACAAGTCAACTTCCGACAGAATGCCTTTAAATGGGACTAACTTTTGATATATCCATTTGTATGGGATAGAATTTTAGACTGAACCCACACCCCAAGACTTATTGGGCCTAGTGTCAGGTCCATTGACGAAGCTTATCCGTTTTACTTGGTTAAGGAGGATTTCCCCCCTTACCAAAGTGCTCTGCAGAAAGAAGTGAGCACTTACAGGGATAGCAGCAATTAGAGAGCTAGACCTAGATAATACATGATGTAATAATAATAATAAAGATCCAGACCCCAACACACAACATACAAACCTGAAATAATTTCAAAATACATCCGTATTTCTCATTAAATCGAAAGAATTTGGAACATGCTATATGCTATATATTGTGTCACTGTCAACTCCATAGTTTAAAATATATAAATATAAAAGTAATAAAAGAAATTTTAAAAATAAATTTACTTAAACTTTTGTATTGTAAGTACTTGCTCTAAATCACAATTTTTCTCTCCAATTAAAAATAACTTCTGAATTTAAAGTATTACTACTAAATATTGCTATTACTACTACTTGTATTATGCTGAATTTGGTAGAACTATATTGCAGGATAACCAGAAATAGTACAATTCTTACTCTAACGAATAACAATGTTTAGTATTAATCAATCATAGTTTTCATGTTTTTATTTAATAAGTTTTACCTCCCATGTTGCCTCATCATTTCCATTTACTATTACTGCAAAAAACAAATCTCTTCCTCAACTATGCTCAGAACTGCAATTGTACCAAATGTTAGAAAAAAATTGCTTTAATGAAAAACTAAACAAGTCAAAAGATGGCTTTTAACCTAACAATAAGTTTCAAAATGCCAACAAGTGACTGAATAAGACAAAGATTCAAATTAAAATATGTTTTAATGACAAGAAGAGACAATTTATGGTTGTAAAGTCTAATAATTTGGTGTAACGAGAAATGATCTATACAATAAGCAAACAGCTTTATAATAAAACAAAGTATGCATAACAGGAGTGTGAAAGAAAGTAATTAGTGATCATTTTCAGATAATTAGACTACAACAACTTAAGCATGGTACTTCTAGAGGATAACAATATGTGAAGAAATAAATTAGATTAAATCATGATTTTACATGCAGTTTCACTAATATTTATCTTTTGGTTAAGAGCGTGCTTTTGGTGGACAATAAAGCATAACATGAGCTCTACTGTTTAAACAACCTACAAGAGGCTAAATGTAGTAAACAATCAAAACTTTCTCCATTAGAACTTCAAAGTTCAACAATGGGGATAAACGTTTTTGGAGCAAATCCTTTCCAAGTGTTAAGTTTTCTTGAAGACCGGTCTAAATAATTTGGACTACATTGAAGTTCCTGCGTTTCNAGAAAGGCTGTTACTTCTGATGTTTTTGTTTGTATAAATTGGATATTTCTAAAATGTTCTTTGTGACTAACACTTATATTTCTTTCTGTTTGGCCAACATATAATTTATCATAATCACCACACTGAATTTTATCAACCTCAGAAATTTTGGAAGGTTTTTTGACGTCATTTTATATATAATGACTTCATAATACACTAGTTTTTTGACTTCATTATAAATTTAATACTGAAAAGATTTTGCTACAATTGAACTTTGGAGTCTCGGAAGATGTTTTAAAAATTTATTGTGAAAAATTGGATAAGTAATTTTAACAAATTGTAATTGCTTCTTCTTAATTTTTATGGTGATAGATCAATGACACGTGAAAGCTACCAGTGGTTTCCACAAATTTTCTGCTAAGGTAGAGCCTGATGCACCATCCACAGATCATTTAGTATTTTTTGTTTTTTTCATACACTGATTATTTTCCCTTGTCTTAAATTTATACCATCCAAATTTGGAGACATTACATCCACAATTGCCTCCAGGGTGTTCCAAATAGAGATACTTTACTTTGAATCACCCACTACATTCATTAATACAGTATTTCATAAAAAATATATTGGATCAAGAAGAGCTTCAGTCAATAATTTATTACACCGCTTTCATATCCAATTTAAATAAAGAAGAAGAAAAATTCAAATTATGAGAGCTGTCTAAAAGGTAACCAACCTTGAATTTTCCAGCACTAAGTAGTAACGCTAGGGAAGCACCACTTTCACAGTGGAAGGAGACTGTAATATGAATGCTTGATTTTTCTCTGCCTCCTTGAGTGTCAGAGGCTGCATTAAATTTTGACAAAAGCTTGGCAATTCTCAAAGTCAAAGAAATTGTCAGATTCAGCAAGTATTAATTGATGACGCTGTGGGGGTATCACCAATTAAGCAAGGATCAACTGATTCAAAAATGGCCATGTCGGTGGAAAAAAGACCAACGCTCTGAGAGGCCACAACTGCGCAGGTTGCAACTGTTGGGAGAGGGTACAATAAATAATCAGGTAATGAGAGATCGTTTGATAGTATAGATTGCCGAAAAGGTTGGGGTCAGTAAAGATTCTGCTCCTGTAATTTTGCATGAAGATATACATAGAACACCAGCTCATTTATCTCTCCTAATCCACAATTTCTTGGTGAATCATGGAATTCCAGTCATTCCCTAACCTTCTCTACAGACATGGTTTCTATGTGGCTCCTTGCGACTTCTGGTTGTTTCCAAAACTGAAAATGCACTGCAAGGATCCTGTTTTGAGAGTGGAGGAGAGGTTATGCGATAGAGGAGATTGCCACCATTACAAAAGAAAGTGTTTTTGGCATCAGAAAGAAGGACGGGCTAGGTGTGTGCATTTTTTGTGTGGGGCTTTCGGGTTCGTCAACGTCTAGGTCATTAGAGCCCTTTGGGTGAGTGCAGGTGCAAAAAGCCTACTTTGAAGGAGGTTAGGGTAATAACCCTGTCAAGTAAGAAATTTTCCTGGTCCAAAAGTCGGAACAGGTCTTATTTAATAGAAGGAGTCCTTCTCAAGTCCAAAATATTAAAATGCAATAATTCTAAAACTTAATTATTGTGAAGTAAATAAATACTTTAAAATCTTCAGATATCAAATATAGAATGTATAAAATAAAATAATAATTCTGGTGTAGGACAAATAATGAAAACAAGTAGATTTACTTTGTTGGGGAGTTCATCTTCCACATCACTATCAGCATTTCTTTTAGGAGGAGTCGGTCCTGACAACCTAGAAAAAAATTAAGATAATTTAAGGTAAAGTATAAAAAAACTATAAACACTTAATTATCTTCTGAAAAATTTGCTTAATACCTGCTAAATACAGTTCTAGTGTCACCAGGCCTTTTCTTAGCTGCTGGAGCTTCTTCATCCTCAGGTCGTGCCCCAGGGCGCCCCCTAAAAAGAAACCTTAAGTCATACCAAGCACCAAATTATTGTAATGAATTGACATGAAATATTTAGTTCTTTATGGATACCTCATAAGAGGAAACCCTCGCCCTCGTCCCCGGAATTCTTCAGGAGCATTAGCTGGTCTCTTCACACCAAGTCTGAACATAACAATATCAAGATAATGTATACTACTGTAAAACATTACAATACCGGTCCAAATTAACTACTTTGACATGAAATTAATGGTATAATAATGCATTAGTAAAGTAACGACAAGTTTGTTGGGGGTGGAGATTAACATAACCTCTATTACAGAAGTTCTTTAAAAAATGAATGAATTCCACTCTTCATAACCACCGACCTCACCTAGTTTGCATATCACCTGGATCTCGACCAGTAAGTTTCTTAATGTGTTCATCCATTGCTTTGAGATTATCCTTAGCTTTCTCAAGCTCATCCTGCAGAGAGCTAAACGACTTCATGATTTCGGTCGTCATTACGCCTGAGAAACGCTACGGTAAACACTCACAAAGACGTCCGGACACAATTTTCTCTGAATTGTGACACAAATCCTATTCTCAAACAAATCACAAAAAACAGATCCTCACCCGGCGAACTTCGATTTCGGCCGCTTTACGGAATAAGGAACATTGTGAGTATTACGAGAATGGCGACGTTATCGTATTCAGGATTGCCACCCACTTTCAACCACTTGCTGCAGTGCTGACAAATAAATGCTACCAACTACGAAAGTAGCGACGCTTACATCAGCCTACATACACGAAGTCCCGCTTTTCTTTCAACGTGTGAGTTCATGGTGAAAAACAGGCGGATTTAAGGAGGGGGACGGGTTCGGGTTAAACCGTCCACCCCCAAAACAATAATGAGTGAAAAATTAAAATTGTATTCAAATTTTGTTTTGAACATAGGCACGTATTTACATAGATTCGTAAGAAATATTTTGTTTCAGAACCGTGAATTGCCTTCAAGGTGCATAATTTTGCACCTAACTTTCCATTTTCCCAGACACCCCCGAGATCTAAGCCCTTCTTCACCTCCTGCCCACCGCCTTACATAAAAGTTCACGATTCGTTTCGTGCAAGATATCATGTACCGTGCCAGAAGGTACTTCTTCTTTGTCGTACTGATTCCATTGTGATTCTTTTCTTGAAACATCCCTCCGAATAATTGTGGTTTTGCACAGTCGATTATCCCCGTCTGATCACCATCGCGCTTCTAATTAATCCCGGCAAAGCGGGGATGATGGGGTGAAGATGCAGAGCAGTCTATGCCAGCGCATGACTTCTACGACCCTTTCTCCTTCAACTTTGTAAGTTTATTCCTAAAAAAATTTAACGTAACAATTTATATACGAGTAAAGATGTAAACCTACGTAATTCTCCAAGTAAATGAAAGTCTCCAAGAGCGTATAGGTAACAAAAACTGTATTATGACCAAGCAAAATAAATAAAGTTTAATGAAATATGTAGAATTTATTCATTAATTTTGTGCCTTTAACATTAAACTATTTACTAACAGTATCAAAAGAAAACACTCCTGGTTCAGTAAATCTATTCTACGTGTGAGACTTTACGGAGGATAGCTCTGATGACGTAACACTAGAGTCTAGAGATGATTAAAATAAAACGGCATGCCTTGTTATCTGTAGCGATGTTCCGTTGCAGCCTACCCGAACTCAAGGCGATATTTTCTTCAGAAAATACTCACGGGATATTAGCATTTAAAAAGACTTTCAAGTGTATCCTAGCAGCTTACATTATACCCGTGTACTTGTTTTAACGGACTATTTCTACTAATATATATATATATATATATATATATATATATNAAATAATATCAGGGCATGTTTTGTCATGTCGCCTTGAGCTACGCGCGAACTGGGACGTCAGCGGACGGACGTTCTAACATTTTGCAAGTGCGAAGACTGAGTGGACTGGTTCGAAAATTCCGGAACCCTGTTGAGTGAAGGGACCGTTCATTTTCCAGAGCGTAGAGGGGTTCATTTTCCAGAGCGTGTTACCTGCTCCTCGCTGTATTCTGATCACTCAACACAATACAAGGACATCGCAAATTTGTTTAATTCTTTTTTCTCAAAAATAGGCAAAATATCGAAATCTGTAACTCAAAACCCATGTCCACCAAATACATCCTAACACGTACCGCATTCTATGTTTACTTCAGAGACTAACTCTAGTGAAGTTATGAGTGTCATCAGTTCTTAAAAAACCAAGTATTTAGCAGGGATAGATGATATACCTGAACTTATAGTAAAATCTTCCTCTAACGTTATATTAAATCCACTCACTCATATTTTCAATAGCTCCTTGTCAGAAGGTGTGTTTCCTGACGTATTTAAAAAAGTTAAAGTGAAACCATTGCATGAGAAAGGAAATAAACGTAATGTTGGAAACTATCGAATCACTATTGTCAACTTTCTTTAAAATCATTGAAAAACTCTTCTGTAAGAGACTTTTTGACTTGTTATCGCATAATTATATTCTCTCAAACGATCAGCACGGTTTCAGGAAATCCTTTTCAACTCACAGCGCCATATTTTCTTTTCTAAATGATGTAACCAATTCTCTTGACCGTGGAGATAATTCACAAGGTATTTTTCTTGACTTTTCGAAAGCATTCGATGTAATCGATCACGAAATTCTTCTCTCAAAACTGCACTCATACGGCATTCGTGAATTGGCACGTCAATGGCTAACTTCCTACTTGAATGATAGGCATCAGCAAGTTGAAATTTCCCACGTTGAAAATAAAGTATGTCAATATTTCCTTTCTGAAACAAATCCATTTACTTGCGGAGTTCCTCAAGGTTCAATTTTAGGTCCTATCCTCTTTTTATTGTACGTAAATGATACGTTATCGACCACGCCCGATTGCAAAATGGTTCTCTTTGCTGATGACACAAATCTATTATGTAAACATGTCAGTGCGCAAAAAGCTCTATCTAACCTCTCGTCTTGGTTTCATTCGAATCGTCTCATCATTAATACTGATAAAACAGTATCCATGATATTTCGCAATAGTGTAACGAAATATCTTCCTCCTACATCCCTTTCGCTAAACCGAGCCAAAATAAAATCAGTCAAGATAACAAAAGTTTTAGGGCTTCATATTCAGGACAACCTCAAATGGAATTGCAATATTGATCATTTGAATTCCAAACTAAGCAAAATATGCAATATATTCCGAATTTTAACCAACATTGTTAGTCAACACGTTTCTCGCTGCGTGTATTTTGCAAATGTATATTCTCATTTACGGTACGGCATTATCTTCTGGGGCCAATACACTCAGAGCATTCTAACTTTTAGAATTGAAAAGAGAATAGTTCAGATTATATGTAAATCTCACCCCCGAAATTTATGTAAACCTTTATTCAGAGAATTAAATATTCTCCCTCTCTCTTGCATATACATTTATGAAGTAGTTGTGTTTGTTACGACAGAACTATTAAAATCTAGTTCACGAGCACAATACTCGTAATAAGACTAATATTCATCGTCTTGGCGTGTCAACAACTTTTTTACTACAATCTTTTTGGACGTCATCCATCGTCTTTACCTGTTTATATCTTCACAACAGGTGTATTCCGTTTTGCAGCGTTTCGGATGTTTTGTCAACGTCCGTCTTCAGACTTCCGGCAGCACCGGTATTCGAACCAGGGTCTTTGGTTCTTAAGGAGAGGACGTTGCGACCAGGCGGTGTAGGTGATATGTTTATCGTCTTGTGTTGTGCTGCTCTAGTATTAGTACCCTTTATTATAGGCATCCATAGGGGATGTATGTCGATTGAAGGTTGACTTATTGGATTTACTAACCAGGCGGATGTATGCGGCTTCCTTGATCTTCCGTATTTTTAGATCGCTTTCTCTGGCNGCTAACTAAGACCTTTACCCGTGCGATTAAAAGAACACTAAAAGAAAAAACCGTCCGCTAGGCAGAAACCTTCAAGTCAAGGTTAGCTGACCACGTCAAAAATTTCATACAGAGAAGAAGTGTCAACAACTCTTTGCCAAAGAGGCCCTTATCATTTAGGAATAATTTTGTATAATTCCCTTCCCAAAAATCTAAAAGATATAAATAAATCGGATCTCTTTATATCCGCTCTTAAACGCTTTTTAATGTGCTATTGTTTCTATAATGCGAAAGAATTTACAGATTTTAATAAATGAAGTTAATGAGAGTTTCAATTTCCTAATAAATATTGTTTTCCACATGACTTCGGATGATGTAAGTGATGTTAATAT
>NNCF01131061.1:47924-63005 GCA_002313205.1 Laupala kohalensis | reverse complement strand
GTTGATTTTGCTCCTTCTGGTTTTTTAATAGTTTATTTCTAACTGTACGCAACCTTGGCACATTGGTTGTGGCCATTATCTCTGTAGCCCCTTTCATCCCGGCCAGGGTTTTTCTCCGGTTTTCCTCCGGGTAGTGGCGGATTTTCCTGGGTCGGGAAAGTCATTAACACTTTTGTTTTATTAATCTCGAATTCTTACTGCACTAATATCTACAATTTACTTTGGAATAATAAATGGAGAACCGTACGTATTTATTAAATAATTTCTTTTATAAGTATTAAATCCGCCACTGCCCACGGGTTCTTGATCAAAATTCATGGAATACGTCCCTTGCTTGTCTCCGGAGAGTAACTTAGTTTATTGCCCCCCCCCCCACGTGGTCATAAGCAGATTGCAACTTTTGCTTTTTTGGCAATAAAGTTTATTTATTTACAACACAACCGAAGTGGCGAATGCCTGGTCCTCACGAGTGCTCACAGACATAAACTGCTAATGAGCCACCACTTGGATATAAATCGGGAGTTCAAACTCAAGAACAGTGCGAATCATTGAGCTGCAGACCAAATGAGTCTTTATTATCTCTGGTTAACTACATAAGGAGTTACTGAGTTACTGAGAGGCTTATATTGTACTCTTATGATTCTGGACGTCACTCGTCGCTTCTCTTTGAGCAGAGTACGTGTACACACACAGAGAAAGTATTGTGATCATTGCGTCATTTTTCTCTCTTCTGGATCTCTCTTCAGATGTACGCGAATTGGCTTCAGTAATAATAATAAATTTATTGTCAAAAAACAGTACAAACTGCGTATGACCACATGGAGGACAATAAAGACAGTTTTTTTTTGTAATGATTTCCAAAGTCGTATGTGTGAAGGATTTTGTTTATTCGACAATTCACAAAGAAATTTATGCATCCAAACAGACTAGAGAATTGACTTTGAATGCGTTGGGATTAGAAGGCTATTTCTGGACTTCAGCTCACTCCGAGTCGTTCAATGGCGGAATTGCAAAAAGTGAATCATGGAAGAACGCTGTATTAGAATTTGCAGATATGAAGGTAACTGCTTACTTTTGTGAAATATGTTATCAAAGATTGAACATTTTGAATATTTTAATCTTTTTGAATTTGTATTTTCCGGAGTTTTTGTATTTTATTGCGGTATTAGGTCATTTCCTTCTTTGACAACATATTAATTGGAAAGTTGAGTAGGGCACACTCCATATTTTTCACTCTAGTATTAAACTTTTGTATGAAAATTTCAGAAAAATATTTTACTTAATTTCCACGTAAATCTGAGCATCAGATTGCAAGTCTCTAATTGTCTGTGATGAATACACGATTTAATTTCTGGACGGTGTTTGTGAAATATTTGGGAAAAGAATTGGTGGAAATTAGCAAAACTACTGACATGAACTCCTCAGCTGCATCATCTTAGGTGTACGAAAGTTAATGTCTTCCATTATTGTTAGATATTCAATTATTATATAACGAACTGATGTCGCGAGATTCCAAGAAGAACTTATATTCGCGTCAGTGCGAGGCCTGCCTCTTTGTTAATGTCAGAACTTTGAATTTATGTTTCTTTAAAACATTGAACACCTCCATCATTTTCTCGATATATTTCCCTAATAATGCGCTTTACGCGCTTCGTAGACCTACGTTCTTCTCGTGTCGCTTCAACTCGTCCTCCTGGTGTTCCGTATCCGGAGACGTGATTCTACTTCCTATCAACGGTGCTCTTTCGTTTCCTTGACTTTTTCGTGGAGTTCTATATAACATGTAGAAATATTTTATGTAGGTTCTACTCACATGTGAATATTTACGTTGAAAAAATTAAAGGAATAACTAAGAAAGTAAGTAGAAAGTTGAGGAAGAGAACATTGCATAGTGTAGTGTAGTGAAGGACTGGATAAAAGAGGAAATTAAAAAAACGTTTTAAATCAGAAACGCAAATGTAGGTTGATAGGTAAGAATACAGAAGTGGTTTTTTTTAGTAAAGGATATTAATTTATTTTATTTTTGACAAGGTGACGTGTTCAATTACGTACGACTCAACGTCGCCTGGGGGTGGGGGGTCTAACCAGAGTTACAAGGAGAAGGAAAGGGACAGGACAAGAGGAAAAATATCCGTAACTCCAATTCGTATTCATCATACACTGAGGCGTCTTTCTTCTCTCTCCGGGGACTATTGTTATGTAAGCCATTCTGTTATGACTTGTCCGTCCCTGAGGACGCATTATTGTGATCGCACAGATGTTTTTTATTATGATGAAAGTTTGCATAAGTGCTTTAAAACAAAATGTTTTTTTAAGTATTAAAAAGTTTTATGCATTTTAAAAGGAAATGTTTGGTGTGTTTTTAGGTTTAAGTGTTTTATGCGTCTGAAGAGAATCATGAACATGGACGAAACGTTGTGCGATTAATGTGTGTTCGCCTGAAAGTGACGAGTTTGTGTTTTATTTTATTAACTTATTCAGACGAATTATTCATCATAAAATGTATTTCCCTTCAATTTCTATTCTTTTGCTTCTATGTTCCTACTTTGAGACGTCATCATTACCTCGTTTTACCACTTGACCCTATTCGGAAACAACAATTAGTTCCATATAACAATTATATTTCCGAGAAGTGCGCATAAAAATATTATTTTAATACATAGTTATCATAAATCAACGTCATTTGATTTATTACTATCTCTTCATCTTCTTCTAGCGAGGGGTGTCGAGGTGGGTGAGAGCTCGTCAGGTCTTCCTGTCTCTTGCTTTGTCACCAGACTGTTTCTCTTCCATCCTTGATGTTGTCATCTTCCTCCCAGATACTCGTTCTACAGTAGCGCATGACATTGCCTCTCTCCTCTGGTTCCTCACCACATCCCGTCTATCGCATCTCCGCTGCTTCGATGTTTTGTGGTCAGTATACTAATCAACTTCGACTACTAGTTTCTATCTGTACTATGACAATTATTCATAATATTAGCATTTATGTGTTCTCAAATTTGGCTTGATTGCATTGTTCCTACGTCTGTTTTCAATCCATTGCTTTCTCTGGGTTTCAATGTGTAATGCAATTGAAGAGTCGGTGGCTCTCTTCCCGGAGACTAAAGTAGTTTTATTGACGTCGGGTTCGACGAGTTGTTTGACAAAATCTCGTCGTTAGGGACCGTCCACAAACAACGAAACGCCAAAATTACAAATTTTAAACAGCTCCCACCCATAACTCACTCGTATCACCCCTACATACTTCTGCAATCCTACCCCACCCCTTCCCAGAAGAGACGTTCGCTCTCTGGAACATATGAGGACAATGACTTTATTTCCTTTGTGCTCTCATTGAAGGGTTTAG
This sequence comes from Laupala kohalensis, assembly GCA_002313205.1. Lineage (NCBI taxonomy): Eukaryota > Metazoa > Arthropoda > Insecta > Orthoptera > Trigonidiidae > Laupala > Laupala kohalensis. Next base: position 59,659 of record NNCF01131061.1, on the reverse strand, counting down.
TATAAAGACTTTAGTTGAAAGCCCTAAATAAAATAAACTCCAAAATTTAGCACCAAGGATACTCTCCCTAATCAATGACCGCACTCTCCCTTTGAGGGCGTCATAAGTCATTCGCGGTCGGCCCCTTATCATTTCTTTCTTTTATCAGGGTGCAACTCGGCTCCTTGAGGAAGATCACGAGGAAAAAAAGAAGTGGATTATTTAATTTATCCAATCAGGATTCGTCTAATGTTGTAGTCGCCCTGCATGTCGTGAGTCTAGAGCGAGGGCTAAAAACGTTTTTGAGTAGAGGGGGGTTGACCTACAAAGGTGCAAAGTACATATATTCTTTTTACTCCCCCCCCAGTGAGTGTTTCAATGTTTCTTTTCGGAAAGAGACGGTCGACCTTACAGTTTCAAGTTTTTGCTATTTTTAGTTTTAGATTCACTTAATGAAGAGTTCGATGAATAAAGTCGATAAGCAACATTTTGTAAGTTTTGAGATTAGTTAACACCATTTGGTTACTCTAATAATAAAATATTTTACAAGTCTAAAGGAAATCAGTCTTCAACATTATTGAAAAATCTCGAAACAGTCTTGTTTTTAATAAAAAAAACCAGTGCCGTAGCTAAATTAAAATTTTTAAACCATATTTGAGGAAAGGGACAAAACTGTCCAGCGTTCCAAATAGAGCTCCTCTTCCAGTCTTCATCGGCGCAGCACCCTGACGTTTTTGTTGTAAAATGTCACTCACCACCTTCATTCAGTCAACCTTTTAATTATTCAAAAAACAGAGGCGAGGGAAATAAAAACAAAATTAATTAAGCCTTTAATGGGTATTCATGTAAGCTTTATTCCAGTTGTCAAAACATTCAGCCAATAAAAACATTAGCTGCCATTCCTTTGTATACATTCATCCAAGACAAATTTGTTATTAGTAGAAACAATAAATCACTCAAAAACGAAGCACATTCCATCATACACTTCATTAGCTAAGAAAAATTCTTTTTAAAAAATAACAATACTTTTTCCACTTCGAATAAGCTACTTGACCTGCTAGAATTATAGGTAGTGATCTTTGATACAACTAACATGCCAATAAATGAACAGGGCCTAGACAGCATAACATCTTAAGATACTGTTGGCATAATAGTACACTGAGTCTCCTAGGCTAACCACGGAATCCAAACAATACAGAATCAATGTATATAATACAAATAGGAATATCAAGGTGTGTGTATATTTATATATATATATAATATTTTCAGTAAGAGAGAAACATATTTATTATGTATTATTAACCTTTTCTTCCCCCTGTTCTTGAAGTGATAGCCCTTGCACATGGATCACGAATAAGAGAGAGAGAGAGAGAGCAAAAGGGGATGATTCATGATTCCATTTCGCTTCACTTTGCCAGACATCCGTCTCTCTCTCTCTTCCCTCCTCTGTCACGCCCCCTGCGGCTGCACAAACAAAACAAAGGGACAGCGACAGCCGGCGTGACAGAGGAGGGAGAGAGAGAGAGCGAAAATGAAAGAAAAGAGAATTACACACACACACACACAGCTGAGTGGAATAAGAAACACGAAGGCTGGTTGGCTGGCTGGCAGAGGGTCGGTCGCCTACGAAGCCGTAGTTAACGTGATCAGACGATGTGGCAACAGCAGTAGAGGTTAGTTAAGGGCAGTCGATGAGCTTTGCTATGAGCTTCGTTATATACAAGTTAGTGGATCAGAAGGAGCTGTATGCTGTGTACGAGTGAACGACGTGTTATTTGAAAAGAAAGACACTTACATTATATTGGATTATTTTGGCTTTATCTTATTATTATTTATTTTGTTCGCTGCAGTCGATATCTAGAACAAGAGCGTTCTTGTAATGGATTCAGGAGTGAATGTGGGTTGAAACCTCTGCAGGGCCAATCGCAGCTTCCATGGGGCTGGAGAAACCCATGGAAGGCGGTCCCTTCCCGTCACTCACCCACCTTACGTCCTTGACGGCTACGCTCTCTCTGCCTGTGGTGATAGGGCCAACAAGGGCGTTTTTTTGTCTCGTTTTCACGTTCCCCACGATTTCCAGAAAGTGGGCAAGTCCCTCCAGAAATCGGGCGTGAATATATTTGGAGAATGACTATGATGGAGATACATCCAGGCCTTCGAAACTGTGATTTAGTAGTTTAGGGAATTCATTTTATTATTTGAACAGAAACTGCAAACCAGAGATCCTGCTTTCTCTCGTTCGCAGAAGATATGTAATAATCAGGGTTCAATGTATCACCTCCAGAGGTATCTGGACGAGTGCTTCATAAGAGAATCAGATATGGATTGAGGGTTCGTCAGAGAAAAATGGTTTCTTTTAAGAGAACATGGGAACTTTTCTCCCGAATGATCACATGCAAAAGGGAAATGGAAATTTTTGTCACATTCAGTGTCACGGCGAATGTAAGAAACGACTACATTATTTTGTTAATGTGGTCTTCTAGGGATTTTATCCCTTTCTTTGGAGTTAGGATGCCAACGTTAGAGATGCGGATAGATAGCTACAAAGAGTAGCATCCCTTATTTGTAACTCCTTTACCCTTACCTTCTTCTTACCATTACTATATCAGCGGGGATAGCAAACTTTGCTCAAAAGCGGGGCCGGTGGGGGACGGGGTCACGACACAACACGATACGACGAGTCTGAGTTAGAGGAGCGAAGCGATGAGGACGAGGAGAAGGTGAGGTGGATTTGGTGGTGAGGAGATGCGAGGAGACGAAGGGACGAGCCATCCGCCTACAGAGGACGGGCGTCGTCTCCGCTGCTGGAGTCACCGCGTTGCTCTGTCACGCGGGTCACAGTCGTCACCACGCTGCCATCCACGTCCCTGCAAGACACACAGAGTCAATTGGTGTTAAATGCGGCGACAAAAGGAAATTAAAAGGAAGATTTGTATTTACGAAAGAGGTCCACCAGAAGCCACAAACAAATGGACAAATATTGCTACGGAATCACTGAAGAAATATAATGACCCTTTGGTAACGAAATATAGCTGGATATTAAAAAATCTATTAATAGCATTACATTCGCGTTGTATATGTCCTAGACGAATACATTGCCAACAGACTAACTTGATTTTCGTGGTTGTACGTGATTGTTGGCTATCCTATTTCTATCGTCCAGTAAAAGACGAAGATGGAGACACTCACCTGACGGTGGTGGTCGTGGAGGTCGTGGTGGATGCGGTGGAGCGTCCTCCGCTCTCCACAGGCAGCAACGTGGCGTCGTCCTCATCTTCTGCTGAGGACATACAAAAGCAATGAGCGCATGCGCAGGCATCGACAACACATCAACAACAGACAACAGAGAAACACCGGATGGAACACACGACTCCGGTGTTTGTCATGCGATTGGACCGAGGGATGGCGGGGGTTGAAACAAGCAGCGACGACACAAAGACGCGCAAGGAGAAAAGGGGAAGGCGACGAGTAGAGAACACGACACTCAAAAGCAGAGACACAGGAGGATTGACCGACGCGGCAAATCTCCTCGCCTCCCCTCCCCTCCCCCACTCCCCAACGAAGCTACAGTCGTCCGTCGAGGAGCGAGGGGCTCGGGGAGACTCGTCACTGGCAGCTACTGACAGCGTCACTACACACAACTACCATCCAACAACCCTACTCCAAGCATTGGAACATCTTCCATTCCTAAGCAATACACGTATGACCAAGAAAGCTCCCCATTCTCACACACACACAACCCACTGGAGACTGCCAAGATGGTATGTCCCTTAATGAACTCTATCAATCCTGCCTGCCAGCCTCCGAGCATTCATACCAGACCCTCTGTCGCAGTGATGCGCTTCCCCCCCACCTGCTGCATGCGCAAGCATCCCACCCTCCTCTCCCGACCCTCGCGGGCGCTACAAAAAGCAGCCTGCTAGCGCGCGGCGCGCTCGCCCGCCCGCTCGTCCGCTCGCCAGCCCGTTTCTTNCTTATACACATCTCCCCCGACCAGCCTCCGAGCGACTCGACTCCAGGCGCCACCAGCTCTCGCTCCATCGACTACCTTCTCTATTCGAGGGTTTTCGTCAGATTCTTGAGGTGAGAGTTTTTCATTCACCCCTTTCTCGCTCGTCTACTGAAACGAACAAAAACAACAACAACATATATTTCCCCTCAAAGACTCATCAAGGGACAGCGTTCGAATAATTATACACAACCATACGTTTGATTACCAATACAATCAATAATCAACTTACAATACTTTAAACGCTGTTCTAACACTGAGGTGGCTAACACTTCGCAAGGCAAGTAATTGAAATTTTAAAAATCCTCAAGAATCTCGAAAACCCTTTTGTAGATAAAAGTGAATGGAATATGCATTAATCGGAACAAACGCTTTATTCATCTACAGCATTTGTGTCTCTCGTCTAATTTCTTCGTGAGGTGCTTTCGAGGCTGAGAAGTAGACGAAGTAAACGAAAAATAATAAAATTGCCTATACGCAAATAACATGCTGCGAGAAGAAAATAAAAAATAAAAACTCAACAAATAAAAGCTGTTAATACTTATAGCGAATGTTGCATTTATTCGGTACGAAGGAAGTTAAGTACCTTTCAAAAACCATAAAAATAACCATGCTCCTGATCTATTGTTATTTCAAGTGAATGACATTTATACTTCATATTGGAAATCTAATTTTTAAATGTATAAATATTTATATTGTCCATGAAGGAATATAATCTATAGTTTCATTACAACTAACGGTGACATGCATGTTTATTTACAACGAATATTTCATGGAAGAATGAGAAATTAAAATAACAACGAATACGATGTGTCGACTATTATTATATCTTTTTCTTAGTATTTACTGGAAATTAAAAGAAATATGTGGAACTATATGTTATCCTTAGTTTCGTATTCATGCAATGTACCGAAGATCATTCTAGAATTATTTTCAATCGACTTTGTAATGGGAGATATAGCGGATAATTTACACATCGAGAATTAGCTCTCACCAAATGTACAATTTCTTTCGACTAATGCACATTTTCATTAGCTGTCGTCAATTAATTTATCACGTTAAGTTTACAAATTAAAGTTTATAAAGCGAACTTTTTAAAATAAAAAACTGATACGATAATTCTCAGAGAGAGAGAGAGAGAGAAGTAGGAGAAATGTAAGTGCGAACGTGTGTCGTATTATATTTCATTGTCGCAATAACTTAAAAATTTATTATTCAAAACACTCGAGCGCGGACATTTCCAGCAGAAGAACAAAAATTTCCCTGTCTGGCCTACTAATACATACACATGATCTACACTTACCATCAAAGGAGACGCTACGACACAAAACATAATAAGAACCAACACTACATCAACTTTCTACTGCTCCCATAGCATAGACTAGCAGATACAAGGGATCCAGACAGGGAACTCTTTGTTCGCAGGAATTGACCTCCATCTTACGTCACCGTCGTATGGAAATCATTACGTGATTTGTAAAAATACTAGTGAATTAATTCCCTTGTCTTGTTGGTTTCTCGAATTGCAAAAGGGAGAATGATCGATCAACGTGGAGACGAAGAGCGAGAGGGCCATCGGAGTGGCGCTGGCTGAATTGGGTAAATTAGTAGAGAGAAGCAGCAGCGTTAGTGGGCATGAGCGAGCGGGCCGCGGCCGCGCGGGCGGGGGCGCCTCACGCGTGCCGCCGCGACGCCCGACGCCCCGTGCCGTCAAGAGAGAGAGAGAGAGACGGCGTTCAGGGCGTCGGCGCCGAGGGCGGTGCGCACGCTGCGCGGCCGGCGGCCAGTCTACCTGTTAGGCGGGGAGCAGTGGTTAGTCCCGGGCCCTGGGTCTCTACTACGGGGAACGCGTGCCGCGGCGCGTAAGTGCGGTGCGAAGCCGCCTCGGCGGAAGAGGAGGAGGAGGAGGGTTGGGAAGGGCGTTCGTCAGAGTCGGGTCGAGTCGGTCTCGTTGTGGCTGCGGCGGCCAGCAGCTCCGGAGGCGCGTCTTCGGCGCGCATCACCACACGTCGTTGCACCACGCGCTTCACGTGCACGCTGCCGTCGGGCGCTTCTTCTAACGTCTCGGCCACGTCCTCGCCCGGGGCGAAACGTTGCACGTAGTCTCGGAGCGCTCGTTCGGCGTCGGGACCGCGGAAGGTGACCGAATGCACTTCGGGTGGTAACTCGACCGTGCGTCGCACCGTGTGCGAGAAGTCGGGGTCGGAGCTGGGCTCGATCACCTCGGTGACGAACGCTTGCCCTCCACCGGGGGCGTCTTCGAACCACGCACCCGCACCCGCACCCGCACCGGCGCGCGCGGCAGCCGCTAGGAGATCGGCGGCGTCCAACGCGGCGGCCCCCGCGGGATCCAGAGTGTCCGTGGATGACACCATGGTGTTGGAGCCTCCGCTGGTGAAACTGCCCGACATGACGGAGTCCGTCTCGTATTGGTAGGTGGCGTGCGTCGCCGTGGAGGACGAGGGCTCTAAAGAGTCGGTGGAGCCCAGCATGTAATCGGCTCTCGGAGGCGCTCCTCCAGCTGCACCCGCGCGCAGTTCAGCCAACAGCTCCGCTCCGGAGGAACTCAAATCTCCGTCGCGGCCGCTGGAGCTGGAGCGATCTCCAGGGCCGTGAGGATGCGATACTTCGTGTTCGTCCTCGTCCTCCTCGATGGAGTCTGTGGCGCCCGACGGCTGCGGGGGGCCGGCCAGGTCCAAAGAATCCGCAGACGCTACCATGAGGGCACCGGCGTCGTGTGGCAGTTCGATGGAGTCGGTGAGGGGGTCCAATCCAGAGGACATCCCCATTTGGAATTCGATGGAGTCTGCGCTGGTGGTCATGACGTCACCGGAGCGGTCGGCTACGGTGCGCAGATCCAACGAGTCGGTGCTCTCGCGCATGGCGGAATCCGAACTGGGTCCTACATCGGAAAAGAAGAGGCGAATCAGCACATCACATGGATTCTAAGAATTAATTATACTCTGCCGATGCGATGTTCCAAATGTTTACTCATTGTACACACACACACTCACGGGCGGTTTCTATATTAAAGAAACTATCGGCAGAACAACGAATTCTTAATACCTCTGACAACATACTTGAAACGCGACATCTTTATAAAATCAAACACGAACATTCTTTGATACGTATCTCTTCCAATATTGGACTTCTAATTCATTTCAAAGATTAGAATTCATTACAATCATACTGATGAGAAATTTACCAAACAACTCGATAACTCTGGCAAGTTTTTGAATAATTGTGGATGGTTCGCTACACATATCTGATTACACGAAACAGGGAAAAAGGCTCATTTCAGATTTCAGTGGTCGACCGCTCAATGGTTTTTCATGAACCCAAAGTACTCAAAAGAAATGTATTATTCCAAAACTCGTTTTCGGTTATATTTCACGCCCGTGATCGTTTACGAATCTCAAACGTTAACTGAAGTCATACGAAAGATAGATTTTCATAGACCACTGACAACCGGAACAAGCCTTGTAAAACAAATTTTAATTTGGCACGATGTACCACTTAGACGCTATGAAAAGGAACGCATAGACCATACAGTAATACTTCACAGCTTTGTACAATTTTGAACATATCTCTTCAAAAGAACAAGTATGCTGGGCAGTCGCGGAAAAACAGTAACTCATATGAAAACAGCGACGAGTCGCGACCCGGGTGACGCGGTGGTTAGTGCCCCAGTGGTCCGCGCAGGAAGTCCCGGGTTTGAGTCCGAACCGTTTTAACCCGTTGTTGTGACTTCGTCATGACTACTATTTGGTTTCGAGACCAGTCTGTTACCTTGAGCAACTTCTTCCAACGAGTCGGACGATGTGCGCGTGGCGTCCTCCCCTGCGTCTCGCCAATGCGCCGGGGGCGGCGGCGGAGGGGGGGGTTGCCGCATGGAGGACGCGTGGACGACGCTCGGCGACGACGCCTCCAGGCGATCGTGGGTGTCGGCGAAGCGTTCCACGTTGCTCTGCGCTTGGCGGATGATCTCGTCGATCTCGAACATTCGACGCTCATAGTCCTCGGAGTCGGCAGACTCTCCGGCGACAGGTGGCGCGACGCCGCCGGCGACAGCTGCCAACGACATGGTGTCGCAGCTCTCGGACTCTGAGATCTGCTGAGAGAACGGGAGTCACCACTTGTCTGTTATGCTGTATGAATTACACACGCGTACACACCTAGTAAACAAAGAATGATGAAAAAGTTGCAAAGACATGAATTTACAGTGGTACCACTATCAGTATTCAAGTGCTATCTGGTGCTCAGCGTTATTTATTCGCACATATCGGAAATCTTCGCAACGCATCACTCAGGCAGCCACGTATTATGTAATCTGTTTTCTTTCCAGCTATTTCGAAGAAATCGTTACTTGATTTTGTATAAAGAACTTTGTTCGGTAACTTACTCCTCACATAGCTCGATATGAAATGCATTATTTATACTATACATTTATCTCCCGATATGAAACGGAATATTTCAATAACTCGTAAACCACCTATTTTCACACCACAAAATTATCTACTGTATAGACGTCTTAACCGGTGTATGAAACTAGCAGCTTCCATTATACCAAGGGCAAGATGTGGAACATTAATTAAAATATAAAATAAAAATGTACGCATTAATATTTTTAAATCAGACACAAAAATTAAGTGGGATTCCAAATGGAAGTGTCTCCGATTCGCGGGGGTGAATAGTAACTACGCTGAAAAATTGAATCTCATCCCGACACCCTAATCGATGCCACCGAATGTCTCGGCACGTTTTTTAAGTCACGAAATAAAGAACCTGTCTGCTACGTACGAAAATCTGTCTCAACGTCGATCTTTGCCGTTTCAAACACAGACGTCCCATAAACTTTGACAACCGAATTCATCACATTTATGAATAGTACGGGTCATATTGCCTATGCAACGCCAAAGAGTAATGTATGGCCTTTTCATTCGGACGGAGCTGATTCACTCTAATATTAATTCATTGTCTTTTCATTCTTTAGTGTTATTTTCTCGTGATTACTACTGTTTCATTTCTGTAATTTATACATAGTTCCAACAGCTGTTTTACAACATATTTACAGAAGGTAAGAAAAAAAATTACTTCAATTAGTCAGTGCGATCCATAAATTTGTTACCTGGACTCTACACACATTTTCTTCAAAACGAACTGCACTTTCTACAGACACAAGGAACGCTATTCGGCAATCGGTACGCAGAATTTAATGTACGTAAAACATATTTACATTAATTTTTTCAAAATTTTTAATGTTCAGAGACCGGGTGTGGAGAGGGAGGTTAAAATGAAGCTGTCCAGAAGTAGGTTTTGTATTCCAAATGTATAGAGTCAATTCCCAAGTTGGATTTAGTTGCATCAATTTGCTCGTGACTTAACGGGGTTAAAAATCCTTCACACACACATACACATACGATGTAGAACATCGTCGCAAGTATTTGAAACCCTTGACTCCGTTGGAGCCAATTTGTAAGAGATCCCGAAATTCTTTTCAATCAATTACAAAACTTGCAAAAATACAAAATAGAGAAGCCACTCACTTGACTCTCGTGCCCTTCTTCGATCTCTGAGAGCAAAGCCGCTTCTTCTTGGCGCGCCTGCGTCTCGATGCGCGCGGCCTCGATACACGCGCTCTCCAGCCCTTCGAACTCTTTGAGCGACGACAGGGACACGTCGTCTCCTTGGCCGGAGCGACTGTAGAGGTGCTGCGCCGCGGCGGCTGCGGCTGCGGAGGCGGCGTGAGCGGTCGCTCGCGCGCCGAACGACCCGGATCCCGATCCGGAGCCCGCGCTCCGACCTCCGCTGCTGCTGCCGGTGCCGTTCAAGGAGTCCTGCAGCAGCGCAAGTTGCCACGAAAATTTGTATCTGAACTTTTAATCTAAGTTTATGACGTCATTTCTGTTTTTTTTGGTGTCGATGTGTAAAAGAATATTATTGTCCTCTTTTTTCTTCCAGAGCGCATAATTTAAGACTGAGAACATGAAACCTTGGGATGCTACGGTTACAAAGTAGTAAACACAAGCAATTATTAATAAAAATGTATTAGTTTATGAACAATATAAATGTATATTGTTAAATATGATTACTTTTGTGATTTACGCAAGACTTTTCGTGAATCTAATGTTAAATTAATTAGTTTAAATATGTAATGTTTAAAATGTCACGTAAATTAACATGAAAATTTATTGAACAACAAAATTTTCTTTCCATCGAATTTCTATTTATCGGTCTTTACTTATCTTGAATATACGAGAATAATGATATTAATAGAAGAATTATTATGTAATGACAGTAACTTCCACCTACTATCATATTTCTATTAAAATATCTTATGCTTGAATGGTCAAGGAAGGTGAATTTTCAAAGTATTGATTCAATTCGATAAAAGCACATATATTTTAATCAATTCGTACAAATTTGGGTTTTTTGAAAGATTGAATACTCTAGTGGCAGAACTACCTTAACCACTCTCTCCGGTTCGCATTCTAATCGTCAAACACAAATAAGTTAATCAGATCCATATTATGCGATGCGAAGGTCTCGGTCGGGTAACAGTCGTCATTTCAAACTCCTTCTTCTTCTTCTTCTTCTTATTCTGCACCTCGTTTTCTGCTGTACCTCGTTTTCTACTCTGTACCTCGTTTCGGAGACCAGTTCAGAGCATTTCGCTAATTCAGTGTTCAGTGCCAATGGGAAAAGGATTAATTCACAGTACATTGAAAATTTAAACTGTTACGTAATATCTTTAGGTTCTACGAGAAAGAGACTGTAAATTCATGTTTCTCCGCAGTTGCAAAAGTCTTGGTGAATATGGATAACCTCAACAATTATTTAGAAAGTTCGAGGGATTTCTGCTTCACATCACACGTTCATTTTCAATGTTCCACTAGAAATTATAAGAGAATGACGGCGTCAAAATGTGTAACTAGCGTATCTCCAGACTTGCCCTCAGAGGTGCATTTGCTTACTTCCCTTCCTTCCACCAAAGAATTGAAATCTGGTAAGACTGGGACATCCCCGCGTATAACCCCCATCCTTGAATACGTTTTGTCTTTCGTCTACCTTCATGAGTCAGTTGGTAGATGCTGATATAAACAGTTTGCAGTGTGACTGGTAAAGTCATTAGGGAGTTTTACTCGTGTCTCAACGTCCAGACTGACGCTCAGGTCTTCTCAACCTACTATAATAATAAATTTAATAAATTTATTGTCAAAAAACAGTACAGACTGCGTATGACCACGTGGAGGACAATAAACTAATTTACTCTCCGGAAGCAAGCAAGGGACCATCCCATCAATTCCGATCAAGGGCCCTAAGGCAGAGGCGGATTCAAAAATTTCAGCAAAAGTTCCTAGATAAGATAAAAAGTTAGCTGCGAGTTATAATACATATATAATGTCAATATGTTTGTAATTTAACGCAAATATGTTTGTAAATTTACATGTACAAGTTATTATCGAACTATAGATTATTCTGAGTATAGTGTTTAAAAATCATAAGAGTTGAAAAAAAACTAAATTCACGATTTATTGTTACAATAAACACTTTGCCCCTAGACAAAAGCCTAGAGATGTGGTAACATCGTTTAAGAAGGAAAATATGGCGCTTGTAGTGGAAAAGGATTTCCTAAAACCGTGTTGATCGTCAGAGAGAATGTTATATTTTGATAAAAAATCTAGAAGACGCTTATAGAACAATTTTTCTAGGATTTTTGAGAAAGTGGGTAGTAGAGATATTGGTC
>NNCF01131061.1:1059-40989 GCA_002313205.1 Laupala kohalensis | reverse complement strand
TATATATATATATATATATATATATATATATATATATATATATATATAGAATTAGAAACATATTCTCCCTTATGAACTTAACTACCCGAGTTAAAAATCTTAGTAATTCAGCACTTTAGAAAATAGTTTTTTCTATCCTAGTGTTTGATAAAGTCCTCCCGGATTATTAACATTCTATAGTCAATAGATCTTCTCCCTCGTAATCTACAGTTAAACTACTTTATTTTTCATTTCGTTCTCAAATCAAGTCTCGTGAGAGCTTTTTATAAAAAAACTCGTCTTCTTGTTTTATTGACAACGCACTGTTTTTTGTTCAAATGTTGCGATTAGTTCCCAACTAAATCAAATAATCCGGTTTCACACGAAACCGAAGCTCCGTTGTTGGAATTCGTGAAGAGCATTTATTCCGTCGCCCTTTTGTGAATAAACGGTAAAAAAAGAATCTCTAAGCATGTCCCGACTGAAATGGGTTTTTCAGGTTCGAGGCATACATTTTGAAAAGATTGGTTAAAAATATAATTTTTTTTGAGTATGAATGAGTAAGTTACGTAGCAAACGTGTCCCACTGGAATAAATGATTTATTGCACTAATCCTGACCTGCGTGGGTCCGTTGCTGTGTCCTAACACTGCACGCGCTTGAGACGTGACCTGCGTGCACACACTCTGCACGCCGTGTTCCGCCACCGAGGAGGTGGTGATGGTGACGCTAGACAGAGGAGCACCAGGTCGGCCGGACGCCGTGGTGCTGGTGCCACTGTCGGCGGTGGTCTTCTCCCCTGCCACCACCACCTGATACAGAAAGTGATCGGTGAATCCTCCCAATACAATACTCTTTCGGTACAATAAATAAATATGTTTTCGTTGAAAAGCGTTCCAAGAACATGGAGGACAATAAAATAATTTAGTAAATATCCGGAAGGAAGCAAGGGAGCATCCCAGCAATCGCTATTGAAGGACTCAAAGAAAGTGGTCGATTCATCATTTCAGCGCGGACAGGGAAAATGCACCCATGACTTCTGCACGAAGACTGAAATAAGAATACAAATAGTTGGCAACTTGCTGCAACAAAAAACAACAAATTTATGTTTAATCGAATACAAATGTTACTAAACAATTACGTACTATTTATTAGCACATCTCAAAATAAATCCCACTCGGAAGTTCACACCATGCATCCCTCTAATACAAAAAATGAAAATGAATGAATAGTTAGCTAACTATAATAGCAACAAATTTCTCAATATATTACAATATTATTTATAGGTATTTAACAATTACGTACTATTATAAAATTATTACTACGTAAAATTCTAAAGCAACTGTTAAAATAAATAAAAATTGAAGATTGGGGGAAATAATAGAAAAAGAAATAATGATACTGTAACCCGTAATGACCGCTGTCCCTTGGGTCAAGTCTAGTGGATTAGTATATTAATCCACATCTACTCGAAGAAAAATACGAGTTAGAATGTGGCAACAGAGGTAATGTACGCAACCGAGCCCATGTTTAGTACAAATGGATAAAACTATAATAAATCATAAGAATGACTATCATAAATATAACATCATCCATGAAAATTGTTTTGTATTTTCATTAGTTAGTATTTTAATTACTATAGCAATGGCGTGATAAAATATAAAAGTGAAAATGAATCTTGATAACATACTCTGGGGGAAAATACACACCGTGATTCACTGGTCACATCAGCATTTGATGTGAGGAGCAAGGTTTTCAACGATGTGCATGCCAACTGCTGCGAATCAACATACACTCCAATTCAGTTTTTATGTCGGGTGCTCACGTGAGTTTCTATCATTAAATTTCTAAATAAAATATATTGCAATTATTCTGAAATTTGTAGCTGATTTCAGTGCTACACTCAGAGAGAAAGAGAGAGAGTTTTACACAGTGAGTTTATTGACATATTAACTTATGTAGATTAAAATATTCTCTTCACTCTGTGTTCTAGGGATTAGGTTGCTTACCGCTCGAACACGAGGTTCATGGGTTAAGTCCTTCAATGAGAAACGCTTTTCGTTTTAATTTTGTCAACATGGGTGTCTGTTTTCATTCTTTTTTATATTAACTATATTAAAAAATACGATCTTTCGCGGTAGATATGTTTTGTTGTCGAGATAAATGCTATCCCCAGCTAAAAGCTAACCTCACCTGCGGTTGCTGCGTGGGGGAAGGGCCGCGCGGAGACGCCTCCAGGACAGTGCGCACGCTCGCCATGCTGGCCACACTGCCGTCCTCCAGACTGGACGCCAGGAGGCGTTCGTCGGGCAACGAGCCTTCGGAATCCGGAGAGTCCGCCGCCAGAGGAAGTGGTTCCGGCTGGAAGATCATCTCGTGGCTGCGTTTGATGCCCGCCACGGCACCACAAGCGCCTCCGCTGCCGTCGTCGTCGTCGTCTTCGCCGTCCAGCAGCTCGAAAGGACTGGAGCGACCGTCTTCCAGCTGCGCCACACAAAAACCAGGGACTGAGTCTCTCTCTCTCTCTCTCTTCACGTGGACTTTGCGGTATTAGCGGTCGCCAACCTACGGTACATCACGGACCACGAAATTCATCACTTTACACTCCGCGAACCACAAAATGATATTTTAGAAAAGATGAATGCCATATGAAAAGTTAATTTTTTACAATATATAATTAACTAAAATTCGTTTTTTAAACAAAATAGTAAAAACTTATTTACTGAAACACATTGATTGAATTAATGCAAGAAAATCTTTCGACGTTGTCGGCGCACTGTGTCCAACAATTGTAACTTTATTGGACATTGATCACATCGGAGAAATTTCATTTTGATTCTTCCCATTTGTTGCGTGTCCTGCTTTCACAGTATTATTCAAATAAATATAAGAGAATAATATTTATGCCTCGTGAAATTGTTTTTTGTGTGGAAAATTGAAAATGGCAATCAATATCCAGATTTGATTTTGCGGATCATCAAAATTTTGTAAGTGGTCCATAAGTGGTCCACGGACCGCCGCGGCGCCGGTTGGCGACCACTGATTCAGAGGAGAGATCTCGCCTCCCCGACTTCAACCATGTGTTCAAGACACTGACATTCGTGGACATCGTGCGAACGCTAAAATAATGAAATATGGGTTCAAGTAAAATAAATAAAATATAAATATGGGAAATGTCATCGACGAAGTTTCAACAGTGAACACACAGAGATGGAAAAAAGTTGTATTGTTTGTAAACTAGAATTTTCTGTCAAGTGTTTCTCAAATGGTTCCAAAACGGTTTGTACTTATCGGCGAATGTTTTTCTTTCATCTTTAAAATTATTTATATACTAAAAGACAGTAGTGTCACCCCATTTTCAAGAATCCCGTAAATAAAAACATCAATACACTGAATATTTTAATCTTTCAAATGTAAAGATACCAGAAGCAGATGACACAAATGGAAAAGCTAAGGTTGTGCAAATGCGTAATATAAACTAATGACTATGACAAGCTAATTTATCTTATAGTGTATTCACAATTATCTAAAACGGGGCACCAACAACCCTTCATGTTAAATAAAAAAAATGGACAAATATTTGCAAATTACATTTTGACGACTCACTCAATTTGAACCTTCGCACATATCGGAGAGCCAAGGATATGAAGCAAAGAAGAAGTAACATATCACACAAAATCGTGAAAACTATATGTGTCTCTAAATATATTTGTGATTTTCAACAAAATTATTGCATTGAAGAAGTTACGGGAACCTACGCAATAATTTCACAATTGGATTTTACTTCTACGTTATGTTCCAACCTGACAAACGCTAACAACCATCTAATACACCTTCCCGGACAGCCGTAAATGGGCGAGAGAATAACCCAAGGCATCCAGGGACAGAAGGGTTTCAAGAGTATCTCTGCTATCAGGGACAGAGGTTGACGTCTAGGGTGCTTATCCGAGATTAATATTTTTTTTCTGTTGGAAAGTGTTGAACAATTTTCGAGAGAAATCGATATATACCTTCGCACCTCCTTAACCTTTTTTAAGAGTCAGTCAAAAACTCATCAGGTAATCAAAGTCGATGTACGACAGTAATTATAGACAGGAGGAAAATATCAATGGTAAGGGTCCATCCATCGGAGATTCAGGCTATCCGACCTGCTCTTCCACACGAATTGAGAGGAAATGGTGTTGGTACTGAACCGACATTAGTCTAGCGTAGATCATTAGTCAATGGTAGCTCATAGGGGCAGGCAGTAGGGCAGTGAGGCAGAGGAGATATATGTTTCAGTCAGGGTTACCAATAGGATATCAAAAGCGGAAGAGAATAGGTCGCAGAACAACTGTCAGAACGCAGACGGGTGCACCGAATTTTAGAGCGAGTGCAAATAGGTACGAAGGAGCAACACGGCTTAACACGACTCCTCTCCTCTTGGTGCTAAACATAAAATCCTCATTCGATTCGTCTGATGGTGGTTTGCGGAGGACCTAAGACACCTTGAGTCTATACAATGAATAAGAAGACATTGAGTAATTGTCTCTCACGTGATTTGGGGAAGTAGAAAAGCCACGCACCTCCTCGTCTTCGTCTTCGTCGTCTTCGGGCGAATAGTCTCGTCGGTGCGACGACGGTCGAGGGCGCGAGGAGCGATGATGGGCGTGGGTGTGGGCGTGGCTGCCGCCGCCGTTGCCGCCGCCACGGGGAGTAGGGGCGGAGGGCGCGTGCGGGCGCTCGCCGCAGATGACGGCGGTGGGGATGTGCGTGTCGTAGGGCTCCAGCACCGGAGCCCCGCTCCCTCCGCCCTCCAGATCGTCCATGTCGCGTTCCAACTCCAGCGCCGACGGAACCAGCGTCTCGCTCGCCTCACTCGACACCTCCACCGACGCCAAATGGCCCGACGACTCGGAATCCAACGACTTCATGGAATCACGGGAACTGAAGGAGCTCACGGCCGTGTGGAAGTCGGTGGAGCGAGCGGAAGACAGCTCCTGGACACGCATCGCACCACCCCTCTGCTGCAGCCACTTACTACTAATGCAGTATGTATAACACACACTTCCTACTTACTACTACTCTCTCAGAAAATGTATTGCCCTAACTACAAAACGTTAGATCTCTGCGGAAGAGTGACTTTATGTTGATAGTGGAATCAACGATCTGAGTGAAGTGTGAAACCCAGTAAGGAGTACGGAATAAGCTTCAACATGGCGGACGTATACGTTTGAGCATTGAAGAACGGAAACAGGTAATGAAGTGGTAGTGGGAATGTTACTGCAATTCGGAGACTGTGGGCATGTATGTAAGGAATTGAACCGTGGCAAGGAGAGTAATTCTGTGTCCGTGGAACGTGTGTGATGGAGAAGAAGAAGTAGACCGGGGTGACGTCACAAGTGATGGATCTTCAAATGTCTATATACGTTTATCACAAAAATCTCGCGCAAGTGCTGGTAATTATTATTTTTATTATTGTTTTCTCTCAGGTCTCGTGTTTCAGAGCCGTGAAGGTGGTAGTAGAATGCGACGCATTCTGAAGAGAAACGGGTTGCGTTATTTCATTCCACTGGTTGGAGCGACAGTTAAAGTGATCACAACCCACATAGCAGGGTACAAGCACGGGGAGGTTACACTTGGATTTACGGGTATCATTCTTTGGTTGTCCGAATTCAAAGTAGATGTTGTGGCTCACTTGACTCTCGATCGACATAATTGTGAGTACTGGGTGTTTCAATGCTCATTTGTAAGTTCGCCATCTTGATATTAGTCCCCAGGGTTCCACCGCTCGCTCGTCCATTCTTCCTCCATATATTGAAGGAACATAGTATTATTTTCCTTCATTAATGAAATATTGTGGGTAGGGAAATATATTTTTTTAAGACAGTTGAAAGTGTATACAAATTTTTTGACGCATTCGACCAACGTTTCGGTCATCCCACCGTCACTTTCCTCAAGTCAAACACATCAGGTCTGTTCCTTGCGGAAAGTCACAGCATGGTAGCCGAAACTGACGTCCCTGACAGCCCGATAGGTCGCAAAATCTATGTTCAAAAGGATTACGATTTGAGATAAATCAACTTAGCACTATAATATCGTAAATTGTCGAATTCAAAAAGTTTCAAAAGAATGTTGCATTCTTTCAGCGACGATTAATTTTGATACGTGTAATTGAACGTATTGTTGTAAACTATAAATCAAAATGCGTCAGATCACCAACTTCTTAAAATAAATTAAGCTAATTTTAATCGAATAAAAAGACCTTTTGAATGACAAAAGTCCTGTAATACTTTTGGTATATTCAACGTATAAAAGGTTCAACCTTGTTAATTGAACAAATACCAGAGAAGTAGTCACATATTTGAGGAATTACTTTTCAAAAAACTTTTCTTTTTTAACTTTTTTGTTGGTAGAGAGCTGTCGCAGGGTCGAAGGTGCATCATTCACTGATCTAATCACTTTTGCAAACATTTAATTTGTAGAGCGAATTAAGGGGGCTTCGGGGGGTCCGAGCAGTTTGATGATAAAGGTTCAGATCGCAGTCCGTTGCTCATGCCACACGTGCTCATGCCGAATTGCGTCATACATCGTTCCAACACTTACGTTCTAGTAGCGGAGGTACTACCAACATTACAAGGTATATAAGTGAATGATCAATTTACTATTATATATTTCTAAATGTAAAAAATGCATTGTTTCGAAAGCGTTTTTCTTGTCAAGAATCAAGGTGAAGGAAATATCCAGTTCACTGCCTTAAAAAAATCAAAATACGGCAATAATCAAATGACAAGTTCCATGTGAATTATTTCCTGACACATTCCACAAAAGAGGAGAATTTATGGTAATTCAGTAAGCAACCGGGGTTCGAATCCTTATAGATTCAGGAGGAAGAGACATGCGACATTTGAGATAGAGCTTAAGCATTTATATTGAGTAGCATTCGTGGTTTCAATCGACATACTGAAGAGTTCGTATTCCATATGGTAGACCAAAGAAACAAATAATGAGGCAGAAAATTTTTCCATAGTAACACGATACAAACTTCACAAGCAGCAACGTTTCAAATAGGACTAAACTATGTCAATAGTTTTAAAATAATTCGTTTTCTCTAAAGAAGCGCTTTGAAAGATTATTTCCTTCTATCGGTTATATCACGAAATTCTGATTTAAATTGTGTACTGAAGTTGAGATATTAATAGTAGAACCGAAATCGCAAAATTCAATGTTTTTCCCTTCGTGTTCTGAGTGTTTTGGAACAGCGGCTCCGATCTGGATCTTATTTCGGTCTGTTTCTTAAGCGATTTCAAAATGTCTTTTTTAAAAGTAAACTAAGTATCAACCTTTCTAAAACATTCCATCGTCTTCACAATTACGTGTAAAAGAAAAACAGCTTTGAAAGCGAGCTAAGGCAACGAACAGGATACTCATAAATTACTTTTGCATTGAAAAAGAGCAATTAATATTAATATTAGCAAATTTCAAGCAATTAAGAATTCGCATTTTTAACAACTTTCCACCAAATTCATACTTGCTACATTGGAATGTTTATTCCATTTCAAATGTATAACATGCTTTGCGATATCGCATACCACAAGGAACATGCAAACGGTGATGAAAAACACCTCAAATTGGAGAAAAAAAGGGAAGAAACACACATCAATATTGCAACTCCCTAAATTAAACGCAAAGGGAAGAAAAGGGAGGTATGAGTATGTAATGCTTTACATTCCAAGCAACATACAAACCACAAGGCAAATACATCTAAAAATTGTTGGACTAATTTCAATATACGTAAAAATGGACTGCGCAGGAATGACGATGGGGATGAACGGGTGCACTGTGCTTCGAGCGCAGCAACTGAAGGAACAGCATATTCCCAAATTGTATGAGAGACAGCGAAGTAAAGTAAAGTACAGTCCACGCATCCATTGTGCTGGGCGGTAGACAAGGTAGACGAAAGGGCAGAATCTAAGATAAAGAACACAACAAAGGAATTGAGCTTCCTTTTCGAGAGTCATGCGATGGGATATAGTCTTCCAAAGACGAGAAGAGCCGTGCACTGGAGAGATTTGTCGACTACGGTGGAGATGGTGGTTTCGTGGGGGTGCATGCGACGGTGGGGGCGGTGGGTGGGTGGAGGAAGAGAAGGGAAGCACTGCTGTACCTGCGACGTGAGTGATGTGAGCGCAGACTCGTACTCCGACGACCCCGCCGTCCCGGCAGCCGCCGCCACCAACAGCTCCACGTCGCTGGAGCAAGGTCTGCTGTAGCTGCGACCGGACTCCGACGTCTGCTCGAACGAGTGGTAGTGACTCTCGCCAGAGCTGGACCACGCCGACTCGAGATCCGCTGCGGCCGAGCGTCTATCGGCGTGACCCGCGCGTAAGGAGGAGCCCGGTCCGCGCCGCAGCACCACCTGCGCCAGACCACCACCACCGCCTCCGGGGGGCAGAAGCGGCGACGGCTGCTGCGACGGAGACTGCGTCGTGGTGGAAGAGAAGGTGGCGGCGGCGGCGGCGGCGACGACGGGGCGTCCGGCTGCGGAGGACGCCGACGACGTGGTCGTGTCTTCGGGGGATTTGGCCGTGGACTCGTCTTGAGACAAGGAGCGCTGGGACTCTTCCGACGATGTGCGTCGCATCGGTTCACGCCGCTGCTCCGCCAACACACCGGAGTCCACCTGAACAGGCAGACAGGCACGGCTTCTTGGATCACGGCGAGGAGGGAGCGGACAGAGAGCCATCGACAGACGGAGAATAAACGACGTCCAAAGTAGAGTGATCGCGGAGGAGAATGATTACGGGATGCGAGGCGCCCGAGGGTATTATGGCCCACCCCCACCCCCACTTCCATGTCCCTTACATTCGTTTCAGGAAAAGAAGCTCACAATGAGAGCGTGGTCGCTTAGTAGACCTTATTGAGATAGCGCAGTAAGTAGGATTTTCTTTTCTCGGTAAATTTTAATTATCGCTCATTGTGCCTTTTCTTAGCCAGTTTTTTTTATCGTGAAATCGACTGGCGATGTTGCTTTCTTCGTAGAGTTGACAAGAAACATGTGAAAAGGGTTCATTCAAAATATTGCTAAGTGGTTTTGACTCGTATTAATATTAAGTCGAAAACGTTTCTTTCTCGTCGAGTTAACATCAGAGATCGATTGACGGACACACTTAGCAATTTACGTTACCTATACCGATATTTGAAAGGAAGTAAGCTATCAACCGTTTACTTTATATCTGAATAATGAAATCTGAAAACAAAGAACTCTCTACTCACTTTTGTATCTTTAACTTAATTGTTCAATAAAACATCGGTTTCATCCCGATAATAAAAGGTGTGCCGTATGAACATCAGAAAATGGTGGAAATATTACCCAGAGGTAACGGTTTTCAACATCTTTAACATCTTTAAAGAAACCTGACAGGGAAACGAGCGGCACATTTCTTTCTACAACATTTGGACAAAAGTGATCCACAGCACGTCGCACAATAATTCTCGCAAAACGAAGACAGGAAAAATTCTGAAAGCTTAGATGGGTCATAATGCCTTTCGATACCTTATAACGTGAAATTTCTAAATCAACAATTAAACTTTTCTTTACGACTTTTCATATTAAGTCGTCAAAATAACACCGAGGAATAACAATTCTCCCATTTGAATCACGCATATCAAGACAACATTTGGAGATGAGAGGAGAGGAGATGAGAGGGGGGGGAGAGAGTGCAGAGGCTGAGTTCGCCGTGTTCGTACCGCGTTGAAAGAGAAAATAAAACCGACCGAAAAGCAAAAGCGATACATCATCGATGACTGGGGAACGAGGCGTTGCACGTGATCTGATAATTCCGCGTCACGATTGACAAAGATGGGATCCACGGCTCTCCACGTGAAGAACTCACCAATCACAAGCGGCGTGTAACACTTTCTCTCACCGGAGGATGTGAATGGTGTAAATTACATTTAGAATATTTGTTGTTATTGTGTTAATACTACAACACGTGCCGAACTATTAGGAGTATGTTGAAATGTTAAATCCTTTGCCTCCGCCTCGATCGGAATTGACGGGATGGTCCCTTGCTTGCTTCCGGAGAGTAAATTAGTGTATCGTCCTCCACGTAGTCATACGCAGGTTGTAACTTTTGCTTTTTTGATAATAGAGTTTGTCATTTGAATATAAAGTATTTTTTCCTTTTTACTAGACATTTAGGAGATAACTAGTAATAACGTAACGAATACAAAAAAGCATGGAACGAATTGTATTTTTGACAATTTGAATATTGGCCTCTTATATTTGTGTGTACGAGATATAAAGGCAAAAGAATGTAATAACGTAAACGTCGGAAGGGAACCAAGTCTTTGTGTTCGGGTCTTTCTCTCGCTCTTTTGAAAGTAAGATATTGAACACCAAAGAAATCATGTTCCTGTCGACTCCGCAGTTTGCTCTCAATTCTCTTAAAAAAATTGTTGTGTCGTTCCGTCTGATTTGTCATTTGTGTATAATGTTTCGTTACCACATTTACTTACATTATCAAGTATTCATAATCTTAAATCGCTCTTTTACCACAGACATCGATTTGATTCAATCAAACTGAAGTTTTAACCGTCTACGTGAATTATTCAGAAAGGTTGTCACTTCCGATAAAAATGACTGCGCTACAATTTTCTTTTTTTTAGATGAAGCATTATTTCAATATTACAGAAAATTGTTTCATTTTTTTATAGAGACGACGGTGCAGGGTTAAGTCAAATAAAGGGGACATCGAATTGCTTCGTATCCTTCCTTCTGTTCTTCACCTGTGAAGCCCCACAAACAATAAGAGTCCATTACGAACCGCGTCACGTACGCAAAAGAAGAGCGAATACAACACAAGGAGAGTTACACTCTAAATGTAACGAACCAAAAGAGTATTTCAAAGGGGACGATCCAAGTTCAGACTCAAGTAGGTGAAGGGATTGCAATCTAATAATAACTTACTCTGCCTAAAAGCTTAGATACGACCAGCAAAGCTACCTCTCAAACGATTCAAGAGTCAAAGCTGCATTGTGATTCTATGGCAACGCTTTCGGCTGAGCTCGGGAATTTCAATTGCTCTCTTACAGCTGCGTTGCGCACTCTTTCACGAATTTTGGAATCAGTCAATTTGCGTCCAGAAATCGAATGAAATGATTCGTTCTGTCAACAGAAACTGTCTTCTTTGGCGACGTCCAAGTTATTCTTCAATCGGGAACTTTTACAAAAACTGTTTGCTTTCCGTAAACCTTCAAGGGGTTTCAGAGGGGTGGTGAGATAAATACACCTTCAACAATATTCAACAATATTCGAGAGAAATTTTAAAAATTCCAAGAAAGTCTACAGATCAAATAAATTGGACAATGTCAACGAATACAAAATGATTGCAAGAGTTCGCTATCTCATTCACGACATTTAAAAACTGTCTGTGAAAAAAATACTACGTTTGCACATCGATGTTCCATATTTGCTCTGTCAGCTTTAGAAACATAATGTGGTCATCATGAAAGTAATTGAGGAAATTAATAAGAATTAATTAATAATCACTTCAATTTAAAACTAGAAGATTTTCAATAAATATCAGAACGTTATTATTGACGTGTGTTAGTAAACTCTTAACTTTTTTTGCAAACTTCATAAACCATTTTGTAACTGTATATCAAAGCATTTTTTTTGGTGGGGCTTCAGGGCTCGTCAACATCGAGGTCATTAGAGCCCATATATCAAAGCATTAAATAAATGTGTTACATGATTAATTTGGGAAAATAATATTTCTACTAGTACACGAATACGATGAATGAGGTTATGTGCTCTCCAATGCTATGCCCCGTCCTTAACAATATATTAAAGCACAACCTCCGCCCGGTATGGTTTTTGAATGTTATCGACATTGATCGAGTCGATTCCAAGACACGAATTTCGTTTAATAAAAAACATTTTTTGTCAAAAAAGAAGTTAATGTTCAAAACAACGTTATTATCTGATGGTAAACTTTCAATAAAATTGAGGGTTGGTATCTTATTCCTCACTGAATTCACAATGTTAGCACGAAGAATGAGATGAACAGGCGACGATTCAATAAGAAAAAAAACTTTAAGAAAGATGTATGAGAACAGGGTAAAACAATGTGCGCTTCAGATTACATGGCACAAGTATATCATCTTTACGAATTATACATTGTTACCCACAGAAATGAATAAACTATTTAATCACATCACTGCCCACTGTTTTAAAATGACAAATCCTTGACTTATGAATGCATGAGAAATATAAGACAAGTCATTCTTCTGTCACTATTGTTTTACAGCGTTGCCGTCTCTCGTTCGGACTATACTCGTCTCTCAGATGTCCAGCGACGCGAATGATCTCATACCCTAAAGAATACTATGCGTCTTCGCAGAGCGCTGGTTCAAAACAATTCTCCGTCGAAATGAGTGCGCATTGGAGCTGGGATTTCTCTCACGTACTCCAGATAAATGTCCATTTCGTACCATAAGTTCCCCGACTATTCAACATTTCCCTCACCGAAGTCAAGGCCTGGTGCACCGAACCTCATAGCCTCAAAACATTAAAGAAGTATACTATAATCGCTAAAGACAGAAAAAATACCATTTATTTAGCATGCAATCAAGAGAAATCCTATTGCGGTAAAGTTAACAATTCTTTTTGCATGACTTAGTGACCGTTCATTTTTATCGTCTGTAGAAGAAGGCAAACAAAAAGTAACTGAACCACAATTGTACGACATCCTATTATCGATATTCTAACTCACCAAAATTTATAAGCGCCCCTTATTAAATTACTCCTTCGGAGAGGTAACTTAATAACAGCATGCCGTATAAGCATGATTCAAATTGAATTTTACTGGCCTACCCTAGATGAGGCGAATATAATCATGTATGTTAACTGATTACATTCATCAAAAATTAAAGAAAAGCATGGGATTTCAGAGATCGGTCACAGACGTACTTGAGGCTTAGCGCCGAATAATTGTAAAGTGTCCGCAACAGCATATTAGCATATATCCACCGCATCCGGGACCGTCACAGTAGAATGGCCCTGAACTGAACTCTGAAAATGGCGGCAAACTCAGTTGCGCGCAAAACCAAAAACACTCACTTGGGAACTTGATACGGAAATATTTGATTGGAAATATGAATTTACACGCCTCCGCGGACCCTTCTGTCTGCAGTATTTCCGCTGGGCGTTCACCTTCAAGTCACGACGGAATTTTGTAGCAATGAACAGCACTCGCACCCGCTGACTATGAAATGAAAAGTGATCCATTTCCCACTGTGACATGTGGACAGAGTCAGCTGAGGGAGAATGTTTACAAGTTCGGAATATACGTAAGGCGCATGCGCCAAGTGTAGACTCTGCACCACAGACATGATGATATCGAAAGAACATATGATCTCATGGGATGATCCCTGTACCCGAGTGCAGGCAGTTTTATCTATCTTCACTGGATTGGAGTAAGAGAAAAAAGAGGCCTTAACATTCTTACCTTGAACATTCTCCTCTCTTCGCGATGCTGCTCCTGGGACTGCACTGTGGTGCTCGTGGTCGCGCTGTGCTGTGCTTGCGCGTGTTGTGAGCGCGTGACGCCATCCGCAGACGCCGATTCCGTCTCGTGGATCCAATCATCTGCGCTTTCGGAGATGACGCGTACGGCGCCGCTGCGAACGCTGGTCTCCGCGCGACCGTCGTCCAACTGCACGGCGCTCGTCTCTTCAGCCGCTTCCTGCGAACACAAGCAATGCACTCAAGGGATTTGTACGGGAGGAAAAGATAAGATAAGTGGAGGCAGTCTGCTTGCGGGCAAAGGTTAGAGATCGCGCCCTCTGTCGAAGGACAGTGGGTGTGATCTTTAACTGTTGTCCACAAGGGGGCTGTTTTCACTTATCTTTGACCCTACATGGTTCTAAAGAGAGAGATTTAAACCTTGCACATGGGCATAAAAGTCTAAAATTTGTATAAGACGATGCAATGTATATCTATTTTAGCTTCTCGGACTAACCTTACCGGCCTTACCTTTAATTAATACATATATTATTTTCATATATTATACGAAGTTTTTATTTTAACGCACGACGCCTCGGTCGCTATTTCATTAATCGTCGGGACAATGTACATGATAAGCAGGGTTAGGATGGGTCGGTGAGATTCAATTCGAATAAGTTTTCAGTTCATAGATGAGATATTTTAAAATGTAAAATCTTTTCCCATTTGTTCACTCCAAAATACGTATATTCTGTGAATTTTATTAAAATTGCTAAAGTAATTCTCCCTGAAAAAAGCACTTTAACCTACATAGGGTAATATAAGATTGAATAGTATAGGATTATGAAATGCTAGGGGAGTTAGTTCTCTCTTATCCATCGAAAATGTTCCAACTTTTTAATTGTTATCTACAACTTCCCCGCTGAAGAATCTCGTATGAACCATATGTATAACGCAGAGCAGATAATTTCCGTGTCGTCGTTGTAGTACCTCGGTGGTGGTGCGTGCGCGTGTGGAGGCGTGCAGATGGCGCGTGGCTTGGCGTGCGCCGTGCGCGTCGACGCTTTCCTCCTCCAGGGCGCGCTGCTCGTGCGCTGAGTCGCGATGCGCCGCGAAGTCGCCGGCGACGCGTCGGCGGACGGTCGCCGTCTGCAACGTGTCTTCCACGGACGCGCTGTCCGCTTCGACTTCTGCGACGCGCTGCTCACGCGTTTCCTGTGAGCGCACGTACGGCGACGTCAAGAGAGTCAGGTATTGAGAGCGCCGCTAGGTGGCAGCACTGTCGCGCGAATACCGATGCAATCTGGTCTTAGACAGCTATCCGGCGTCGATCAATTAGCTGCCATCTACATTTAGTAATGGTGAGTCTCGAGCGTCCGAATTACATCGACGGAAAGAACAGCCATTTTAACTCTCTTGGACGTATTCCAAATCTTCGACTAAAAGAACCTATGATAGAGGGATCAGCGGTGTCAAGGATTGACATATTAGATGTCAGATTTCTCCGAAATGATTACGAAAGTATATTTACGTTCTCAGTCAATTGTTAGTTTATCTTACAATCATTTCTCAAAAAAATACCGCACATTTTATTTCTTGGAAACAACAACATACATCCACCTGTGATAAAGTGGATTCAGGAACAGAGCTATGCCTCGTTATTTCGAGTTACGTGAACTAACAAGACACTGGAAGCACGAAAGAACGGACCGGAAAGCTGTACCTTCACTTCCCAACTGACGAGATGTAAAAGAGAGAGAGACAGAGAGTGCTAAGACCAGCTTGCCCGGAAAACGTTACTTTAGTCTCTCGCCACCAGATGTCAGCCACTTTGCCCGGCGGTCCAAATGCAGAAGAACATCGTCCACCCCAATCAGTTTTCTCATAAAAATTAATATTTTAAATAATAGTGTTCCTCTATAGAGTTTCAAGTAAGGAAGTTTCTGTGATACTTTATCACCGTTAAGTGAATATGATGTTAGGGAGTTTTTGCGAAGCCTAAATGTCACCAAGCGTCTGCACTTTCGTCGCGCGATACATTAACGCTCCTGGCGCATTAACGCGTTGTCGTTTGCGTAAAATGTTACGGGTGCGCGAAGCGAGAGACTTCTGGATTTGAGTTGTGTATTGTGAACCAAGACGGTTCTGTCGATCCTGTGAGCAGTATGATCACGTGCAGAATATTTTACTTGTGTATGTTTGTATTGAAGTAGTTTGTACAAGGGTTTACAATGTTGAGTCAAATATACGCTAAGTCAAATGTCACAATTAAACTAGTTCTCTCCAGGTACGTTATATAGCGTCATGAACGTAACATATACGCGACAATTCGTGCAAAAACTCTCCATTGAATCACTGAATTTGCATTTACTTTGCAATAAAAATAACAATATGTAATTCAAAATTTAGTTTTGATCATTGAGAGAGCGTGTGCGTACAAAGCTTATTTACCACCTATGAGTTTTAATTATCCAAACTTCACAGTCACGGTTTTGAAAATTTTTTTGTTACTTCATTTTTCCAACAACAAAAAACAAAACATGAAAAATGTTATCTATGGCGCATATATCTATTTTTTTCTTCTTGTCATCCGGTTCATTAAAGTTCCACGTTCTCCAGATAAACGAGGACCTACTCGACTGTCTAAAATGTTATCTACAAGAAGCGTTTCTGTCAAAAGTTTTTTTCATTTTTGTGTTTACCTCGAATACATTACTCATACACGCGTGCGTATAACATGGTTTAATGTCGAGTCCCATGAGTAGGTATTGAATCTGCATTCCTACCTAATCTTGGGTTTAGTGCCGCGCCTAGGTTTGCTGCGTCCGACATGACTCGGGACATTTATTTGATTTCTGCTCAGAGCACGGAATATTTGATTGAAAATTATGATAATAAATCGTGTATCTGTATCGAGGCCTATCCCCCGCAACGCTGGAGGCAAATTGTGCATCGTACAACCAACCACACAATAATGGTGTATGTCCCGAACAGCTTTTTCTTGCAATAGTTTCATCGCATTTAAAATTTCAATACTGTCAGAGATCAATAGCATGAACGCTTAGCTACCACGCCAGCACATGTACGAAGATTTTAAAGAAATATTGAATGAGTCTTAAAGAAACGCGAAAGCATTTGAAGCAAAAAAAAAAGCTATGTGTCACCTTTGCGTGGGTGGCGGCGCCGTCCTGCGACACGCTCTCCGATCGCTGAACTCTTAAGTCTTCCTGAGCGACGTGCGCGTGAAGCACATGAGCCGCTGTGTGACGCAGCCCCGACGCCCCCACATGCTCCTGCGCACGGGGGAACACCACAATATAGGGACTACTTGGATTCATGCAACAGTGGGAAGCCATAAGCACAAACATGGAGCTGTATTTACAAGCTTTTTTTAAACTTTACTCCCTAGTTCGCATCCGTTGGGCCAAATATTGCAACTGAATTTTAAATCACTTCCCCTCAACCGGTTGAATTCAAATTCGGTACACGTACACAAACCCTCTGACAATGCAATATTTTGATGTCTATTTCCAATAAAAACTTTAAATTTTTTTTCTTTATAACAATTTTATTCCGAGATAACCCGCGGCGAATTATTTCGGGGAAGCTTCCTCCGAAATACAATCCGTCTCTCTCATGCAAGAAAGTACAACGCATTGCATAACATACGCTTTTCGTTCTAAGTTCTTATCTTATCATTACGATAGTTTCTCAAAAGATGTTTATGCTATTTATTTATATTAATACAAGTTTGTGTTTAAAATCGTACTTCGGCAAGTACTTACACACCAACCAATCACTGTCCTATATGAAACTTATTGGTTTCCACTTTTATAAACATTTCGCGCGACAAACTTTTTGAAAACAAATAATTCAACATAAAATATTAAATCATTATCAGCGGTAAAGATAGTAAGTACGTTTATTTTTATAAGTATCCACTAATGTGAAATATGTATCGAGGCATTAGCATTTGACATTGCATTACTTTAATAAAAACCTTAACTAATCTTACTCGTTTTGGTACATCGCTTAAATAAGAGCTTGTTAAAATTTTTTTTGTATGTATTAATGTATTCATCAATTATAGCGGGACCCATGAATTTATCAAGTGCTGCCACCGATGCCAATCTATTTACTATGTAACTTGCATTATGTTCCAAGAAATTTTTACAAGAATTCGTAGCCAACTTTCATTAGTGACTTGCTTCCCATATCGCTCGGTGACATCCTAGAACGCACAGCTCTCTCGCTGCCGTTACATCTCTACTTTATTACACACGAAGGTTGCCTGATACCAACCTCACAAAAAAAACCTCACAGATATTCCTGACTTGGTAGTTTCCTTACGAGTTTGAGGTTTATCTCGTTGAAGTTGGTATTATGCTTTTTACATTCCGAGGTTGCCATGTTGAATTTTGTCTCTCCACTTGAGCGAGCAATAATTCTATCTACGGTTCTGGACTCTGCTGTGAGGATTTCGATAAAATTCACGTACGAGATCTAGAATGGGAATGAAAAGCGGTCTAGCATAGTCTCCTTACCCAGTAGATCCGTTTTTGTACTTTTCTTTAATATCGGAAAATACGTTCCAAAAAAACGAAAATAACGCTATGGCCAGTGTACTAAAGAAAAACGTAAAGCTTCCTGAAGCAAAACGAAAGATAAATGTTCCATTATCTGTCGATGTGATTTATTGCTTAATAAAATCGATAAACCTTTGAATGTAATCTCTTGAGCAAAGTTAAGAAAAACTAACGAGTAAGAAAATAATGAAGACGAGAAAGCCATCGAAGAGACTCACCCACAAATCGTATCGTACATTATTTTCCTTTTGGTTACTCAGATTTTTGTTATATTTCTACGCGCAGTTCCAACGAACGTTAAAACTTGAATTTCCTTCAGGAATTGTAAGAACAATAACAAAAAACAACTAATTGTTATAAATTTACAATCTTTAGTACTTTGTAAAAATAACTTAAACTTATTTCTTTACTTCAACACTTTCCAGTTTTCGATATCGAACACGAGCCTCTTGTGTCGCACGCCGTTCGTTCATGTGACGTATAACGGACGGAGGTGACCACTGCTGCATTCCTGGAGGACGTCTTCTGGCCTTTTTGTTAGTTGAACGTAAAAGAGTGACATCACTGCAAACCCAGAATATCCGACAGAGATAGCTTGAGCTTACAATACACTCCTACCTACACATTCCTAAAGCACGCATTACTTGAGAATAATACGATATTCTTAAATTTCTGTCAAATTCAGAAAAGTTGGGTTAGGTTAGGTGAATGCGTGAGAGAGGGATCAAACGCTTCCGATCAGCGTTCGACAAACGACACGAAGATTCAGAATGAGCGAAGAGAAATTGTACAAAATATTTCTAATATAAGCACCAGTAGCTGTAATCATATACTCACAGATCGTAAAAGCACGAAAGTTTGTGTTTCAATTTGGATGCCAAAATATATATTAGAAATATAACTTTAAAAACTAGGAAATTATTCATTATTCTGTGCTCAAAAATGTCTTTGTTAATACAAAGTGCATTTATCATAACAAAATACAACGGAATTTCCCGTGAAATTCAGAAGCTTCATATCTGAATGAATTAAGGACTACGTCTCTACCTATAACGAACGAAGGAACGAACGCAATTCCGACCTGATGAGTCTGGAGGTGTCTCATCGAAGGGTCGAATACGGGAGCCAAGAGGTGAACAACCACGTTGTAGGTTTTGTGCCACACTTTTTGAGATATTAAGTAACTGTCACAATAACGCAAACACGTTTCGTTAAGTAATACAATTAAATGGATAAAATTTGAATTTCCTTTCTCACACCGAGCAATGATAATCATAAATTATTATATTTATTTTTTATGGAATGTTTCTGGAACTTATCCTGGTTTTCCGATAAAATCTGAAGTATTGAAAGAAGATTGTACATCGATAATTTCTCCAACGGGCCTCCCTCCCACCTCCTTGTTTCGACGATAAAGGTTCACCATAAAATCGCTTTTGTTATTAATTGTACACAAAAATTAGATTTTTTAAAAGAAAAAGATAATTTATTGTTGTAATTACATTATTATCGTAGAATTGGAGATGATCAAATAAATTATTTTGAATCGTTTGGTTTAATTAAATGCGAGGAAATGTTTTCCATTATTCCCGCTATTCATTTTGTATTTTAATCACACTTGTTTTGCTCTGACGTCGATGGGTAACAACAGCATACGGCACATACCTTCTGAGTGAACCCAAGATGACCGCTAGTAACATCGACAACTTTCCACTAGTTGCGGCGATTTAAAATTTCAAAGGAGGTATCAACGCACTCAAACTAATTTGATACAACAACATGCGTTGGTCCACATACATCATATTTTATTAAGCTAGTACAAAGAAATCAATAACGCATACTACCTTCGAGGTAATATCAATGAGAGTTTGAAGTCGGAAGCAGACAAAGTTTCTCTACTGAAAGTCTTCGGGTCAGTAATTTTTCTTGCACAAGACCAATGTCACGCACCCGAGAAGGCAGTTAAGGAAATGAGCATGGCAGCCGCTAGTCAAGCACATAACTATTTATACTCTTTCAATAATGTCATCTAATCAGTCTATGATAAAAATATCATTATAAAAGTAATTCATCAATAATGGTGTATTATAAGCTGCCAATAAATAATTATATCGTTTAAACTGAAACACTGTACTTGAAAAACGGTCTCTAGTTTGACTACTGCTCTGTTGTTTGAACAACTTTCCTAATTATCTAGAACAATCGAGAGAGTTATTCAACAAAAATAGTCGCAAAAGTAGGGAACTCTAGTCAAACTACAGACTTTTTTCAATCAGTGTCTGAGTTTAATCGGTATAATGAATGATTCGCAGTTTATAATACATCATAATTCATGAATTATTGTTATAATGTGTGATTCTAATAATAATTATAATAACAATAACAGGATAGATGATGTGATAAAAAGTTGTTTAAACGTACCTGTGCGGCGGCGCCGGCTTCCTCCACGTGACCCTCTTCGATGTGCTCCTGAAGAGAGCTCTCTAGCGTGAGCGCTTTGAACTCGAACTCGGAAGGCGACGGTTTCTGTTTGCCTCCGCGTTCGCTCAGCAGCGTCTCCTGCGCGGCTCCCAGCGACTGGCGAACCTGCGCATGCGCACTCAAAGCCCTTCAGCCACTCAAAGCATTGCGTCGACTCAAGTCAAGTTGCCAACTATTCACGAAATATTCACCAAATTAGTTCTTGTTAATTAATAATTCATTCTACTTAATATTTTATATTGGATGAAGACAATTATTTTGTGATTTTAAAACTTAATAATAAACGTAGACTTGTCGTTTGACTCCTTCTTTGACAAGAGAGAGAAAAGGAATTGCAAATGGCGCAGTTGTGAGCCTAAATGGGTAAATGGTGGTTTTACCTCGGCCAGCGTTTTCTCCAACTCGTCATCGGCCGCTCCGGCCGCCGCGGCCGCTGCCAGGAGCTCCGCCGGAGGGCTCAGGTCCGTATCGGCGCCGCTGCTGCGAAGGTCTTCGTCGGTGATCTCGACGCTGGAGGCTGTGGCGGCGGTGTCGCCTCGAACCAAGCGCCGCTCCAGCGCCGCGCGCACCATCTCCGGCGGAGGCGCCTCTTCCGCCAAACGCGCCAACACCGCCGCCACTTGCGACTCTGCGGCTGGCGCCGAAGGAGGAGGAGGTCCGCGCTCGGGACTGAGTTCGGGGCGCGTGGCGAGGGCGGCTTCGAGGTCGCGCAGCACAGCCGCGGCCACTTGGCGGGCCTCTCCTTCCAACGCTCTGCACGCAAACAACAACAACAACGCTTTTTTCTTACTCTCCACCTCCACACACACGCACACACACACACACACACATACACCCGGCGTTGCCCGGAATTTTTTTTTTTTTACATGTAACACGACCAACGAACCCATTTCATTCACTCACTGTGAACCGCGCAGGTCGAATTTTCGCTTTCGAGGCAAGAGACACAACGGCGTCGGTGCGGCTGCACCATTTCATTAAAATCACTTTTTTAAATCTAAACTGTGCGATTTTAAGGTGTTTTAATTCTTCATTAAATGCACAAAACAAAAAAAAAAGTATTAAGTTGTATGAGATTAGATTTTTTCTTCCTTGAATTATAATTTTTTCCCTTGGGGCTTTAGGGCTCACCAACGTAAAGGTCATTAGAACCCTTTGAATTATACTCTTAAATTGAAGTATTTTAAATCTGCTATTTTTAATAACGTTTTCTCGATAATGTGAGTGAACCTTCGTAGATAGACACATGCTGTCGCGTACTTTTTTGTAGAACTCTTTGAGGCCGTTCGTAGTTTTCATCTAACTCTAACCGTTTAGGCAAAGGGCGTAAGCGAATGCATCTCTCTTTTTTTCCCCCGATTTCATCGACATTTGTGGTCAAAATCATTTTCTATCTCTCCTTTCACACATAAAAAAAGTAAAAGTTACCCTATGTTCATCCTCGCCATCTAAACCATCTCCTTTTGCCAAATTCCATCACGATCGGTTCTGTGGTTTAGTCGCGATTAAGTAACAAACAGACAGACAGACAGACAGACAGACTTCGGCGTGTTGCATATTCATATATTAGTATTGGATGGATATAGGTGATGAAAATGGCGATGATATCAGGGGAGGAAATGATACAGAGTTGTGGAACGAGAGCGGGTGGTGTAGCGGTCAGTACCCTTGGGTCGATTGCCAGCTCGTCACCATTTTCATCCGGCCGAAGTCATAACACAAAAAAATAACGATGTTTACATTGTCGACTCGGTTAAAAGAAGAAAAAAACCAAGTGTCGATGGCATATCTGAAGAAATGGAGCAAACGTAATTCTTCGAACTTTAAAAGATAACCTTCTGCAAATGTGAGGACGATGTTAAACAGAAATCTATTTCTCGAAGACGTGGGAAATTGTAGAGGTAAAGTAGTTCCTAAAATATTAAAAGACAGACCAAATAAACGAATGTCCTGTCATTAGTTGCGATGTGGCACAAAATCTTAAGTACTTTTAAATTTATGAGTGTAGGAGTTTAATACACAAATATTTCCAAGAATGTTTTAAGAGAATATTTTATACGATGTACAAGACTTATGAGTTTGTAAATTAATTATGTTACCTAGAGACAAAAGGTGGATATGAGCAATAAAACAATATAATGGCAAGAGTACTTCCTAAGTTCTCTACGTGGAAACGGAGAAATAAAAATATTTACAAAGCACTGTATTGAGAAAAAAAAAACCATTAAGAAGATATGCATTGCGCACACTCTAATCCATCCACGTAATGTTAAGCTTTCTATGGCACAATCGCAATACGCCGTCATCCAAAGAACTCGATTGATTCACGTAAACAACGTACTCGACTTTTTCCAACTAAACCGGAATTCTTTTAACCCGAAAAAAACTGAAAAGCAAAATAATGTATACTAATTATATAACATTACATAATTTAAAAAATAAACAACACTCATAACACGATAACAAGTGTAACTGTAGTGTGGAGTCGAAACTCACTGTATTGAAAAAAAAACATCTTGAAAATATCTTAAAAAGTTAATGTATAATGTAAGAATATAAAGCCGATAGGGACATACTTGCGCGTTTCTTGGTCTGCGACTGTGGTGGTCTGCTGCTGCGGTGGGGGCGGCGGGGGTGGCGCAGGCTCGGGGGCGCCCCACACGGCGTCCGACGCAGCGGCAGCGCGTTCGCGCTCCTCCGGAGTCACGTCTGATTCGCACGCAGTGTCTTCGCTGTCGCTGTCGGTGCGCTGTTTCCCCGAGAGGGTGACAGTGATGGCCGGCACGTCAGTCCCCGCCGCCGCCGCCGCCGAAGCACGCGCCTTCTCAGAGTCTTCCGTCTCGCTCTTGTCGACGACTGCCAACGCCTCAGCCAATGCAGGCGCGTCTACCGTCGCAGCCACTTCTTCACATGTGAAGGATACTTCCTCTCGAGCCAGACTCAATGGAAGACCAGCGGGACGCTGTACAGTAGAGACAGAGGCAGCAGTTGCCTCTGCCACGCGTTGCTGCTCCTTCTTCTCCTCCTTCTCTTCTTCTTCTTCGCGTCTCTGAAAGCCTACCAAACGAGAGATGGTCGCTTGCTCCTCCTTCTGTAGACGTTGGTTTTCCACTTCTTCTTGATGTTTCCTCTCTAAGTCTAAAGCGATACGTTTCAGTCTTTCTATTTCTTCCTGTTCCTCGCGCACTCGCTTTTCCTCAGCTTCCAGTCTCAGTCTTTCTTCTAATTCGCGTTTACGTTTCTCCTCAGTCTCACGCTTCAGTCTTTCTTCATCTTCTTCCTCCCTCTCTCTCTGTTCTCTCTCAAGCTTAAGTCGTTTTTCCTCTTCTTCCTTCCTTCTTTTCTCCTCTTCCCTTTCTTTCTGTTCTTTCTCAAGTTTAAGTCGTTTTTCATCTTCTTCCTTCCTTCTTTTCTCCTCTTCTTCCCTTTCTTTCTGTTCTTTCTCAAGCTTAAGTCGTTTTTCCTCTTCTTCCCTTTCTTTCTGTTCTTTCTCAAGTTTCAGTCGTTTTTCCTCTTCTTCCTTCCTTATCCTCTCTTCTTCTCTTTCTTTCTGTTCTTTTTCCAATTTAAGTCGTCTCTCTTCTTCTTCCTTCTTCTTCCTCTCCTCTTGTTCCCTTTCTTTCTGTTCTTTCTCAAGCTTAAGTCGCCTTTCTTCTTCCTCCCTCTTTCTTTTCTCTTCTTCTTCTTCCCTTTCTTTCTGCTCTTTCTCCAGTTTCAGTCGTTTCTCCTCTTCTTCCCTCTTCGCTCTCTCCTCTTCCGCGTCGAAGGCCCTGGCCAGCGCTCGCACCGTCGTCGTCGTGGCAGCCGCCGCCGCCGGCGCAGCCGCCGCAGTGGCCGCGGGCACCGCCGCCGCCAGCGCAGCAGCGGGAGTGGGCAACAGCAGCGCCTTGGCCTCGGGCTCAGTATCTTCAATGCGTTCCTCCAGCTCCCGATGGAAGATGTCGCTGTGGATCTGACGCGCCACCATGCGCTCCGACGAGTGAGCTGCTGGCAGCGCCGGCGCGGCGGACGCGCGACGCAACGCCTTGTGCTCCGGAGACGGCTCGGCTTCTTCCTCTTCTAGCTGCACACACACACGACACAACGCGATTCGTAACTATGAAGAATTTGCGAGACGTAAATAGCTTAAAGAGGGCGGGCAATGGTAAAATTTTTGACACGAATTTGTGTAGATCATAACATGTGTAACTGTGGAAAAGGTAAGGGAAACTCCAGTACCATTCTCTGGGATATGTATGCACAAGAAAGTCACCTTGAATATATCGGGTTGCAAACACTAATCTAGAAAGAAAATAGGTATACAGTTTTCTTGTATATTTTGTAAGTGAGCAATTTAGGATCTTTACGGAGAGTGATAAACATGTAAAGAACGAGACAGCGCACGCCTCCTCGTGGCGGGGACGGACAACGACTTATATGAGCAGCTAATTTACGCCGTTAAAGAAGGATCTACAGAAAGGATCAGGTGGTTAATTAAAACAATGTTCAAAACTGTTTGGTGTTATTCTGACTACTTTCTGTTCTTTTCATTGATACAACTCTGCATTGTAGATATTTGAAATGAATATTCAAAAGATTATTAGAAATGTAAAAAGAAAATTTTAATCCACGCAATCGTAAAATATATATTTCGCATTCAGACATGGTAATAATGAGCATCGAAAGATCTTGCGCTTATTCTAAATATACAGAGACAACACGTCGACACAACGTAAGAATTGAATAATTTCATGTGTGTATAAATCATGTTAATAAGTAAGCGGTCATATATTATGTAACAGTGAGTTATCAGGGCAAAAAAATGAAAGATTTACAAAAATAAATTGACAGATGATTCTTGCATAAAAATAATATTCCACATTTTCGCAATCTATGTAAGTGAAATTGCAAAAACATTTGTTTATACTACGTTGAAATAAAATGAGCGTTCGAGAGATGAATTTGTGACACAGCATACTTTCAACACTATGTACGGTATTTTAAAGGTACTGATAAAATGAGCAAAGGGTAGTGATTATTGACAAAGTCAGCAGATATTCATGTTCTTTTATTACCTCAGCTCCCGGTCGCATCTGCGCCTCGAAGTACTTCTTCTTGTCCCTGACGCTGGCGATGGCAGGGTCCAAGTCGCACGCTGGCAGCGATGCAGAGCGCTCGTGCCGTCGCATGGGGACGGGGATGGCAGAGGCGCGTGGCACCGCGGCCGCCGACAACTTGTCGTGCGCTTCCTCTTCCTCTTCGAAGGCAGTGTTGTCGAAAGCGAGCTCTGAGCGCTCCACTTTGGCCAAGTACTCTGCTTCAGAGTCCTGACTCTCTCCTCGCGGGAGACGCGGCGCGGGTTCGGGCGGAGGCGGTGGG
Organism: Laupala kohalensis; assembly: GCA_002313205.1. Classification (NCBI taxonomy): domain Eukaryota; kingdom Metazoa; phylum Arthropoda; class Insecta; order Orthoptera; family Trigonidiidae; genus Laupala; species Laupala kohalensis. The sequence continues at coordinate 15,097 of NNCF01131061.1, read as the reverse complement.
TCGGGAGAGCCCTCGCGGTCCGACGCGTCCGAGGAGCCCGTGAAGGTGGATTGCTTGCTGACGGCGGAAGCGGTGCGTGGCGCGGGTGCGCGGACCGTGGAGTCGCTGAGCGTGGTGGTGGTGGTCTCGGGGTCGCTCTCCACCTCCGCTTCGGCGGCGACGACGGCGGCGGCGATGACGGCGACGGAGGGCGGCGCGCCGGTGGCGGGGCGAGCGCCTCGACCCACCACGGCGGCGGGAGTGGGGGGCGGCGCCGTCGCGCCGGTCATCTGCTCCCAGAACTTGCGGCGGTCCGAGTAGCTCGACACTTCTTGTTGGTCGTCGAGTGTCTCAGTCAGAGTGTCGTCGGGGTCAGTTCGCGTGAGTGTGAGAGGGGAAGGAGGTTGGGGAGCGGAGCGCGGAGACGGCCGAGGCCTGGGGATTGAGGACTGGGGACTCTCCGCCGAGGGGCCCACGATCGGCTCCCTCCGGCTGCCTTCTAGAAGAGAGTGCAAGCGGGTTAGTACGCACACAGCACAGCGCAAAGACAAGAGTGTTAGAGGGACTTCGGCGACGGCGACGAACGGGGACCGGGGAACCTGAAACGACAAACGACGGGGAACAAGACAATTCCACTCCTCTGGCAGCAGCTTCCGCAATGACACCTAAACCTGGGGCCTGCCTCAAGGGGGGACGGTGCACGGAGTCGGGGCGGGGCACACGAGGCGTGCGCGCGAGCTAGCAGGAGCGGCTACCTGGTGAGGCGCCGATGGCGGGTGCTTGATCCGCCGACACAGCCACGGGTGGTGAGCGGTCGGCAGGCAGGTCGAGATCGCCCGAGGGAGTATCGGGAGGGCCGGCCATCGCCGAGCCAGAATCCCACTCCTCGGAGGGAGTGAGTGTGAGACCGCCTTCGTCCCAGAGCTGTGCGTATTCCGCGTCGCCCGCTGCCACTTCCTCAGTCGACAGCTGAGACAACATGCGTTGGAACTCCACCTCTCGCTGCGTGTTGGGAGTCGTAGCAGCAACAGCAGCAGAAGCGTCTTCTGCAGTCGCTTTCGTCGTCGACAAAGTCTCTGAAGCCATGCGCTCGAAGCGTCGCTCCACGCGACGAAGCTTCTTCTCAGCGTCTCCTAGTCCTGGAAGATCAGATGGCGGAGCGACGTGCGTTGGCGACGTGGCTGCAGGCGACGCAGCAGCTGCGGCGGCGGCAGCGGAATCCTTCTCATCCTTTTCCTCTTCGGATTCCGCGTCTAAATCTGTCACAGTTACCCCACTACGAATCAACTCGTCTTCTTCGCTCTCCAGTCTGAAGACTGGTCGTCTCTGAGGCTCTTGAGGCTCAGTCACAATGTAATCGTCTTCGTCCATGCTATCGCTTTCATCGGACTCTTGCCCCGGAGGCAAATGCGATACTTGCATAGGAGCGCGGCGCCGATCGGCTGGCACTCTGGCAGATTCGCTGCTGAGTCCGAGACCGCGACGGTGAGTGATGGGCGTCGTGACGATCGGCTGCGGCTGGGACGTGTCTTCTTCCGTTGGCGGCAAAACCTTAGTCGTGGCTCCAACCACACGAGCACCAGTGGACCACCGCTTTGTCTCATTGTCTTCAGACTCCAGTTCGTCTTCCTTGTAGCTCACGACGTCGGCTTTCTTCTTCTTCTTCTCCTGACGACGAATGGCTTGACGCTGTGCTTCGAGGAATGCCATTTCAGCTTGGCGTTGGACTTCAGCTACCTCCGCTTCCAGTTCGGCTTGTTCGCGCTTGCGAGCCTCGATCCTCGCAGTTTCAGCGCGTTGGCGCTCTGCTTCCTCTTCCAGAACCCGCTTCTTCGCTTCTTCCTGTTTCTGCGCCTCCACTCGTAGTGCGTGAAATTTTCTGGCTTCTTCCTCTTCCGCTTCCAGTCTCTCTTGTTCACGTAGTTGGGCTTCCAGAGCTGCGGCTTCAAGTCGGTTTGCTTCCTGAATCGCTTTCTGTCGTTTCATTTCGTCGCGGAGCTGTGCGTATTCCGCGTCGCCCGCTGCCACTTCCTCAGTCGACAGCTGAGACAACATGCGTTGGAACTCCACCTCTTGCTGCGTGTTGGGAGTCGTAGCAGCAACAGCAGCAGCAGCTAATAATTGCTCTTCCAAATCTCCTTGATCACTGGTTTCCCCCTTTTTAGCACTCGTAACATGCGGCGGAAGATCCTCACGCTCATTTGTACTTTTCGCTTCACTCATTTCAAATTTCGCCATTTCTCCCAGTAGAGCATCAATTGTTATGAGTTTTTCGGCATCTAATATTAAATTATCTTCTCTCTTTCTCTTTTCCTGGTTCGACAATTCGATTTTTTTATCCAGCAGTAAATCTTGCTTGAAAGCTATATTTTTGGCTTCATCTTCGATTCCAGGTTCTATTGTTATCATTCTCCTTTCTTCAACATGACTTTTCGGTTTTTCTATATCATCTTCTACTTTTCTAATTCCTTCTTTTTCCTTGGAACTCGTGACCTTTTCAGAAAACTCGGTTTGTTTCAATGCTTTTTCTTTTTCTTCCAATTTGTTCCGTGGCTTTTCTCTTTCCTCAGCTTCATTTCTTGTTCCCTCGTTTTTATCTCCATTCTGTAAAACTTTCTTCTCCATTTCCACTTCATTCCTGGACTTGTTTCCTCCCTCTTTGATTTTTGCACGTTTTCCTAATTCTTTGTTCTCCTTAGTTTTCTCTGTTTTCTCTAGAGAGGCTGTTTCTGTTTTAACTTCTATCTTCTTACTTTCTTTGTCTCCGACTTCCTTCCGCTGCTGCGCAATCTCTTCTTTGGCAGACGGATTCTGGGCCTCGATCTCACCCTTCTGCGCGGCTTGCGCTACCTCCCGTCGACGCCGCGCCTCTTCCCGCTGCGCTCGCAGAAGCGCCTCTTCGTCCTGTTGCAGCACCTGTAACGGGGGGTGGCCAGCACTTTGGCTTGGCGAGGGGGGAGGGGTGTGTGCGGCTGCTAGAGGGGGCTGCTGCGCGGCGGGGTCGGCGGCCGCCACCGCCTTGGCCTGGGCGGGCGTGGCGCGCACCCCACCTGCAACATACAGCTCGGTCGGCACGGCGTCAAGGCGACAGCGCGGGCTCGCCGGCGGTTCAGCGGCGGTGCAGCGGCGGTGCGGACAGTTAGCTATAGCGGCGAGCAGTGTTCCGAAGAAGTGCTTTGGGGGTCGAGAACCGTCGCCGCCGCCGTCGGTTAGTGGGAGAATCACACCATGCGGGACGGAATACACAACGTTCGTTCGTTCGTTCGTCCGGTCGATCGACGGCGACGGCGACGGCTTACCTGCTGCCGACCCCCAGGAGCAGTAAGTGTGGCCTGGCGCTCCAGACACGTACTCCGTCTGCTGGTACCAAGGCGGTGGTAGAGCCGTGAAAGCAGGAGACGCCGGCCGCGGGGGCAGCGTCGGTCGCCGGAGCCTCGTGATGACAGGTTCCGGAGACGACGGGGCCGATGACGAGGTGGGTGACGGCGGGGACGGTGACGTGGAAGGGGAACGGGGGGGGGCCGCCGCTCGCACCAGCAGTCGACGCAGTGTAGGGGGTGGGGAGCGGGCTGGTGTCGGGAGGACGGGGGTCGTGGGATGAAGACGAGCGCTACGCATCTCCACAGCGCGCTTTCCCGCGTCGCTTGTACGCACCAGAAGCCGCACTTCCGCCCCACCTCCGCTACCGCGCAACAGAGCAGAGCCCCGTGAGCGGAGGGCGGAGGGTGGGGATGGCGGAGGGAGACCAAAGGGTCTGCGTGCAAGCGTTCGCGGCGACGGGGGAGGTCTGGAGGACAGCACCGGAGAAGAGGGTTCGGAGGTGAAGGGAAGAGCGGACAATCGTGGAATAGAAGAGGGGAGAGGGAGAGGTGACAAAGGAGGGGATGGGGTTGGCGTGCGGACGACAGGACTGAACAGAGAAAATGCCTCGACAGGAGAAGAACGTTTCGGCAATTTGGTTACTTGCGAGAAAGACACAAGACGAGATGGTGATGTGTGAGGCCATTCTAAAGACGATAAAGAGATATGAAACATTGGAGGCATCGATGATGAGATGATAGATCGTGTAAGGAAAAGATGAAAGAAAGAAAGAAAGATTAGGAGTGTTCTTTTGACAAAAAGTTCAATTATGATACATATATTGAGATACTTCCTGAGACTTGAAGAAACCTAGGAAGAACTTGCGGAAGGAAACGGGAATAATCGCAACAGTATGAGCAAAAGTGAGTGCACGAGGATAATGGGTACATAATATGACAGAAACACGAACTGGAGGAAAATAAAAAGATTGAATTCAATGGTTATATTGGTTTCTATATTCTTAACTCAGAATTACGTTATTTCAAACAGGTTCTTTAAGTCTTCATCCATCAAAATAACTTCTTTACCTTTTCGATGTTTGCACGAGAAAACGTCATGACATAATCATGAACGAATGCCTACTATCAAAAAGATGGTATTACAGCTCATTACTATTTTACAATTTATCTCGAAGATTTATATTACGAAGAAATCAAGTTAATACGAAGAATCGATTAAATAAGATCTTACTGACCAAGTGAATCGAAATAACTCTTATACTATCCTGATTTTGTTTTGCACTCCAAAGGGATGAAGAATCCCTACATTTCTCAAGCCGAACACAACGGAATCCATGACATAATGTAAGTGCGGTCCTAAAATTTCACGTCCTATATAAAACTACCTATTCTTACGAACAATCTACGAAAGTTATGATCATACTTTTAATTTTATTAATAATCTATAACCCAATCTCGCACCATATTAACTTATTACGTTACTTACACTTCATTAGCACACTCTCAGAAAGAAAATAAAACATTTTAAATAATGAATATACAAATTGATATTAGAAATATTACATTATTTAAGAACAATAATGTTGATACACACATATTGCTAATGTATATATTAATGTAAATAGAACAGTACTATACGTGTTAAAGATATTACATAGCAAGCATTATACAGAAAAGGTGCAATAATGATTTTCAAAACATGTGAATCTCTTGGCTTGTGTAAGTATAACTTTTTGAGACCGTACTAATTATGATAAATATATATCTAGTTGAATGGAAATTGTTAAAAAACTGGTTACGTCCAGTATTTTTACATACAATTCAGAACTTCCCCATTTAAATTATTTTAAACTCATACGATGGATTTCCTCAAGTTTCTAGTCTTCGGTATCATATGAGAAGGTATCATTTCGTTAGAGTGTGTAACAATAAAAAAAGGTGTTAAGAGTTATTGGGTTAATTAGGTCAATATATTATATTTGTGCTGTTTACGTATGTCAAAATAATATAATTAAGTTATTAACTTCAACAACATTTTCCAGATTGAAAATTATATTCCTATCACAACGTATCGTCAAATGATATATGAATGGTACGATATCCTAGTAACATGCCATTCTCGTAAAAAATTATGTAATTTCATTCATGACATCTTACTATGATATTGTACTATTTATTTACCACTTATTTCGACGATGTCAAAAATCAGTGGTCAAACGTTATGATTGAAATATGTTTTTTAGTCTGAAAAAAGGTCGTTAAAATAAATAATTTATAAATACACTATACTTAAATTCATTAAATTGAAATAGAGCACTAACTTCTCCTTTTGATAGAGGTTTGATTCTGTGGCTCTGATGATGAGACTAAAACTAAAGGAAAAAGTTGTAAATAAAAAGTTAAAAAGTGTTATAACGGACAGAAACTTCAAAAAACGTTTTTGAATCTGAAGCAAAAAGTGTGTCCGTTTGGAGACGATTTCACTAACTCACAAGTGCCTACAAGACAGAATAAACGCGTATTTAGACGTATGAGGTGGGTAGTGGGTATGAGGAGATGTCCTCCACAGCGCCGTCGGCGTCGGAACACTGCCCGCGTGGATGCGTACAAGAGGCGAAGATGTACAGCGGAAATTTACAAAATGTACACGAGGACACACAGTGGAAGAAGTGGTTGGGCAGGCCCCAGGGACGGAGGAGGAGGCTGTTAGCAAAGAGGTCACAGTTAAGAGACGAAAAAACGACATAGACAACATAGACACACGAGGTGTACAGCGACGCAGCGGCCCGAGCGCGGGCGAATAAATAATAATAATAATAAGAGCAATAAGAGGAAGCAGCGCGCTATTGACTAATGGCGCAGGACCTTACCTGTCTCGTCATCTGCGCAGGGGCGCACAGTACATTCTGTAACAAGAAAACAAATCGTTGTAAATGCTGAAATAACGAAAGAAGTATTGGAAAATAAAGTATACACGCGCACTACATGGGAATTAAAACATGCAGGGTTCGTGCAGGGAAGCGCGGCATGCAGCAGGTGCGCACGCTACCTCTAGGTCGGGGCGCCCCAGCGCCGGCGCGGTCGCCCGCGGGCGTGGTCCAATGCGTCTGAACGCTACTCTTAACTACGGGAGGAGTGGCCGCTGCGTTGAACGGCGTTAGCCAAAGGTCAAGATTAACTATGCCACCGCCACCAAGGGAGACGGGAAATTACAAGCACATTTCGGAGAGTGAGTCTTCCACCAACCCTTCACCCCACGCCATTCGCACGGATGCTACCTGTCTCGAAGTGTCGGAACGCGGGAAGGCGTTGCACGGGAGCAGGCCACCGGCGCCATGGACTCACGCAGCGATCTCGCAGCGCGCTAACGAGCACGCGTGGTGGAGAGCGATGCGTCGCTGGCGACGCAGACGCCGCAGGGGGCGACAGCGGAGGCGGCGCGGGCGGCGGCGGCGGCGGCGGCGGTGGGGAGGCGATGTAAGAAAAGGCGTCCTCGAAGGTGCGCACCAACGCCCGAACGCCGCCGCGGCCCGGACAAGCGCCTTCCGAGAGCGCGCGAACACGCACGCGTGGCCGTGAGCGCTGCCGGTGGATTGGCTGCAGGAACGCGACATCGCCCACGTCCCACGTGGCGATGGCGCGCGGGGGCAGCCGCAGGCGTGCGCAGAGGCGGCGGCGGGGGGCGAGAGCGGCGGCGGAGGTGCCCGAATGTGCACGGGCGCGCGCGCCGGCGCTAGGAGCTACTAAGGGCGGCAAGGGACTCAGCCTTCTAGCAGTACCACAACGGAAGGAAGCAGCGGACTGCAGCGCGCGCTGCATACCTTGCTGCGGACCCGCGGCGGAGGCGTCGTCGTTGGCGTTGACGCTGCGCGGCGTCGCTGAACACGTGTCGAGGTGAGCCACTGCGAGCTCCTCGGCCGCAGCGCCGCTCAAGCCCACGCACACACACATCTTGGGCTCATTGCAGGGTTCGCCTCGTCGTGCCGCCACGCACACGCACACGCGGCTCCCGCTGTCCAGCACCACAACGCGCTCCGCCATCACGTCTTCGCTGTCGGACACAGGCAGCTCCTCCACGTCGGTGAGGCCCCCGCCGCCTCCGCCCGCCAACGCCAGCAACGCGTCTTTTACGTGTCGCCGCTCAGAAGGAGCGTCCAGATCCATCTTGCGCGTGTGACGCACGTGCACGGTGGAAGACGCGCCATCGTCGAGCGCGAGATGCAGCGCGTATGGGGGTGGCGGCGACGGGGCGTGACCTTCGTCGGCAGATGCCACCACGTCCTCCGTGTCAGTGTAAGCAGGAGGCAAAGGAGAGAGTGGGGGACGCGGCATGGCGGCACTGGCCCAATAGGGAGCACCCCCTTCGCGTGCCGACACTGTGTCGGGTTCGAGAGCGCGAAGCATGTCGGGCGTGCGAGACACCGGACGCGGCACCAACAACTCTTCCTCAGATGCTTCTACGCTTTCGGAATCAGTTGGTGGCGCCGCTGGTGATCTTGCACGCTGGGGTATTTCGTGGCTCGTCACAGTGCCATCTTCTTCCCCTCCACTCAGAATGAGGTCTTCTGTATCGGTGCGCGGATCACCCCTCCCTCCGGGTGTGGGAACCCCGAGAAGGATGGGAGCGGGAGCTGTAGTAGGGGAAGGGCGTGGGCGCATACGTGTTCGGCGACGTCGTGTTGACTCCAGTAATATTTCCTCTGTGTCTGTTGTCGGTTCCTGAGTATTGTCGGGTATTACTAGATGCCCAGAAGTGCTTCCCGGTACTATATATTCGTCATCGTCTTCACTCATGTCTTCCACTTCAGTCAGTGCGCCAGCTTCTGGATCATTCGGGACAAATAATTCAGCTTTAGAAACAAGCCTTACTGTGGCTTGTTTTTCATCATCACTGTCGAGGTTCTCTACATCAGTCAGTGGTCCTTCATCGGCTGCAGCTACGGCTAGGTGAGGACGTAAAGGAGCCGACCCAGAACGCTGAGTTATTGGCTTAGCGAACATTTTCTTTCGGGTAGCTTTCCACTCACTCGTCTTCTGATGGACTTCTGAATAGCAACCCTCAAGGGTCTTAATAATCTCTGCTTCCGCGACACGTGTAGCCACTGGTTCCTCTGGCTCATCGTCATCCTCTGCACTGTCCTCACATTCTTCTACATCGGTAACAGCCCCAGTATCATCGATTGGTGGTAATACAAGAAGATTTCTCATCCCGGTGGAGGAACCGCTCTCTTTGATGTGGACATCCACACCTTCTAACTCTGGGAGTTCTGCATCAATTTCTTCGCGGACTGCTTCTTCCTCTTCAGACGCGGCAACGTCCTCTGTGTCCGTGGGTGTAGCGTGGACGAATCCGCTGCGGCGCTTGGGTTTCAGACGCATCGAAGGTTCGGGCTCTTCCTCGGAGTCCGGCTCAGAATCAGAAACGGAACGGGGAGAATTCGAGGCTCCGGTTCCGGGAGGCGGTCGACGGCGGCGTACGCGCATCGGAGGGGGTTCCGGGGTGGCAATGGGTGACGGTAGGGGTTCGCGTGAACGGAGGACGGTCTCCTCCACACGAACGCGGCTCGGCCCATCTCCCGCTCCGAGCGCGCGTAACGCAGCCTGCGTGTCTTCAGAATCACTGCTTGAAAGGGCGTCATCTGACAACGCGAGGTCTTCCACATCGGTGGGGGCGCCTGGTTCTGGATCCAGTGCGAACAACAAAAGTCTTGTCGCTGAAGGTGCAAAGGGCTCAGATCGCACACATGCACTCATCTCCCCTCGCACGCGCTCTTCCGTCGCGGAACATTCCAATTCCGGTAACGGAGACGTCGATGCACGAGACGCTTCTTCAAGTGCTTCCGCTTCTAGATCAGAATCGGTAGCTAGAGACTCTGCATCTGTAAGAGGCTCGGTAGGGGCGATTGGCTGCGAGAGTAATTTGTCTTCTAACTCTTCATCTTCGCTGATGAGTTCTTCCACATCCGTTAAAGCGTCGATCGCTAATTCAGGGACAGAGAGAGCAGAAGACAATCCCGTTGTGGACAGCCCGTCGGTAGGCGGTTCCTCAGTATCTGGAGTGATTGCGATGATGGGGACAGGACGAGCGGCAGCCATGGCGGCTACAACAGCGGCAGCGGCTGCAGATCGGTTTAAAGGCTCCTCATCTATTGGAATCACTTCAGGATCCTCGTCCGTGGCGGCTGCAGCCTCCTCAGCGATCACGGCGAGCGCACTAGACGATTCTAGAAGTGCGTGGTCGATCTCTGATCCAGATGTGGACGCTGTAGGTAAATCGTCGAGCAAAAGAAGCTCGTCGTCGTCTTCGTCAGTCGCAGTCTCGTCAGCGTCGCTCCACGCAGGCACACTGAAGCGAACAGCAGTGCGCCGGGGCAGTTGCGGAGTAACTATCTGCGGCAGCTGCGCAGGGGAGTCCAAATCATCTACTTGTACCCATGTCCTCCTCCCAGCATCTCCCTCCCCTTCCGTGTGCGTGGATTCGCACGCAGCAGACTGAGCGGTGCCTGAGGACTCCGCCTCGAGGGGCCACTCCTCCCACTTACCTTCTGGCGCCACACCGAAATCAGACTCGACAAGATACCTGAGCGTCTGAGCGCGCGCGCGCAGCTGCTCTATCCTACGCAGGGCGGCTGCGGGATCTAGACCCGGACCGCACGCTGCGGCAGCGAGCAGCCGCTCAATCTCAGAAGCCATGCTCTGAAGCGAGGCGGCCACGGACGGCCCGGGGGCCCTACCTGGCGACGAAGCTTCCTCGTCCGCCACGTAGCTGAACTTGTGCTTGACGCGCGGCGGGGTGACCGCGCGGACGTCCAAGATCGGAGAGAGTCGGTCTTCGGCGCATGGTGGTCGCACACGCGAAGGAGACACGGGCTCGGTCGGCGCGGATGACGCGGCCAGCAGTTCGAGAGCGCGGCGGGTGGGTTTCGGAGACGCGGGCGACCCAGCGGCACGCAGGTCATGATCCGACGACGACGAAGGCAACGCAACCGAATCGGACAACGACGAGTCCGTCGTATCGATAAGAGAAAACTCCGCTGCCTCTGTAACAGCTACTGCAGAGGAAGACAAAGGTAGCGCGGATGCGGTGCTTGCGGCCACCGTCGCGGCGGTAAGAGCGCGGCGCAATGGAGCCTCAGTCGGTTGCCGATAGATGACTTCGATCGATCCCGTGGCATCGACAGTGCGGGTGAACACTTCGGAAGTTAGCAGCTGCGTGACGCCTTGGGCGCCGGCAGCCGCCGCCGCGCGCTGTAGTCGACTGGGGCTCGAAGGTAGTGACGGTGGTGAGCGCCGAGGGGAGGCTCCCGGTTTAGGTGACGGACTAGGGGGAGCGCTGTCGCGACGTGCGCTCGTTCGGTCTAGCACAGACGGCACGGACGGAGACGAATCTGGGCTGGGACCGGCTGAAGGAGGAGGCGGCTGAAGGGGAGATGAAGCTGTGGCGGGTCGCTTCTCAGCTGGCGAAGGGGACGGACACTCGGGTACGAGCGGACACTCTGCCAGCACAGGAGCCGCAATCACGACCGGTGGATGTTGCGCGGGAGAAAGAGGTTTTTCTTCCTCAAACGGAATGCTCGACCTCTTAAGGTCACCGACAGAAACACTCGATGTCTTCGGTAACACAGTTTTTTTCGACATTTCTGTAACATTTGACTTTTTTACAACGGACGTACTTTGGGTTAAAGCTTTACTCACGGACGTAGTATTTACAGTTTTTACAGTTTTATTTACACTACCTGATTTGCCAAGTGGCTTACTAACAGCAGACGTTTTGCTCGAACTTAAAGTTTTTGAGACAGTAGAAGACGTACTAGAAGTCCTCACTACCGACGCACTGGAACTAGACACTTTACTCACAGACGAAGTAAGTCCAGAAGTTCTACTGACGGAAGAGCTAACACTCGCCTGCTTAAAAACGGACGAACTAACACTGGAAGTCTTAGTGACGGCTGAACTTGTCTTTGTTAGTGAAGCACTCACTGAAGAAGTTTTAGTCACGGAAGAACCAATAGATGATGCTTTATTTACAGAAGAAACACTTTTACCGGCAGACACTTTACTAACGGACGAAGAAACTGCAGTCTTATTTAATGAAGAACTTAACCCCGATTTCTTTGAAGTAACGGAACTTACATTAGTCTTTCCCGCGGGGAATGGGGTTATCCCCGTCTTACTACTCCCAGATGTTTTAGCAACTGTAGACCCCGTGCTGGACGTTCTAATGATTGTCGTGGATGTCTTGGATGTAGAAGGTTGGGACGTAGAAGTCGCTACGACTCGACGAACAACTCTTCTTTCCTCTAATGATCTCTCCCTCTCTTGCACGCGGCGGTCTCTCTCCTTCTCCGAGAGACGCCAGCGTTCTTCTCTCTCTTTCTCGAGGACGCGTCTACGCTCCTCGCGTTCACGCTCTGCACTGCGACGACGTTCTTCTCTTTCTGCACTTCTGAGACGCTCCTCTCGTTCTTCACTTCGTCTCCGACGTTCTTCTTTGTCTGCACTGCGTTTGCGTCGCTCTTCAGCCTGACCAACTTTCAGATCGCGGGACAGAGTAGATTGCATGTAACCGAAAGTACGGCCTTCATATTTCGTTGACGTTGAGGAAACAGAACTAGCTGGAGACGCTTCTTTCACACCAGATGGCCGAGGGCGACGAATCGGTTGACGACGGATCTCACTCATAGATGAGGGTTCGTCAGCTGATCTCGGTCTAGCACTCATGGTCCACCTATCGTCTATTCGCTTCCGCGCATACAGTTGCGATGAACTCTCCGGATGTGAAGTCACTCGGGATGGCGAAGGCCTGGAGGTAAATGAAGGGGGTGCAGGTCGCATTCGCAAACGGCGACGGGGCGATGGTGAACTCGCAGCATCCTCTCCGGCTTCGACAGAACGAGGAAGCGGGGGAGCTGAGGAGGAAATAAATTCACTTTCCACCACATCGTCGCAAACACACAAAGCACGATGCCCTGCTCTCTGAAGGTCAACATAAGTCTGTCCGGACGCAGTTCGTATGACGTCGGCTTCCGTCAGGGTTACTTCAAGCAAATCACCAGTCATAACGATATCTTCGGGAGAAACGCCGTAACGAGCTTCGGCCGAATGAGCACGTCTCGGCATACTGGTGCCCATCGACGACGCTTCAGAATCTCCTGATGGAGCACCGACATCATCTATTGAAGCATGAGAAGAACACGACTGGTCACCATCCAGAGGAGAGAACGCATTACCTCCGGGGGCTCCTCTATCATACCCCGATCCGTCTCCATCATCTTCATCGTCTCCATCAACTTCATCTTCAACGTCAACCTCATCGTCCTCTTCTTCCTCATCTTCCTCTTCTTCCTCAACATCGCATTCTGTAGATTCTTTACTAGCAGAAATGTTTATTAATGATACACCCTTACGTGGCTCTGAATCAGACAAGGAACCGATCGCACCTGTAGTCAAAGAAACAGCGGAATCCTCATGAAACACCAAATCAGATGCCATTTGAGACTTGGGTGAAAACGACTCTCCAACTGAACTAATTGACGCAGTATCAATCACCGGTAAATCAAAAGTCACAGCGGAAAGTTTCAAATCATCGGACAAAGAAGATCCAACACCAGTGCTTAAAGACTTTTCTTCAACTTTACATTCCTCAACTATTGGAATTAATTCACACATTTCAAAAGAATCAGATAGAGGAATAGATAAATCTCGACCCTCTGGTGTTGGAGTCAAATCAGGTTTCAATTGCTTAACCTCCTTCTTAATAAGAGACGTAACTTCCTTTACACGACTCATTATTTCAGAAACATCGGTCTCAGTTATAGCAGGACCGGTTTCAATTATCAAACGTTCTTTTCGACGACGCATTGCAGTTTCAAGAATTTCAGTCTTCGCCAAAGTTTCGGCTGATAAATCCGAACGACGTAAAGGACGAATTGACTCAGAAACCACATTATCACTAATTTTTTCACCCGATTTAAATGACAACATCCCTTCCTTTTCTGGCAAAAGCTCGCCAGCGATATCCTTGCGAGACTCAGAAGCAATCACGACCGCTACAGGATGTTTTTCTACTTCCGGTCCGGAAGTGACTTCAACTTCTTCTTCTCGGTCCTCAAAGACTTTGCCAAAAGGCACTAGATCGTCCTTAACCGGACTCTCCGCCTTCTCAGAAATTGGCGATTGCGTTTTCTCTCTTTCCTTAATTTCTGCCTGAGTTGTTTCGGGAGACACCACTTCAGGTTCTTTCTCCACAAGAATATCCTCAGACGGAGCGAGAGAGACTCCCTTCTCGACAGGCACGGTGACAGGTGACGGTAATTTTTCCTCTTCCACTAACTCATCTTTGGTGTCAGGTTTAGCTTCAAGTTCGGCTACAGATATTGCTTCCGTCTCCGAAACTTCTACGCGTTCCGCGGGAGACGGCAATTTTGCTATCGGACTGGGTGTTCTAACAGCTTTAATATCAGACATGACATCGGAAACTGCGACCTCTTCATCTTTCTCTAGCATCACCGCCTCAATTTCCTTAACTACTTCGACCTCCGATATCTTCTCAACAATTTTAACGGCTTCAACCACTACATCTTTTTCGTCATATTCAGAAACTTTTTCAGCGCCTTCATCCATGGATACCTTCTCCTCAACCTGATCGGTGATCACGGCAGTCACGATTTTCTCCTTCTCAACTACATCTACTGCCTCGAGCTCTACGGCAACCTTATCTTTGTCTTCCACGGGCGACT
>NNCF01131056.1:3181-24241 GCA_002313205.1 Laupala kohalensis | reverse complement strand
ATTGTATGTCGTTCCCGTTAGAAAACATATCAGTAGTGTACTATAAAATTAAATTAAGTGTTTCATTATTGTATAAAATTTGTTGATGTTAAATTATAGAGCCCACATAATGAAAAGGAGAATGCCATTGCGTTATGTTAGGGGAAATGAGGAGTCATGTATATCCTTTGATATAGATTGAAATATCCGTCATATCACCTCTTATGATATAGGGCAGAAAGAGGTAGATTGCGATTTTATAGGTTTTTTGCTTCCAGTTTAGTTCAAACAATATTTTTCGCATATGGAATCTTATTTGGAGGGAAAAATAATGGTCTTCAGGTTTTTTTTCCTATATGTGAAAAACAAACTTAAGGTTTAAATTTATTTAATACAAATGTTTATGGAAAATTTCTGTGATTTTATAAAACATTTTAATAATTTGTGTACAAATTCCAGTTATTTGAAACGACGACACTATTATGTAAATGGAAGTTTCCCAATTGAAACAGAGTGTATTTCCTTGTGTCTCATTTTTTAAATTCGTAAAGTGCAGTTTCACTTTTTTTAAAGCCTATTAATTTACGAAAAACTGTACTTTTGCTCAAAAAAAATTACCCTTAAAAATCTGAAGTTTCCATATTCTGTACAGCTTGGCTCGGTATTTTCTCATTTAAACTATTCGATATGATTCCAAATTATTCAAAGAGTAATTGAAATTTATTCTCCAAATACATGCAGCTTTTTATTTCATTAGGAGATCGTTTCTTATTCTTAGCTATTAACTGATTAATAGATACCACGTACCTGATTATTGCACCCACACGTTAATATAGAAGCGCAGATCAAGAGCTAAGAATCCACAAGCGGCGAGTTGAAGCGAATTCACACTAATGAAAGTGAATTGTTTGAATGTAATTGCACAGATAGTGGAAAAAGTAACCGAAGAATTGATTTGAAATTTTAAAGAACTCTCCTTGAGAGTAAATGCAGCTAATAATATGACTAATATTAATGAAATACCAGACCTGAAAGTTAATTAAAATTGGCTGCTAATTAGTAAATGCGACTCTTCATTCTTATGAGTGCTGACTGTGAAGCTCAGTAATGTATCTGCTTCAGTCCAATTGCGTTATGTAAGATGGGAAATCCACGTGACAGAATCGTGGAAGCTAAATTATTTAAGCTCTGTGAAGAATATTGCTTTAAGTACATAACCAAAGAAAGAAATGAAAACCATAGTATTCATAACTTTTGTATTTTTTAGGTTTCCCTAGTTCTTTTTTTAATTTTTGTAATTATCAAAAATTAACATTACGAAAGTAAAGAAATGTAAAAACTAATACATGAATTCAGAACATTATATAAGAACTGTTTAGTAATACCAGACAAAACGAGCTACAAAATACAGACAGGTGAGTAATATCCACAGTAGGGTAAACTATATCAATTCACGCTATCAATTGCCCTGTGAATGTTCATGTACTGTTTTGTATGTCTGTTTAAATATACAAAAACATTTTTGTTTGGACTTTTGTCTTATTTGAGAAATGATTTAACATTTTGAATTTCCTGTATGATTGTTTTCAGTTTTATTAAAATTCCGACCATCGCCTCTTAGTGGATTTTTATATTGTAAAAGAAACAAACGCTACACACACAATTATAAATTACTTTCCCATTCTAATATGTAAATACTAAATGCAAAAATGCGTCTTTTGCTAACAGATCACGTCAGGACAACGGAACCAATCGAGAGGAAATTTTGTAAGGTTATAGATGAGTTGTTCAGAAAGAACAAAGACTAACTTTTATTTAAAAATTGTGTAAAAAGAAA
This sequence comes from Laupala kohalensis, assembly GCA_002313205.1. NCBI lineage: Eukaryota > Metazoa > Arthropoda > Insecta > Orthoptera > Trigonidiidae > Laupala > Laupala kohalensis. The sequence goes on along the minus strand of NNCF01131056.1, from coordinate 22,425 downwards.
CATAGAAAATTGTTCAACCGTAAATGTCGATGAAATCAGGAAATAAGTCTGCTATATTCGCTTTCGCTGCCAAAAAACTTAGAAGTAGGTAACATCTGTACATCGCAATATTCTTCGCCTCAAAGTCTTCTACAAAAAAGTCCGCGACAGCATATGTCCATCTACATTGATCTAAAAAGTATTATTAAAACTAGAAGTGTTGAAATACCTCAAATTAAGAGAATTATTTAAGAAGGAAAACAAATCATAGTCAAATATAATTTTGTTGTTGTTGTTTATTGTATTCGACAAAGTTTAAATTCGTCTTTAATTCTTGAAATTTGAAAGAATAGTTTAGAATTATCAACGTTTTAATGAATGGCTTATCCGCGCTTCCGCTGTTGTGTCTTGTCTCGGAAGCGAAAATTTCATCTACGCGGCTCCCGGCGAGTGGGTTCGTTCTGAGAAAAATCGACACACTTCCGATGTTACGTCAGAGTTGGGTCAGCATTGGGAATATGTTAAATAGAAAAAGACGTGTTCAATCCATAGATTTCGGATAATTTCAGATAAACACTGAAATTATTCCGTATAAGTTTAGCATATATGAGGGTTATATACTCCTAACCAAGAGTGAAGTAGTGAGCAAATACAACTCGTGACGTTTCGAATGATTTCATTCCGTCAAGAAAAGTTTTACATTTCCAGTTCAATTGTGGTTCCATCCTAGTATTTATGTATTATCGCTGCAGAAGGAAAAATTCGGCATGATGTTTGCGAAAAAATTTGTAATAATATTGTGTTATTATGAATTTTACCTGAATATAGAAGATTTGTCTGGAACATAAAAAACTCCCGGTAACTTCGACTAATCCGCTAGTTGTGTTTATAAATCGAAAGTTCTATTACTCTGGGTGAGGGTAATAAATAGAAAACATACCTAATATTTTTTATCTTCTAGCAAATATTAATTTTTTTGTAAATTTCGCTCTTCTCTTCCGTTATTATCAAAACTTTGCCAGAAAAAAGAAGTATTTGAAAGACCACTATTTTGATAACAAAATATTTATTATCTATCTAAACAACAAATAAAATCCAAAACTACATATTATTTTATGAGACACTACAATCAAAATATAATTTTATTTTCACATATTTTCAGTAACTATCATTACTTCCATCATTTTGTGATTGGAATCACACATTTTCTTTTCAACTAAGTACTTTTAAAAAATAAATAGTATTTTGGACGAACTTTTCGGACACATGCGACTTTAAGTTGTCGAATTGTTTTTAAATACTTTCAAAATAAATTTCGTTTCAATCTGCAAATTCATATAGTTTCTTGCAGAATTACAACACTCGCAGTGAAAGATTAGTACGAGGAAGGAAGGCTAAAAACTACGTGAAAATCGAAAAGCCAATGTGAGCGTTGCATGATTGATGACCCTGCCTCTTTCTGTAGACCAATCATCGTTCTACTCGTGTCAGCAGAATATAAGAATACGTACATATGCTACTATTTCGTAGAACAAACAACGATTGATTAATAAAATGTGAAGAAAAAAGAACATCATTCCACATCTTTGGCCGCAAGGAGACTGTTCGTTGTAAGGTTCTCCACTGTTAGAGCAGCCTTCACCTGGATGCCAAAACATGTCGTCTGGAAAGTGTGGCGCTCCGTCAGAAGCCCCTCATCACTCAACAAAACTACGCGAACGCCACACTATTTGCTCCATAGGTTACATCATCTCGTTTCTATTCTTTTCCATCAACAGCAATACCAACTCAATTTTTACTCACAGGAGAAAATTGAACAATTATTATCACATATCCTATTACCGTGCTCATTAAGCTAATGTAGAAGCGGAGATTGAGAGGAAAAAGTCCTCCAGCCGTGAGTACCACAGAGTGCGTTCTCAATTGCGATAGAAGTAACCGAACTTCCCGTTCCACAGAGGGGAACCCCCGAGCGGCGAGCAGTAGTGCCAACCCTGCGCCATCACCACTTCCAGCTTCAGCTCCAGCCGCAACTGCTCGACCGGCTATCCATGCTAAACAAGCTCCCATAAAACAAGTACCCGAAAGAAATATACAAATGGTAATGACGTTTTCGGGGGACCCACTCTGTAGAACCTGGATACTTATATATACAGTGATTATGAGTCCAATAAGTAAGTTGAAATATATTATAAAGATATTTAGACCAAATAAATGGTTGACGTCTTTACAGATAAGTCTTAATTTGAAATGTATTATACGTAGGTCAGTAATAGAATGTATGATAGTTTTGAGATCAATATAAAAGTGTGAATCATTCACATAACAATAATTATTGAGTTTCATCGTTGTTACGGCATGAACTCCTGCTTGTCCTTCTCTAATTTCATTCATTTTTCTCGACAATTTCGAAATCTCATCTGTGATAGAATCGAAAAAGAACTTAATCAAACAAGAAATCAAAATAAACATAAAAATCATGTGCTGGGTCATAGAAAGTGCCAAAATTAGGTCTACAAAATGAAAGATGTGTATTCCATTAAGATTTTCAAAAAAAGCGTACAATAAAAAGTTCCCTGTTATGTGACATACCACCTCAAGCATCATAACAAATTTTCTCCGAAGGTAACAAGGAAACTGGCGAATTGGTAAACTATGTTCAACCTCTACAAAATTGTATATGAGTTTTTCCCACGCTACAATGTTGCTATTTCTCAATGATGATATTGTAGAGAATAATGGTATAAACATCCCCCAAGCTAAAAAAAAAACATAGGTAAGAATAAGTATGTTGGACTCATATGATGACAAGGAAAATAATCTCCATGAGAAGATATAAATAATTACTGTGATGGAAAAAATACAGAACGAAACAGCAGTACAAATTTTACTGCGTTTGATTTTGTAATGTGACGTAATGGTGAAGGGTGCCATTCCGAAAATGCGATACACACTCATAAGGAACAGAATTCCTTCGATACCTTTGGGAGGCTTCTCATTTTTTTTAATTATCAGAGAATTCAGCTTCACCGTGTGTGGGGAAGACTTCATTTTAGAATTGCTATTAATAACGCTTCAGAAGTCTTTTTAATACTTCAAGTTCGTTTATAAGTTTCCTGAACTATAATCTGAACCAGAATATTAAATACTTAAAAATATTTTCACAACTTGAAACATTTATATGTTAACTTAAAATGTTCAAACCAAAATATTTCTTTGTTTTCTCATGTTTCTTCATAGAAGTATGTTATTTACTTTGGATAGTTCTTTTCTGTATTTACAGTGTTGTACTTGCACAAACTGTTGGATTCCTCAAAATGTTTAATTTTTTGGAAATATAGTTGTACCGACTTTTCATTTTTTTCGCAGTAGAACAGTAGTTATTGTGGAACCTAAAATGATTGTTCAAATTATTTAGACGAACAAAATTACATAACGTAATAAATCGTATAAGGCAACCTGATTTCAAAAGTAAGGAAGTGCTGATTCGGATAATGTTAAATTGCTAATCTTTAATAATATTTATATATTTTTGCATCTATTTATTTATTAATTTTCAGAACTATAATTACATGTAATTTTCTTACCTTTCAGTCCTTAATAGAGGTTAATATATGATATTTCCTTTATGTAAGTAGTTTAATACTTATATTTTCTGCGTTCAATTTCTTTGAGTATATATTGGTTTTTGTAAGGTATTTCCTCACATTCAACATTAACATCTATACTAGAATACTATATTAATTCATCTTTTTCACTATAAACTCCAAGAAGTGTAAAAACTATTTTTAAAAAATAAATTTCATTAGAAAAATTCCTTTTGTCTTGACTACAAATTGAAGACACAAACAGACTGTGCCCTTCAAGAAAGATTCGTTGCCCGACCATAAATGTTAAACTGGATTGCTTTTTTATCTTACTGCGGTAGGATCTAACATTTTATAAATGAGTAATTTATTATCAGTGGTTTTTAATTCCGTACTAAATTTTTAAGAAAGATTAATGTATAGTTGATATTGATTTCTACTTCACATGTCTCTCCGGCGTCTCATTTTTTATTTTATCCTCATCCTCAAAATCGTTAAAACGATTAATCTTTTAAAAGGATTAATGTTTTTACTTAAACTTTTCTTCACTAAATAACCTTGTAAATTCTTCACATTTTACATTTATCGAATGTATTTAAAATTAGTTAAATATAAATTTCTTTAAAGCATTTATGAATTTAGATACTTGTAACGATTTTTCGCCCGGATTATGTTTATTCCCGAAAATATGAGTTATCTTTAGTAGATGTATTTGAAGCTTGGAGATATCTTTTGAATATTTTTGTAGTTTTAATTATAAACCTGAATTATATTCATCAGTAAATGTGTTAAATTGGCCATTTAAACAAGCGTTTTTTTACGAGATCGTTTTAGACCTGAATCGATTTACCGCCAACGAGGNTTCGAGTGAATAAAATACCTTTTTGAACTTAGAGAATCAGAGAATATGCAAATTTGACATCAATAAATGATTTTGAATGTCTGATCTGTGTGACCGTTTATTTTGAATGTCTTATTGATGATTTTTATGTTACGATGTTTTAGAATATTTTCTTCATCAACATACGTCACAATCACATCTTTCCTTTAAATTATTAATAAAAAATTACTTTGTCATAATTGAAGTTTTTTTTATCGCTAGTGAATCATATAGCAAATTTTTTGTATTCCTAGTTGTAACGTCTTTTAAAAATAGTTTATAATAATTTTGTTAAGGTGTACTGAATTTTCACCATCTAATATATATTCCACTTTACGACCCTGTCTTCATCAGGTTATATGTTTATATTACCCTTAATGTGATCAGATTAGTAAGTGAGTACTACCCTTAGTATAAAACACTCCAAAAAAAGGGTTAGGAGAATTTTATTTGATACGACATTACGTTTCTGACATGAACATTTAAAATTAAATTTTGATGATTGAATAATTTCACTATATATAATATTTTACAAGATATATAAACAAAAGTGTACCTAAGTAATAGAGGATTTTACAGATAACTCGATCAAAATTTAAATGTATTGTTGGGGGTACAAAATCGTGCCATTTTGTTGAAACTAGTTGTAATTTTTAGTAACTTCTGAATATATTCTAACTGCAAATGCGTATGAGGCGTGCAGTTTCAACAAAATGACTGCGCGACTAAGTACCCCGAAAGGATTTTCATATTTTCTAAAGCGTACATTAGTTTTAACTCGTCGCAGGAAATCTCTGTACTAATTTGTAGGAACAAAAATGCAAAGTTTGAGAAATAATTGATGTTGAAAATATTTATTAACAAATGTGCTGGAGTATTAACTTTACACTCACATGAATATTACGCACAATTAAGAAAAGATGCGAAAATGTAACCCCCAAAATTCATCCTTCCAAAAAACTTTAATAACATTGTAAAAAATAAATTTACTATAAAATGTTTATTCCAAAATGGTGCAGAAAATGTTAATCGTCCTATATTTCAATTACGGCAAACCAACTCTCCTTTGATTTTTACATCCTAAACCGCAATGCAGAATACCACACTGATATGGAACCTCCATTTTGTCCTTATTTGTAAATCTGAAACATAAATATAAATCGTACGCATTTTTCACAAACTATCTCACGCTGTCATTCTTTAATTGCAAAGTTTTTATCAGTGTAATAGAATGAAATGTAATTCTTGATACTCTCGTGATCTATCAAGAGGAAAAGAGGCAAACTGTGTTTCTTATTAACACAAAACCCACAAATACCGTGTAACAGCTTTCTTAAATTAAATTTCAAAAAAACAGCATTCCAAATGGTTACATCTCATCATGGTATATATTTCTATAGCAGCGATATCTGTTAGTTTTTTTACTGTATTCGTTGTATTTAAGCAGTATTTAATCCATTTTTTAGATTAAACTCTCCTACAGCGTTACAAATATTGACAATTTTGAAAAATTTCCAACTTTATTTTTACGATTATAAAATATTTTTGTTTGATACGGGAATATAAATTTTGTTTTTGAAGACAATATGTACGAAGTATGAGAGAGCATCAATCACAAAATCAAATTACCTCATGTAATCAGATCGTGAACATTACGGATTTTACGTCCGTTCACAGACCAATTCTGTTCTCGTCCAAATCAACAAACTTTCTACTAAGTTACCTTCTGTATAACAAATTACGAGTACCGACTCTGTCACTTGACAACTTGCATATTACAGTGGTTTTGACCTCCGTTTGCAAATAACTTTGTAACGCCAGTACTTATGTGAATCTTCTGGGTCATCAACATTCAAAAACAACTCAAGCATCAATAATTTTTATTGCGATAGCATGAATAAAGTACAGATCGAAGGAAAAAATGAATGATAAAATATACCACAACCGAATGAAAATTCAGAACGGACAGACGTGATATTCGTGTTACGTGTCTTTTATTCATCGTCCTCAGCGCGTAGATATGGTGTAGAAATACCACAACACCATGAGTAGCGTACCTAAGCGATGGTGGAGATGACGGTTCTCCCGGGGCTTCCGCCTGAGAGGGGCCTCCTGATGAGTCAGTACAAATCAATACGAATAAAAACTTACACTAAATCTTTTTTATTAACTAATTCTCAAATTTAATTTCTTCAAATACTCTGATGCCATGGATGAGCACTAGTTGCAAAGTAAAGACGTTTGTCTTTGATTGGAAGATGGGGCTGGGGCGTTTTTAAATACTTCCACCCCTGGCCTCGGTAGTTGTAGTTAAGCTAGTGAACGCTACCTGAATGTCTCCATGACGCCACTTCTGAATGCAAATCATATATCCGTGAATGGTTTTGTTTCATTCTTCTTGAAGTAAAAAAGTTCATTCTCTAATCTTTATACGTATAGTAAGCAATGATACACACCGTACATTTAAGTGGAGACATCTAAAAATCCAAGAAAGAAAGTGTCTTAGAAAAAAAAATTCATACTAACATTCAATGTTTTATAGGGTCTCATTCACTGGTGCCCTGTATAACCTGGATTCAGTGGATACCCTGGACTCTAAATTCAATGCGTGAAATAATTCTTGAGGCAGAATACGTATACCAGGATTCTTATAAGAAATTATGTTTTGTTTCTTGCTGTAACCGTAATTCGTCTTGGAAACCGTGTGTTTACTATAATTAGCAAGAACCTAAAAAATGCATGATTTTTTTGAATTTTTTTGTGTTTCTTATTCCTGACGTTTTTAAGAGTGAAAATGTTGATAATCATTATCAATATTTTCAAAAAAACTATGTGGTAGTGTTTCGAAACGTCATCATATCTTTCTGACTGAAATTTTCAAAAAGAAGGGTATAAATTCAACACCCTCTAGCGGAATAGTAATTGTCTTGAGAAAAAAATCAATGAGTGTACATTGTGGAAAATTTTGTATAGTTTACCAATTTTACAACTATTAACGTCTATTATGTAATGTAATTGAATAAATAAATAAAAACTTATGAAGTTCACGTTCCTTTTCTGAGAATACCTACGCATCGACCAGTAGTGCCAACCCTGCGCCTCCACCGGCACCAGCTTCCGTTCTAGCAGCAACCGTTTGTCCATCTTGATATGTAAAGTAAACTCCCGTCAAAGAGGACACTAAGACCACAATACTTTCATTAATTAATTCACCATGCTGACTGCGTGGGAAAACTTCGATTAATGAGTATATGGATGTCACTAAACCCAAGCAAAACATTACATAGAAAATAAGAAATCTTAGGCTGAAAATATAGTTAGTAACCTTGCATATCTGTTGAAGTTTAAAATGGTTTTTACGTAGGTTGAAATTTCCTCTTCAATTTTTGTGCCACATTTTCTTTGTGCATTCTATTAGGAGAGGGATAATTTTCACATGTTAATCTATATATTTATTGTCTTCATTTTCTCCAATTTCAAAAGTTTATTAGAGAATTATTTTACTAGAAATTATGTAAAAAAATCTCTAATATACAAATTCTTTTTTTTCGTTTTTCGGGGAGATAAGATCAGGAAAATTTATATTCTTTTTCAAAGGATATACATATTAATAAATAAAAAGATAAATGGGTATTTATTATCGCGAGAACAAAGCAAGCAGACCATAAATATTCTTATATAATATAATGATAAATTAAAGAGTTCTTTTTCTTTTTACAATTTGAAATTTAAAAATTAAATAAATGAACACTGCTCTTTTTTATCGATTATCTCCGTTGAATAAGTGATAATGTTTGTTTGATTTACATCCTGTCATTTCGTAACGCTCCTTATCTATCTCGTTAAAGAATTATGTATGTGTTAAAATATATTTTTAACAAAAATACTTTTTTTAATGATTGAATCTGATATAAAATATTGATTTCAAATTATCATGAAAAATAAACAAAACCATTTATCAAACATTACCTTCAAAACAAAACAAAATACACGTAACCAAGTTAATTCTTAAAATAATAAGAATTTATATAAAATAACTTCCTCACGCATCAAACAACATTCACGAATATTAAATATATGACACACAGGATGTAGGATTTAACAAGAAAATCCTGCAAAAGGAGCTTACGCAGCAAAATGATGAGAAGAATATTAATCTACTATATCTGTTCTTCAGCCAAGTTAGATAATATTCAAGGTCCTTGAAAAAGTAATCAAACGTGTGAATGTAGCAGATAAAAATTAATTTACAGCGTCTATAGCAAACTTTTAAGCAAAATACTGCTAATGCGGATGTAATGCATACTAACTCTACTTTACGAACAGAAAATTTAAGTAAAATCGTTGCGCCAGTTTTTCTAAAATATTCGAAAATGAACGTTGACCTTCATGTGAATTGCTCTTTGACTTTTAAGTAAAAAAAATTGAAAGCACATGCATATGTCAGAAGTAAATTCTACCCTAAATACGAGAAATTAAAACAAAATAAATTCTTTCCATTGGGTCAGGAGTGCTGCGCACAGACGAACTGACGGACAGACGGACAGACGGACGGACTGACGTCCGGTCAAAAAACACTTTTTCTAAAACGGATATTTAAACAGAAAAGGGACAGCAAAAAAATCGTTTTCGAATTTTTTCACCAACCCATACTCGCTATATTCCAAGTATATGAGAAAGTAAAAAGGAATGTTTTTCAACTTGCTATGTTGTGTGACGTTTGCTATTATCGTACCCTCTTAATATAATTTAGATTCTTATATTGCTAGGATAACCATAACTTTGTAGTGCTGCGAATAGATATATACGCTGATTCTCATTACTATTATGCATAGTTTATTGCCCTGTAAAGTAAAATCTTACTTTCAAGAGTTAACAGCAAAACGTTACGGTTTGGTCGGTAACGTTGGGAAAATAGTTCAAATCAAAACTAAATTCATCAACGAACAATACTAAAGAACAAATAATTGTGTTTTGAGCATAGACAAGAAAATACCGAATTGACCAATGATTTTTCAACCCTGAACTACATAATTTCTAGTGCATCTTAAAGTTCAAGAGATCTGCAAGCACATCAAACAAATATTTAGCACACTTCTTCTAGTTTACTGTCTAAATATTTGCATGGGAATGATTACCATTGTTCACTCTTGCATACAAATATGGCAGCAAGTACTTCCTGGGGACGTATTCACTACAAGTATTTCGGTTTTAAGTACCTCTATCATGGGCTGTTGAATAGCATGGATGGCTGGGCAAGCGATCACTGCCTGAACAGAAGTTGACTCCGGTGGAAGTGCAGGGATGGCATTACTGATCGCCGCCAGGGGGAATCCCAGACGTGAAGCGCAAAATTAATGTTCTCCTTTTACAAATGAGATCGTAACTTTTTCAACTTACTGCAGGTAGGTTGTTCTCTCTGAATCTGCGGTTTTATCTCAGTATGTTCAGTAATATTATCGGATATATTCGTCCTTATACAGTTTGGTGAAGGGGATAGATATCAAAATATTAGATAACATCACTGTTTTGGAAAGCAATTTGAGAAAAGTTTTGGTGAGCTTCGAAAATATAAGTTGTTTCACCATTTCAAATTTTTAACAAACATCATTTCTAATGTAGGGAATTAATGTAAGTTTGTTTAAAAAAAGGGGTAAGTAACCTGTAAATGATAAGCTATATGTTTAGGAAAAGAAACAAAAAAATATTTGATGTCTTATATTTTTGGGACCAAGTTAACTACATTGTCCATCTCCATAGAAAAATATCCAGTTGAGATATCGAAAAACGGTCCTTTTTTTGCCATATTTCTGGAAGGGACTTTGTTCGGAAATTACAATTTGAATCATTTTATGTGAATCATTTCCTTTTTTCGCGGCAATTTTTACATTATGGTCCTATCCTAACCTTACTCCTCATATATACTTCCGCGTGTGCTCTACCTCCACCATCGCCTCCATCTTCACACTCACAACAGATTTTCTTAAAACGGATAGCCGGGTCTAACAAACCTGACATCGCCGAATGTGAACGAACAATTGCTTATAATTGTAGATGGCTCGTTGTCGCGAGCCTTATTATAATTATCATACCCCGACATACTAACGTACATTATAGCGGAGAGAAGAAAAGAGTGTGGAACAATATTTCTTTATAAACACCGTAAATATGAAAAGCGAAGATTACAGTTTATATTTTCGGCACCGCAATAATATTAGTATTATTATGACTTAAATTATTTCTTTAAACCCGTGTAGGACAATATTTTTAAGTTTGGCCTTTTTATATATCCATAGTGCATGACATGCAAAATGTATTTAAGTGTAGATTTTATTAATTTTATCGTGGTGTTTAGTAATTAATTGATTATGGTATAGATGTGGTATTACGTTTCGTATTTTAAATTGTATTGTCGAAATTAGTGGTATCTAGCGAAGAAAATGATTGTTTTATGATGCAGAAAGATCAATTGTCTATTAATGAACCATTTTCAACTTGTATCATAAGTATAAAATATATATTGAAGGAAATATTTTACCTAAATTTACCAATAAATATAACATTTAAGGATTAAATAAGATTAATCTGAGAGCTTCTATCTACATAATCTCCTCTATAAATTGTTTTACAAGTTTTTATTTACCTTCACCTGTTAATATGGCCATAATTTTACAATTAAAAAAAAAATGTTTTCTCAAATCAATCGAACAAACATTTTATACATATATGTGGTTTTAATGACAATGGATACTTATGCAGGGAAGTCTACCCTGAAAGAAGGTAAAATTAGTGTATGAATATGCGAGTATATCCTACTGTAACTCTAGAATGTCTGGAATAATCTCAATCAAACTTGGCACATAAATGACTATCTGAACAAAAAACAGTGTGGAGATAAGATATGCCCCGCACTTATAGGGGACAGTGTGGGAAGAAGGTAACATGTAAATATTATTCAAAACGCGACAATATATTGGGAATTATAAATTTTGGTGCCGTTTGCATGGATAGAGACGCCTTAAATACCTGGTCCACATGTGCGATATTGGGTGCACAATCAGTCCACATGGGAGTTAACATGTTGCCTAATTTCATTAAATCAAGTTTAAATTAAAAAATATTTATAAGGAAACGTAAAAATAATTCATACATTTCAACCATTAAGAAAAACATTTATGCGAGGAACAAACAATTATTATTATGTATTTAAAATATATCCTAGCCACACATTGGCTTAGGGGATGGAATTCAGTGGCAAGTAAATGCAGAAAGAAAGAAATGTTGGTGGTGAATCCATCAGTGTTCGGACTGCTGAATAGAAGAGTGACCCACCCAATGCAACATAAGCCCACAATTTCCCCTGTAAATAAACACCCTTTGGGTAGGCGGGGGCCAGAAAAAGGCATTAGTGACGAGTTTCCTGCATCGCTATGCTGATACCGTAAAATTCTGATAACGTGTGAGTGTTAATTAATACAACTTGTTCAGCAACGGTGACGAGAAGAAATAATCCAAAAAAGACCGAAATTGAGGATGAATACTTATTTTTTGGCTTCCTTAATAATAGTGCAATTCTCAATTCTACGTAAGTTAACGATAAACTCCCATATACTACTAGTTTCCTTGGGGAATGGGATGGTATGTGAAGATCATTAAAATGACATACTTGTGTTCATTACATAGTTTCCCGGATCGCTAAAATCAATAGTAACATAGTCGACGCTGCTTAAATCCCCAACAACATCTTACATCTCGTTCGTTGTTCTCTTGATTATCTGTTCTATTAGGTCTCAAAATTTATCATCAGATTTCTTACCTCTCCGAAACTCTTACTACATCTTTTAGAGACATTCACGTCATTCTAAGTGTCGTATCAATTTATTTGCGTTTCTTTAGAAAACGTTCCCAAATCTTAACGGAAAAGATATTGAAATTAGTTAACAATATCAGTATTGTAAGTTTGTAAATGTTTACTATTTCATGACTTGTGTTGTCGTATCCTGAACCTCATTTTAGTATGGCAACTGCCTCATCCTCTCTTTTTACCGTTGATTTTTTTTGCTTCTATTTCTATATCATGAATTACCTCCGGTATTGCGTCCATTGTTGCAGTAGCATTTAACGCTGTCTTTACAAACTAGCATTTTAATTTTCGAAATTGGTCCTTATTACAATTTTATTACCAAAAATAAGTAACAGTATTATATTTCAATTTAAGTACGAAGGAAAAGATAAATAATGATAAGATGTAAATAATGAAAATGAATAATTATTATAATTAGTTCATAATCAAAGTACATTAAACAAAGGATCTGATTGGGGTGATATATCAACTTATGATCTCTCATATATATCAATTTATGAGTAACTTACAAATTTCTAGAGACTAAATTGAGGCTACATTATCACAAAAGAATGTTTATTCTGCCATTTGAATCAACTGACTGAACTTCTGCCTACATCTCCACCCAGCAGTATCATTCATATCTGCAATAATAAGCAAAAATATATCTGGATTTCAATACAATAACTAAATGAAAGATAGAATTATTTTTTTAATAGATATTTCAGGTTATTAAAATCGTATCTTCAATAATAAAGACATTCCTTAAAATCTGTAAAATATATTTTTCGTTTTATTCACGTTAAAATTTGGAAACTTTGTTCCAAAATAATTTATATCACGCATTTATTTTTAGGGGACACTAGAAGAAACTATTTATGTAGAGTCATGGCGTGGATATCAACATACAAAAGTGACGATATATCGTTCTACAGAAGAGTAAACATTATTTTATAACATGAAGAATTATTAAAGAAAGTTATGTTTAAATATTATATTGGTGGTTCTATGTAAAATATTTCTTTATTACTCCATTTTTTAAGTTACACATATTAAAATTACAGCTTTTTATTTCAAAACAAAATACCTTTATTAACTAACTTACCTAATTTATTTCTTTAATTATAAAAACTTACCTATAGCAAATATAAGAATAAAATTACACTATTTTTTAAAGAAATTTGTATAACATCTAATATTCTAGAAAATTCGAAAAAATAAATTTATAATGCAACAAATAGAAACTTAAAAAGTAAAACCAAATTTTAAAAAAATGCTTAAGTTTGAAAATAGTTATTCGAAAGGCACGGAGGGTATCTTCACTCTCCTTGCGTGTGTCGTATTTATGGAAGGGCACCTTTCTCGGTTGAAGCACCTCCCCGAATAATGCGAAGAAAAGTTGCGATAGCAGTATCCGTTTGTTTCTGTTGCATCCTTACAACTCTTATCATCCTGACATTCAAAAGTTACATATTTCGTAAAAATAGGAGCATCGGAGACATTCTTGATATTGCTTCTTATTGTTTTTCTGTATTTACACCTTTAATCGCTTTCATTTCTTCAATGATCAGCAGGGTTGGTTCTGCTGATCGCCACTCGGGGATTCCCTGAGGTGCAGCGTGAGGCTCGTTTGTTCATACTACAGTTAAAATCGCGACTTGTTCAACACACTGCCGGAGTTTTATTTCCACTTAATCCACGCTTCTATTTTACTCTCTAAAGCAGCATAATTGGCTACGTTATAATCGTTGTTCAGTTTGGTGGTGGTGTCATATGCTTCAATGCCACAGTACATTTCTCTTATTACGTGACCAATTTGAGTACATCTTAAAATACCTTACAAAACTTAATTGGTTTGCCATTTTCAAATTCAACCAACAACTTTTTGATATAGTAGTATTAAGGAGAGAAATATTAAGATACTCCTATGATGTTGTAAATGTTGTAAAGGAAACTTCTGTAATGTGCAGTCGAATAGTTATGGTACGTTAACTAATTGTTTTCAAAAGATAATTATTTCATGTACATATGTTTTAGCTACATTGTTTTATTGTTGATTCATTCATACACGTTTTCATTCTTTATGAAGGACTGGAAAGTGTGAAAATTAATTTTAATAAAACGGGTACGATATGTTGCAAAAACAATCTGAATATTTAGTTAATTTTATAGTCCTACATTCATTACGACACACAAGCTGCTTCATTACGTAATTTCGTATTGAAATTCGAATCCTTTTATTGTGTTAGGGGTCAATATATGAATTTATGGGTTTCGTCTGTCTTTGCTACTAGACGAACTATCCAGCGTCGCAACAAACCAAGGACGGTTCAGAGAGAGAGTACTACCTAGCTAAGCAAATAAACTAGAATTCCTTGCAGAACTATTCTTGTTGAAACATTACGTAAGTTTTAGTATTTTTTATCATATTTTATAACATATACCCTGACTCATATACAAACATAATCGTGAGCTACCAAACTTTTCTCCTTATCTGCTGTACAAAAATCTTTATGGAATTACTAATTACCGATACAATAATGTAGCGAAAAAATCAAATATTTAAAAATCGTACGTTCCTTAGGTAAATTTATTGAACAATGCTCTTTTTGAATTTAACGAGAGTAATCCAATTTTGTTTCTTACAATTATCAAATGTATTATATGATATAACATAATAAATTGTAAAGGAAGGTCACAAAAGAAATATTTTGACATCTTTTGAAACATACTTAACATCATAAGCGAAACATCATAAGCGTTATTATTAAATGAGGGTTTTTAAGATCAATAAACAATCTTGATAAGATCGCGCAGACACCTTCTGCGAGGAAGAATATTTCTTTTATTCAAATAGTTATTTGAGAAATATTCTTTGAAGAACCAAGACTTCCATTGAGAAGAGAATAATATTTTATGTCTTTGAACTTAAATCTATGATGGTAATATAAAGATGTATTCAACGAATGATTAACCCAATTCAGGTAATATTGAAAATTAATTATTACTAAATTCGAAATATTTAAAATCACAAAAGTTTGATTTTAAAACTATTTAAGTATACTCACAAAAACTTTATAACATTTCTGACCTTAAACTTTTTTCTATTACAGAGATATATCTTTCATAATTGATTATCTAAATATTTTTTCAAATTTGCAAAGAAAAATTGAAACACATTCTTTAAAAGATTTATATATTTTATAAATTTTAACTTAAAAAAAAGGATAACAAATGTTCATCGTAACCCATCACTAATTTTAAGCAGATCTGTATAAAAATACAAGTGAAGTTTTTACGCAAATACAAAAGAAATTATTGACTTGTCCAACTGACATGTTTCAAATGAAAAATTCCCAAATTTTATTGAAACTCATCTATTACGAATACAAATTGACTTAACTAGCGTTTAAAATAAATACAAGGCTGATGAAACCCCAACATGCAAGTATACAAATGAAAAAACACGCAGGTTGCTTAAAATTTTTCATTTGAATTCTACTCTATGAACGTATTTTTTTGCGAGGAGAAAACGTACACAGCTAAAATGGGCAACATGATATATGGAAGTGATAAAATAATAATAATTTAAATAACAACATCACATATAGTGAATAAGACATTATCAACTATAGACTGTGGTTTTAAAGACTAATGTTAATGTAACTCAATAATTTCTAACTTCCTCGATTATCTGGAAACAACAAGTTATTAAGTACTCTGTGTAGTTAAAAGTTTCTGTTAAGAAGTTGAATCAAGCTCACAGTCTTGGTTGATATCCTCATGTATTGATAGAAGTCATTTTTTCATAGGCATCTGAGTGATTCAATAACGATGAAATATCTTCGGTTCCCGCAGCAAAAAAATCCCGAAAAATCCAACACTGAAGAAAATTATTCGAGAGGAGTACGGGAAATTACTTTTCTTTTGGGCGTGTTTCGCCTTTTAGGAATGGCACCATTCAACGTCATCAAATCTCAAAAGATAATTCGCAGCAAATTCGGAACTATAGTCTCACTTTGTTACATATGTTTCAATGTATGTACCTTCATTCTCATCATGAATAGGGATACTTATTGGAAGAGTATAGAAAGAGATATTTTGCCTTATATGGCAGTAATTGATCAGACATTCAGTGTAATTAATCCTTTATTTGCCTCGCTGAAATCTTTGACTTCTACAACCCTTCATTCTTGGGAATGCCTTTTTACAAATATGGTTAAAGTTGAACGATCTTTGCGAATTCAACAGTGGCCATTTCACACTCGGAGACAAGACTTTTCAAGTCTCTTTTCACTAAAATTTAATAGTGATTTAACATTTGGAGGGATACTTATTACAATTCATGCAAGTATGTGGATATTCATTCTGTTGCTCATAACATTAATTTACAGTTTAATATCCGGTGTCATAAATACCTATTTCCGTACAATAACAAATCTTGCTTGTAAATTGACTCGAAAACTCGAAAATCAAACAACTCCACAATTTTTGTTACCTGATAATAATACACTTGTGAAGCAAGGGAAAGAAGAATACGTAACAGTGTCAACGAATGATATTAAAACCATTAAGGATAAAATAACCAGCCTCCGGGATGCTTATTTGAAGATCCAAGGAATGTGCAAGTACCTAAATGAAATATTCAGCTCCCTTCTACTAATCTACTACCTAAATTTCTTTCTGGGATTGATAACGAATGTGCACTTTTACATCAAGGTTTTGCAGCGAGGAGAATATTGGGATATAATATGTGTAAGTTTAATTGTTATCTCCTGCCTTTTCCTGGGAAGCATTTTAATGTGGGCAGCAGGACAGGCATTCGCAGCAGGAACAGAGACTGGATCCGGAGGAAGTCCAGAGTTGGCATTACTGATCGCTGCACGGGGATTTCCAGATGTGGAAAATGAAGTTCATCTGTTCTTTGTGCAAGTGAGATCGCACCCTGTCCAACTAACTGCAGGTGGATTGTTCCCTCTTAATTTGAGATTTTACCTCAGTATGCTTAGTTCCATAATAGGATATGTGATCATTTTCCTTCAGTTTGGTAATGGGGATACAAATATTAATACTCTAGATAACTGGTCAGTTTTGGAGGGAAATTTGAGAATAGTTTTTAAGGACTAGAAAAATATGAGTTGCTTCACCATTTTAAATAATACGTACACAATAAGTAAAGCAACAATTTAATGATGGGCATAAAAATTTGAAGAGCAGTGATGATGTTGAATTATATACAAATTAATGAATGCATTCAAAAATAAATGATATTATTGAATAATTTTTTGTAGTAATTAGTAATTGATTCTTTTTGAATAATTATGTGTGATATTTAGATATACCGTATTCTTGCTATTACGTTTCACTATTCATAAACCACTGTAATTTTGTTGAACGATATCTATTGAGAGTAAAAATGTATATATACTATGAAATCAAATTTTAATAAATTTTTTTTCGATCATTTAAAGAAAGTATATAATATGATCACTGAATATTGTGAGATTTGAATAATTTACGGATTAATTATGAAAATTAAAAGAATTAGCATAGAAGTTTAAAGGAAAAGTTCGTTGGAGGTTGACGGAGNGCCCAGGCTGCGTCGGCGTTCTTTCACATCGAGTAAAATTTATGATGTTTTAGAAATCGCAGGCTAGCGAGGGGATGAGGGAAAGGACCTACCCTCCTTAATAAACCACAGATGTGCAGAAAGTAGCAACAAGTACGAACTTGTGGGAAAAAATCGTTAAAAGCCAAAGCGTCGTTGAGAAAGTTCCAGAAATCAGTTGAAGACCTTTAAAAATGTTCCAATGAGAGTCAAGGCGTAAGAAGGGGAAATCATTTCGGTATTGGGAGTTTTCAATCACGTGGCATTCAAAATTTTGAAGATTTTTGGGAAAAGAGTAGGGATAGAGCCCATTTAAGGTAAAGCAGACTCAATTTCGCTCACACACGCATAGATTTTTCGCAGCTCACAAGCATAGATTTTACGCAGATCACATGTTTCTCAGTCGCAGCGCTTAGATGCTGACGCGAATCACATAGAATTTTTTTTGGCACGCTGAGATGTGTTCAGCTCACATCTTAGTTTTTCGTCGTCTTGACGTCGAAGTTTTTCGTAGTCACTCAGATGCTGCTCAGATAGATTTTATCGGAGTTCAGATAGAGGATTTTTCGCTTAGATGCTTCGTCAGCTCATAGATCTTTTTTGTCGCAGCGAATGCTTCTCAGATCACGATCAAATCGATGTTTTCGCTGACTTAGACGTTTCGTCAGCCTACATCAAAGTTTTGTTTGAGATACAAGTTTTTCGTCAGCATTTAGATAAATGCTCGTCAAAACTCGTACAAGTCTTTCGTTAGTATACGTTTCCGAATCGTACTCCGGCAGGGCCGATCACTCGAGTCCTTTAGATAAGTTTGTCGGAACGCTTTTCGGGTGATAATTAGACGGACGCGGTAAACGCAAAAGCTGGTTGACGCTGGTCGCAGATAATCCAAGGGGGAGAGGTGCTGACGTCCGTGAGGGATCATCCTCCACTGCTTTCCAACGGTCCGTCATCTTGTTCAGGTATTATGCGATCGTTGGCGAATGTGAAAGCCATCATCGCATTGCGCTTGCGAGTCATTAAGTGTTTGATAGTGGCTACCAGTATGAGCGAGAACGTTAAACTGAATGAGTGCTTTGATTAAACTCAGTCGCTCAGAGAGGTATGCCAAATAGAATCAGTAAACTATTGGGACTAAGAAGAAGTTCTATTAAACTGTAAATATCATCGTTAATTAGAAGTAAAATCAGTGCGAAACTTTGTTGCAAGAAATAAATGTGTAATTGTAGTATAAAAGTTGAATATAATTAAAAACAGTGAATGTTCATTTGATGGTTATGATAAATGATGACAATCTTGACAGTTAGCGAATGTAAAATGGTAAAGCCAGTGATTCTTATTTGTGTC
>NNCF01131055.1:258293-279534 GCA_002313205.1 Laupala kohalensis | reverse complement strand
ATATATATATATATATATATATATATTCTTTGATTAAATATAAAGAATTTAGTCCGTTAAAAAAGTACGCTTAGAGTCTGTGGGAAAAGGAGAAGTTACAGAAAAACCGAAGTCTTTAACTTTACGTTTTCTTTGACGATATGGATGGCGAGACTTTTAGGAAATATAACAACTTTCCTAAAATTGAAAAAAATAACATTTTTAATATGGATACTAATGTATATATTGTAATATAACTAAACACTCAGTAATATGGGGGTGCTCAGGTAAGTCTAGCACCACTACAGGAAAAACTAATTACAATAAAAACACACAAAAATTATAACTGATTTAATTAATCATTTACACTCCAACTACTCTTCTCTCGGGGAATTTAATGACTTAACACTGGATTCGAATTCTTTTTATATAAGTGAGCCGCACATACATGCATGGAGCGCACCATGACGCTTCAGAAGACGATATTGCCTTGGAAGGCTTACATATCTGATTATATAAACTCTGCTCATCACCACATCTCCAGGGGATTTTGCCACTGGGACTAGTGTCGGTCAGGGGACCCCAACGACATAGTCACGACACTCCAATCATCTGTTAATGTGTTGTGTACTAAACTATTTTAATCTCTATTTACTGTCTACTAACAACGAGAGTAATCTGCCTTCTTCATCTTTGGGACTCTACCTTCGTCAACAATCATCATAAGGAGGAGGAGAAATGGGAAACAACTTCTAAGAAATTCATAAATCATTGAAGAAGAAGAAGATGAAGAAATCTTTTCGAGTTTCGGCAAAATGTATAATTTGAAATTCTCTTATACTTTGGACACATCGAAACTTCATTTATGGACGATATTGTTGTAAGAACACTAAAAACTTGCACAGGAACGTAATCTAGGGCAGTTGCCATCTAAATTTTGATTTAACTACGTTTGGAAATCAGAATTGCAATCTCAGAATTACTTAAGTTCTGAATATGATTATTATTATTATTATTTTAAATATCTCAACGTAGTAAAGAACACATGCGCATATGAGATACCTCAAATTTTGAACCATTCCACTAGTTAACTCTGCTTACGTCTTTGTAAGGCCCTGAGAGTGTGGCCAAAGATTATTTTGTTAATAAATTGTTTATGTAAAATGAACATTTGTGTTATTTACCTCCCTTTACATCTTACGAAGGGGTTTTCACTCATTCACCTTTGTGTTACGAGTCTCGTACTTCTTCGACGTACGATGTCCATAAAATGTCCTTCTCTGGAAGAGTCCATAAAATTTCGATTTTTTTTCTTCAAATTTTTGAAAAAACCTCAAATACTTTTGATGGCATTTTTTCGTGTGGGGGGGTGAAGAAAGTATATTTTTCGAATAACAAAAAAAATATTTCATTTTTTTTTAAATTTCCCCCCACATTTTCATCATTTTTAATAATCCTGTTGTACTAAATATCGCTCGTAATAACATGAGCGGTGTGTAAGATTGTGTAAAGAGACTCAATTTGCTCGTGAAGGAGGGGTAAAATCACGCGGCTCGCGGATCACAAAAAGTTTTATATGAAACTTTGGGAGTTACAAATATATTTTCCTAATAAACACAAATAAATTTTGTCAAATTTTTTTTTGCCAATTTCAGTATTTTTTAAAGACTTGTTGTGGTAAATATCCTTTGTAATAACATGAGCGATAGTTAAGTGTGTATTGAATTTTACTAATCTCAAGAAGCAGGAGAAAAACCCACGAATTATATGAGGACGAGTTTTGTGGACGGTGACCTTTCGGGCTTCTGATCAAATAATATATACAGCAAAGACCCCAAGAAGGAAGAAATGTTTTTTCTTAATTGTTAAAAAACCATTTCACTAGTGTTTCTTTTTGCTTAATCGAAAAATTTGTTTACGTATGACCTCAAGTAAGTACTGCACTTTTTGGAATAGAGTTTTCTCCTCTATTTTTTGTGTCAAAAGTCGTCTCGAAATTTAAAAATTTATTCAGTGAAACATGAATTTATTCAGTCGAACAGAACTTGAAGGAAAAATACCGAAACGAAGTGTGCGTGGCAAACGAAAAAGGTTCAAAAGAAAGAAAACAAGAAGATATGGCGACTCCCTTAAAAAAATTTATTTTACGAATTATTAAAGTTAAATTACAAACATGTTGACATAACACTTAGCTAACTTTTTATCTTATCTAGAAATTTTTGCTGAAATGTTTGAATCCGTCTCTGTCTTAGGGTCCTTCATCGGAATTGATGGAATACGTCCCTCGCTTGATTCCGGAGAGTAAATTAGTTTATTGTTCTCTACGTGGTCAGTTTGTACTGCTGTTTTGAGAATACATTTATTTATTTAAATGTGCGTATGATTTAAAGGGGAATAAAAGCTTGTTGATTATAGATGAAGTTGTCAGTGATGCTGGCGTTGGTGCGTGACACGGGGATGAGCAGCCTTCCGGGAATGAAAATCCCTAAAATTAGGGATGTACCACCCGTAAGTCAAGAAAGGTTCAGAGTGAGAGCCGATTGTAACAATCTTCCTGTTGAAATATTTCGAGTGACAAAGAGACAAAATACCTTGTCTGTGAATCGTAGAGCGCGCCCTCAACTCACGTATTACGGTTGGAACGATAGTATCGATACCGAGTGAGTATTCGATACCAGTTTATCAGATTAAACCTGGAAACACTAAGTGACACTAAAACGGAGATAATTCACGAAAATTAAAATCAGAACCTGTGTGAAAAGAAAACATCGAAAGAAAATTAATAAAAAAAGTCGTAAGGACAGTGTCAAAAGTGAAAAGACGTTACTGAGGGCTGAGGAATGAAAGTCGAACACAAAATTTGAAAGATGGACGCTCGTCTCAGTCACGTACAGCAGACGTACAGCAGCTGCAGAACACGTGACGCAGACAGGGAGCTCATAAAAATACATAAGAAATTTTTTAACAACAGAATTTATAAATTTATAGTTTGTGCATTAGAAGACATCTAGGAACACACACATAAAATACTTTAACCAATATCTATTTCATGGAATTACTGTCATTTTAACTTCAAGCGAATAAGTTAGTGAAAAGGAAATTCATACACCTAACTGAACTATTTTAGGGAATGACATCTCCAAATACTCTCTCACAATGAATTCTGAATGAAATATCACTTATGACATAGTCGTTACACAGTACAACCTGTTAACGTACTCACATTGGTATGAATATAAAGGCAGGAAAATGAAAAATTATGTTGGTCATAATTAGAAGAATTGAAATGGACATAATTGTGAAAGCTAAATAGAAACCAGTTTGTCACGTTGATTAATTAGATTGTTAGAAAATGTTTACAATGATTTTACAGTAGAGATAATTGAAATTAAATAATGTAGAAATTATTACGTAGTTAAGCCATAAGTCGACTTCACGTCTAAAGCAACTATTCGAGAAAATTGCAGTATTATTTATTAGAGTATTATAAGGATAAAAACACCTGGAGATGGTCCATGCAATATAATTTATCAATTTGGATTTCAAACTGTGAAACCGGTATATGATGCACAAACTTAAACTCAAAGGAATTGAGAGAAAGAATGACATCGTAAATCTCCCATTTTTGCAGATATCGAAGACGACATGAAGATTATTATAAAAAAAAAATATATAAATTTTATTGTCAAAAAACAGTACAAACTGCGTATGACCACGTGGAGGGAAAAAAAACTAATTTACTCTCCGGAAGCAAGCAAGGGACCATATAAATAGCACACAATTGGCGAATTGCGAAAATATTGATAAAAGCAGAATACCATAACGATTTTACTCTCCGGAAGCAAGCAAGGGACCATATAAATAGCACACAATTGGCGAATTGCGAAAATATTGATAAAAGCAGAATACCGTAACGAAAAGTTTTCTCCTCGGGGATAAACTAGTATTACATAATTCTAAGAGATGAATTTTACAATTTTAAAAAGGTGTATGAATAAGAATAAAGAAACCACAACTTGCGTATATTACAAATCCATTTATTTTTACATATAATATGTTTTTCTTACTCACATTGGTATGTTGTAAGTGGCTACTACCTCCAATAACATGAATATCAGGAACATAAGAATAGAGAAAAGAACATTACAAAATTTACATTTGAAATTATTTTCCAACATTCCTTCTGGCAAAATTCATGAATCCTCAAACCGGAACGACGAAATTAGTTTCGCAGAGTATAGTGCAACATTCACTTCATTTAATATGAAAACGCTTGATCAAAATTAATTAGGAATGATTACATGATGTTCAATACATATACAATTATCTAATTAAGTTTGGGTGGGTAATTATAATTCATGGACATGTATATAGGTCCTGAAACATATAAGACGAAACGTGAGAATACGAGACAAGTGAGTTTGAACGCTTTGCACTCTGTGCTTCCTCCAAAATGAACACAGATATTTCTTCTCGTAGGGACGTCACAGATTACCTCAAATAATTACAATTTCGGCGAAGAAAATGTGTACGACAACATTTAAATGCTGTACAGCAATGTAGAGATGGCGCAATTTTATTTAGCGGAGATGACAGGGGTCCCACTTTTTTTTTTTTTTTTGCGAACATTTCTAAACACATCTCACTTTCATCACGCAGTTTGCTCGTCAACTCAGAAAACATTCCTTCGATGTCGCTGGCTCCCTCTCTTTGCAGTGTCTTTTGATGACGTATCACCATCTGAAGCATTAGTTGAATCACTATAGCACTTCACACTTCCGTAGCCCTGACACTTCCGTTGGCGCGAATGTCGGTGACGGAGGTGGCCGAGCGAGTGGTCACCGTGGAGACGATGCAACGTCGCCCTTCACCAGCGGCGCCATTGGCCAGCGCAACGAAGTTGTGCACTGTGCGAGCGGAGGGCAGAAGAGTCTTGGTGACGCAGGCGCCGTGCAGTGAAGATGAACTGGAGAGACGACGCGGGGTCTGCGACGGTGCTACCATCTGCAGGCAAAAAAAGCAAAACGTGGGTGTGAAGCAACAAACCTTTATGGCCTTTGCTAACCTCAACTGGGCTACCAATTATCTTAACATTTAAATAGACTTCATATATAAACAAATGGATAAAATTAATAAAGTATTTAGTTATATACAGTTGATATCCACAGATCAACTAACCAGAAAACATGCAACAGGAAAAAATACGCTTCTACGCACATTATTTTAACAAACAATCGACTCGAGAGAACACAAAGACGCCGAAACTAGTGAGCAGAGACGCTGCTAGGAACGCTCTAGTCAATTTGAACGAGTCGCACTGAAAAATAGAGTATGCTTGGCAATTTCCGTACAATCTGTATCCATTCTGGTGTGTATCGTGTGAAACAGTACGTAAAATGGACCGTGTAAACCCAAGTGTTACAAGTGAAAATCAGGAAATTGCTGGAGTTCCAAATGGTTTGATTTCACACCTATCCCTTGCACCCCTAATAAAGACAACTTGGCCTTTCTCCGGTAGAGTCGCTAGTTTTCGATGACGTCTTCATAACGGAATTTTCTTGTGGTAATATCCAGAACAATTATGCTCACTATGAATTTTTGAAATGATGCGTGTACGGCATACCGCAAACATATTTAAGCTTGGTTGCGGCACACTAACCAAATCAAGTAACTAGCAAAGCTCATGAAATATCACAAAGAAAACACGTCTCCCCTGGCACTGATGTCCTGAAAACTAGAGAACCTACGCATCAGTAAAGATTGACATGCTCCCGATGATGCGCTGTGCAGGCCAATCAGAGATCAGCTCCGCACATCACGTGGTCAACGGAATTCATATAACTGAGATTTTATAATTATTTCAAATCGAGTACAGCAGTAGGATTTCTCTATTCGTTCAGGATAGCACCCTCGAAATTTCGGTTACCCCATTTTCCCCCATTGAATTGAGTGTATCTCGGACATTCCAATCGTATGATAACCCCATCCAACAGTGGAATCTGATTCTATATGCAACTGTTCTGGGAGTCGTGTATATCAATGATTATTATGACTTAATTTCTCGAAAGTAACACTAAAATATACGAGATTAAAATATACATGACTGGTTGATGAGTCATTTAATCACGATTATAGTATTGGTTACAGTGTTGTTCATATAACTCTCTTACATGTTCGAATATATGTTCTTATATATTCGAATCGAAAGCAATCGATACCAAATAACTTAAAGAGAATTTCAATTTTCACTTCTATATATTCAAAGTATAATAACTAATATACTTTGTATCAATATCAAAGTGATATAATAAAGAAGGTACAGAGTCATTATCATCAGTCATCACAACAGGGATCGCGATGAACAGGGTGAATCAAAAGCAACGCACAAAATAAAGAACTTGAAGAGAAGTAGAAAAATCCGAAACCGAACAATCACATAGGAATGTACGACCTGAAACATGAGGATAAACGAAGATGCAGAAATGGCAAGAAGCTTAATGTGTAAACAACCACTTTAGCAATACTACGACAATGGGAGACTCTTTAGGACCCTACGACAGTACGTGTACACGTTAAGTTTGACAACAAGTACACGAAGCATGTATTCCAACTACACAACTGGCAAACAGTACCCTCCGTTGCCGTTAAGGCTGTATGATTGTGAATGGTAAGAACTTTTAGGATCTTCGCTTGTCCTGCAGCTGATCAATTCGTGTTATCTGACATTCTCTTCCGTTCCGGTGTTTTCTACATTCCCTGTACGCTGAGTTTTGCAACACGCTGTATACATTACCTGTACCCCATATTTGTACGCTGAGTTTTGTAACACGCTGTATACCCACCGTAGAGACGCTCATGGAGAGCAAGGCGTTGACGCTGCGAGAGGACGTCTGCGCCGTCACAACTCCTTCTCCCCTTCGATGGACAACGCTTCCTGACGTCTTGGATTTCGTTGACGTCGCCGTTGACGGTCCTCGAGAACCTCCCATTGTGATGCCTCGCGCCAACTTGGAGTGGACGCTACTCCGGGCGCTGGACGTGGCGAAGGAATCGTCGTAGCGTAGTGGACCACAGCACGAACGACTGCGGATTCAGAAGATGAAATCGGTTCTTAGACGAATTCAAAGGATTTGTTATCTCATTACTACAATTCGAACAATTTTACGACCTTCTTCTATTCAGAGGTGTCGTGGTTTTTGGAATATGTCATTTTTATTCAAATATTCACATAAGAATTTACTTTATGCAACGTTAATAGAAAATGAAATTGAGCAACAAATTTCATTGTTGAATACAGCTGAAGACTTGGGCCGCGCGTGAGAGGAGAGAGGTTGTTTTTTATTTGAATACTATTTGATTTTGTGGAACAGTGAAAATTGCACAAAAATGTGTGAGTTTTAAGGATTTCAATATTATTGAAATATTAGACACTGATAATAAATTTACTTTGAGAGTCAAGAGAGCGATATCAAATATAACTTGCGATGAATATTCACAATTCAAAAAAAGTAATTAGTAAATATAGATTAGAAAAAATATATGCTCAAATATAAATTGATCTGTTTGTAGATACAGAAATGGTGAAGTTGTAAGGTTGGAAATCGACTCCGGATACATTAAAATGTACAAAAGTGAACTCAAAAATATTAAAAATTTTCCGAGGGAGACGGAGCCACAGAATCCCTTGTTAGGGAGTATTGGAAGTTCAGCTAAATTCATGGCGACACCACTTCTACCCTCATAATCGAAAGAATTTTATTTTGTAATCGTCATTGTACAATTCAAAGTACTCAACTCCTTCTCCCCTTCGATGGACAACGCTTCCTGACGTCTTGGATTTCGTTGACGTCGCCGTTGACGGTCCTCGAGAACCTCCCATTGTGATGCCTCGCGCCAACTTGGAGTGGACAATTTAAGGAATTGCAATCGTCTAAGAACAGTCCAATGACTAATGTATAAAATCATTCAGTAGCACTTCACACAATGAGAAACTGTGAGCACCTAGACACTCCCAAACCAATTAATGAAAATGCTCAAGAAATGATATAGCACATTGTCCAAGTAAGAGATATAATTGGAAATCAAGATAATTTTCCATTGTTTGAACGGAAGGAACCCGTTACATCACCCGTTCGCCGTTCGCCGCCATGTCCTCCACCCAACAACTCACTCGCACGTCTACCCCTGACCAGAGACCCATGGAGACACCACATCATCCCCATAGATGGGACCGGAGGATATGGAAATCAGTTGTTTTTGGGGAGTCTTTACGGCTGATGACGACAGACATCAAAGGTCATCGGAGCCCGAAAAACTCGTACAGGTAGGGAAAATGCAGTTACGCACTAGGGAGAGCCCGCGTGTGTGGGACTCGTCGAATGACTCAACCATATACCCACTAAAAACCCTCCCGATCTACAACACACCAAAAACATATCTCAAAACCAAATATCAAAACATCAAATGAGGGGGGGGACAAAGAATAAGAGGAGACAAAAAATGAGGGGTGGGACAAGAATGAGGAAAATGAAAGATACCCTAGCCTTAATATCGTCGAGATCAAAAAGAACAAGAGGTGACCAAGGGAGGTCAGGAAAGAGAAAGGAAGGAGCATAGCACAAGTAAGTGGAAGTAATGCCAGTTGTTTAAGTGCCGGTTTCACACGTACCTACGTGTTAATATTCACTATGCATAGTGGATAACACCCCTGCGATCGTAGCGGGAGTCCCGAGTTCGATGCCCGGCTCGTCGCCATTTTACCTCCAGACTGAAAACCATCCCGTATCTTCTCCACGTGTAGGGTACACGGAAGAAATATGTGCAAGAACTGTATAACTTCAACATTGTACTGTATATATTAATGTCTTACATTATTCAGTGTCCAAAACATCCTTTTGCATGCTGTATGAACTACATATTCGTATTTGGATAGCAAAAGCCGCCATCCGCCGCACCTGGTGAGGATAGCACGGAAGGCTGCTCGGAATTTCCTGTTGAACGCTGTGTAGAAGACGGGATTGACGCACGAGTTGGAGGCGCCCAACCACTGAGCCACCGGAAGAACAGCGTGGATGAGAGCTTCTTCTCCTGCGGAGTGCGGAGGGCCACCGAACTTTACTCTGGCGAACAGGGCGTACAGAGGCAGCCACGACAGCGCGAAAGTCACCACCACTGCCAACAGCATCTTCACTACTTTCACCTGCAACAGCAAAGACAAAGATCCGTTACCCCTCTGGTAGCTCAGAGATAGCATGCTCGCTCGCTTCTCACTGAATCACTCCCAGCATGTTCTTGCTTCCTCTTACTAACTACTCCTACTAACACCTCCACTTGGGCCAAGTTAATAAATAAATAAATCTATTGTCAAAAAGCACTATATATTGCGTATGGCCAAGGGGAGCACAATAAACTAATTTACTCTCCGGAAGCAAGCAAGGGACCATCCCATTAATTCCGATCAAGGACCTATTAAGGCAGAGGCTAAGGATTTAACATTTCATCACTACTCCTAACGATAAGAATAAAAGTAGTTCGGTTCGTTTTATAATATTTACAGAATACCTACAAACTTATAATATTTGATAAAATTCAAAAGTTATTCCAGAAGTACGCATTATTATCTAACTATAGATTAATGGAAAAATAGCGCTAAATTTAAGATTTTTTATTTGAACAGACGTGAGCCCTGGGCACGAGCTTGGAGAGACTGTGTGAAAGATCGAGTTATAATATTGGACAAACAAGTTAATTATTACAAACGTTGCGTATCAGAAAATATATTTATAAAAAATACACACGGGAGTTTGAATTTATGCACCAACACAGAATAGCTATCTGGTATAAAGAATATAATATTACAACATGCTTGTATAGTTTCTGCATTTGTGTAAACACATATTGGTTTAATATCACGTTCAATTGTCCTGTTAATTTTCTGGTTATAATTTGTAAAGAAAGTTAAATCTTTGTGAGCTTTAAATCACAGAATATATCAACTGTTCGTCCCGCAAAAGGTGCAGAAAGGGGCCGAAAGGGGTTCGCGGAGGGAAGAGCTCCGCAATTACTTGACCTCGGCACAATGAGGAGGAGATGTGGTCGACATCTCGCTCCGCCGCTTGACCCTAGGATAGACTCTGTAATTATTTTACGGCAGGCTGAATAGGCCTGGGAGTCAATCTGGATGTTGAGGTGTGATTAAAAACTACCCTGAGCCAATCTGAATTACATAATTAATTTGAATAGACGATATTTAGACCTTGGATCGATGGATCATGACGTCGACACCCGATGGCGGCGCGCGATTCGCCGGAGCGCATCGTTCTCCTGGAGGAGTCCTCCGACACACGCGTCTCCAGATGAGCAGGTAACACGCGGAGATGAGCGCCAGAGGGAACAGGTAGCACATGAGCAGATGAGCCAACGCGAAGTACACGTTCTCGCTCAGAGCGGACGGCCACAACTCCGTACACACCTGCAACGACAACGACAACAACAACAACATCACATTCCGTAAATGTCTAGTTGAGGTTTCTCTGATTGTTTATTTCATTAGTGAAATTCACTATCAAATCTATGTGTCACTATTTTAGACAAATTTGTTTCTACGAGAGGGTAAAATAGGATTTGCGTTACGTAATTACTTGTGGTGGGTGGGGTGTCAAAATGTATTGTTATTGGTGCGTCATGAAGAAAAGGGTGAAGGCTTTTACATCTGGCCACCTTGTGTCTCGATAGGGTTCAAAAATATAAGTAAAGTAAAGGCGAGACGTATAAACAGTACCAAAGGACCAAAGGGCGGAGGGCGCAGGAGGCGGTCATCACGTATAGGGTCACCAAAAGGGTCACCTAATATAAATTAAACTCGTAAACGTGAGCACAAATATTATAAGAAACATTTTTAAAGCCGTGCAAGAACTGAAAGTTGACCTTATCAATAAATAAAACTCCAATTTCAATTCTTTTTAATTCGTCGAAACGTACCAGTAGGTATGCAAGTATGTTTGGGTGTGGAAGGCCTTCATAAACACTCCCGGCCCGTGCCTCAGGAGATGCAGGTACAAAGGCCCATAAGATTAAGAACCGCTGCACTGCGGTTGCACACATTTAACCCCTTTGAAACTATAAGTATCTTAAATAATAAATATTTTAAATAGATAGACTCAACTGTAGGTATATTGTGCTTAAAAAGGAAACTTGTTGGAAATTTATAATCTTCATACCAATTCAACTATCTGTTTATAATTGAATTCGTGTCACCAGTATCAGCCGATATCATTATTGCACATGATTTATTTACACGCTCGATGAATATGTTGAAGGGATTTTCATACATTTATTATACGCCAACTACATTACGTTACGCGGTTTTCGGCGAAAATGTAATATTCTGGGTCACGTTATTATGTAAGATTTCATTCCATTCCACTAGTGAATGAAGTATGTTGAGAATTGTTAAATAAAGTGAGTACAAAGAACTCTGTATGATATCGTTCGTTGGCTTATTTCCTTCATGGAAATTGTTTGAACTGCATCCTCGAAGGAAGGACCATCGTCCCCAACCGAATACTTAGAAGTATGGAAGTAATCTCTGAATAACTTTTTATATGGGTAGCTAAGTTATTCTACCATTACTAACTAATCTTACTAACACATGCACGTGATACAAGTCGTTGGTAGAAACCAGTTAACCGGTCCACCTACTAACAATTACCCTTCCACCAATCAACTTCCTACCTCCTCCCATCGCTTGTTAGTTGCAATAGCACTGAGCTCCCAATTTCCCATTTCCTACCAGAAAAAAACAACTTACGCTTTACTTGTTTCATGAGTGGGAAATCCTAAAAATTTCAAAGATATTAAATTTGAATCTGTCTTTATTTATCGCTGAACTCACAAACTTTGATTTGATAAATACGCTATTTCACAGTAAGAAATATTTCTTTTTTCAAAGAATCTGAACTTAAATTATTCAGAACTTAATAATACATAATACATAAGGAAAAGACCCTCTCTGTTAATAAACAATATGATAATTAATATCTGATTATTATATTTTTGGAAATGTGAGTGATAAATGCGTAACGTTAAAGTGCGTCTGTAGTTTTACAAAAATGTCCTCGACACCATATGTCTATCTACAAAGGTTCACCTACATTATTGAAAAAACGTTATAAAAATAGTTGTGTTAAAATGCGTAAATTTAAGAAGAAGAAAATCGATTATCAAATTTAATGTGTTATTAGTGTTGTGCATTTAACAAAGATAAGAAGTGTCTTAAAATCGTAAAATTTCGAACAACAGTTTAGATTTTACGAGAATTTTAATGAAATGGTGCAGCCGCGTCTTGTCTCGGAAACGGTTCCCAGGAGATGGTGTAGTGTATACAATCAAGTTTTGTATTAAATTTGTATTATTATGAATTTGAAAAATACTGTACATGTTTTTAAAAACCAGTGAGTAAAAGTATTGGATCTTGCGATGTAGACAGATTTTATTGTTCCTGAGTAAAAGAAAAATCTCAGGCAGCGTCGGGTTCATTCAGTTCGCAAAAAAAAAAAATTTCCTTGATTGTACGAATAGGAGCGTGAGCTTTTCAGTTGGGGTTTCCCTCACCTACTACTGACAAATGTCGGTTCGGTACCACACGTTCCTCGGCAACCCAACATCTCTCCTTCCCAATTCCCTTACCCATGTCCAACGGTTAGGTGGAAGAGCAGGTCACATGGCCTGAACCTCCTTTTGCCAAAAGGCATGAAATAAATAAATAAAATAATAATATTTTATTTCACTCAAGTGAACTTGAGGGTTTCTCTTATGATCCGTATTCAGGAAAGTGTGGCTTTGTCAGTATGTGGGAGATCGTGATTACGAGTAAGCAGAGTGATCGTGTTCGCTAGATTTATTCTCAATGCGCACGCAGTGAATTCAATGCTGTGAATTCGCAAATGCAACGCGCAATGGACCGACTGCACAGCGACGCACGATGAAACCTCGCGCGCTTATCTGGTCACCCGAGTCCAGGGTCGCTTACAACATAACCAAATCAAACGAAGGTTATGGTAACACATTTTATTCTCTATAATAAAGTCTCTTCAAATAAATTATAACCAAGTTATAAACAGGAACACATCATAAAAACATGCAACTCCCATATGTGAAAAACTTACGGTCTATATGGAATTGGTGTACAGTTGTGGAAGTGGTGGTGTACTGGTTAGTGGTCCTTGCGATCAATGCCGGAGTCCCGGGTTCGATTCCCAACTCGTCGCCATTTTCATCTGAGCCAAAGTTACGACGTAAGTTAAGATGAATATTTATTTTGCTCCCAGGATCATACTTCTAAGATGCAACAAGGAGGTAATTAATTTTCATTACGTATTGAATCTTCGATATAGCTAGAAAAGACTTTAAAGATTCTCATCTTTCCATCTCTCGATTTGTTTAACCTTCTTGATTGGAAGTTACCTTCCCGCAACCCCCCCCCTCCACGCTCATCCAGACAATCAACGAACAGCTTCTCCAAAGCGGTTTGGATCATTCAGAGAACGCGTTAGCTCACGGTCTACTAGATTAATCCTACGACCTCACCACACTATGACTTTTAGACCCATTCACGTTCTCCGCCCCCTAATCCCCTACGATCCAAAAGTTCGTAGAGACACATCAATTGATCATTGACAGCATTTGTGGACTAGTAACGTCTCGACCCCAACCGAAAAGAGATGGGGATCGTGTAAAGTTATTGTTATTGTAATGTCAGTTATAAGGTTGTTTTTGAAATTAATTAGATGAGATATTTAAAGGAATACAATGCCATTTACTGCAATACATATCGTATTGGACAAATAAAATCATTAGACACGGTGCAAAGGGTCGCGGCTAAATTTCTAGGTTAAGGGGGCACCCAGAAGAGACGAGTAATTTCCAGACCTTCGTGTTCACAGAGGTTGACATAAATAGGCGATAATCTTAACCGACTTACCGCGGCCGCAGCGATCACAGACATAAAATTCACGGCAGAAAGCAAAAGATGAAAAATTTGGAAAATTCTCATAAATTATATTTTGTTTCTGAATTGTAATTTTACCATGACAGAAAACTGCATCAAAATTTTTTTTTTAAATGCTAAGTTATATTTTATTGCAGGAATCCCTTCATTTGGATGCAAAAGTACCCAAAAAAATGTTTACTGCCCCCTCCCAAATTTGGATGTAAAGGTTTAAATAACTTTTTGGCGAATTTTTAGGTTTTCTGTTGATTTTAAAGTAAAATTTATGCATAAAAAATGCATTATGACAAATTTTGACCAAATCAAGTTTTAAAAAATTATGCAAATGTTCGCCGCTAGAGGGCGAAGAAAGTACTTATAATAAATAGTATCTTACGAGAATTATTTGCGTTTTAAATATAGAATTTTATCCCTCATGCAAACTCTTATAATATACATTCACACACACCCACATACACTTTGAGAAGGTACCGAAATCACGTGAGCGAATCTGCACATAGATTTTTATAGATTGATTTCTTTATATTTGAATTAATTCCTTTATATTCAGGTTTTGTAATGAAATATTATATATTAATATTATACATTAATATTATATATTATAATTAGAATCACATATTCAACACGTTATTAAATAACCGAAATTTATGTATGTATAAATTGAATTTAGGACATATAAATAAATCAAACTATTAAGTAAATTTTAATAACTTTTAATATATTTTTGATTTAAAAATATATGATAAATTGCTAATATTTAATATTACTATAACTATCAACCTGGCTACTTTAAACAGAAGAACAGTCGCTGCTTTCTGAATTATTTCCTAAATTGTTAGATTCCTCAAAATTATTTGTGAAAGTACCTTCTTCGATTACATAGTTCAACTGATCGGTTGTTTTCAATCTCTTCGGCTTGTACGGAATTTTCACAACCACTACCATTGCAACGATAGCACATTAAAGAACATTTAAGTCCGTTTTTCTTTGCATCCACAATTAGCTCCACAGCCTTTCGTTCACTTGCAAGGTATCATATTTAAAACCTCGTCAGATACAGGATAGTTATCATTTTCTAATGTCAAAGGTAATAATCCATTTTCATTTCGAACCCAGCCCCAATCCTCAGGANACCCCCCAAAATAGATGTGTATAAGAGACAGGTGTGAAGTTTTGCTCCTCCATCACTACGAGGTAATGTAAGGTACGTGTTTGGCGAACACGGGGCCTCGAGCTGAGTTTGGCATTGCTTCCACTTACTTGTGCTATGCTCCTTCCTTTCTCTTTCCTGACGTCCCTTGTCACCTCTTGTTCTTTTCGATCCCGATGCTATTAAGGCTAGGGTATCTTTCATTTTCCTCATTCCTCTCATTTTTTGTCCCCCCTTATTCTTTGTCCCCCCTTATTCTTTGTCCCCCCTCATGTTATGTGCCCCCTCCATTTTATGTATATTGTGAGATATGTTTTGGTGTGTTGTAGATCAGGAGGGTTTCTAGTGGGTAGGGTTGAGTCATTCGACGAGTCATGTTGGCTCTCCTTAGTGCGTAACAGCATTTTCCCTACCTCTACAAGTTTTTCGGTCTCCAATGACC
This sequence comes from Laupala kohalensis, assembly GCA_002313205.1. Lineage (NCBI taxonomy): Eukaryota > Metazoa > Arthropoda > Insecta > Orthoptera > Trigonidiidae > Laupala > Laupala kohalensis. The sequence goes on along the minus strand of NNCF01131055.1, from coordinate 263,955 downwards.
TTTGATGTCGACATGAGCCGTAAAGCCCCACAAAAAAACTACGAGGTAATTGAGCAAAAGTATCAAATGTATCACTATTAGCATGTTTCACGAAGCTCTCGTATCGAAAATCATTTAAACTAATTTTTGGATCTTCGTTTCCATATAAGTAATTAAACAAATGTTTATCCTTGCTTAATAATTTCATTTTTATCTTTATTTGGAAGAGCAAGTGTGTGTCTGCAACATTTTGAAGATTTTTTTTTTGAATATTTTTAAAATAAAGACAGCAAATGAAAGTAAAAGAAACCTATTACTTTGAAGAAATAATATTGCGCCATCGATTGTGTCTTATTTAACAACAACGTGTTATCCTAAATACACGTGTACTAGAACAATAATGAAATACTAATTATTTACCATAAGTTCAAATTAAAAATGTTTTTTCTTAAATTTAAAATAATTTCTGCCTACCTTTGATGTGCATAAAATAAAATAACTATTAATTTACGAATGTTCAATTTTTGTACTTAAAAAAGGCACTTTCTAAAAATTAATTTTCAATAATATTTTACTTTTTTAATTACATCTTTATGTAGAAATCTTTAATAAGATTTCGTGAATACTATATACTATAATGAATATAATATGAAGAGATGAACTTGATTAAAAAATTATTATTTCTGATAAATAGGTAAAATATCGAAATCGGTAACTCAAATCCAATGTCCACCAAATACATCCACACACGAACCGCATTCTATGTTCCCTTCCGAGACTAACTCTAGTGAAGTTATGAGAACATAAGTATTGAGCAGGGATAGATGATATACCTGAATTTATAGTAAAATCTTTCTCTCACGTTATATTAAATCCTCTCACTCATATTTTTAATAGCTCCCCGTGAGAAGGTGTATTTCCTGACGTATTTAAAAAAGCTAAAGTGAAACCATTACATAAGAAAGGAAATAAACGTGATGTTTGGAAACTATCGATCCAAATCACTATTGCTAACTTTCTCAAAGTTCTGGAAAAACCCTTCTATAAGAGACTTTTAGACTTCTTATCCCATAATAATATTCTCTCAAACGATCAGCACGGTTTCAGGAAATCCTCTTTAACTAACAGAGTCATATTTTCTTTTTTAAATGATGTAACCAATTCTCTTGACTGAGGAGATTACCAACAAGGTATTTTTCTTGATTTTTCGAAAGCATTAGATGTTTACGAAATTCTTCTCTCAAAACTGCACTCATGCGGCATTCGTGAATTGCCACATCAATGGCTAACTTCCTACTTGAAAGATAGGCATCAGCAAGTAGAAATTTCCCATGTTGAAAATAAAGTATGTCAATATTACCTTTCAGAAGCAAAGCCACTTTCTAGCGGAGCTCCTCAAGGTTCAATTCCTCTCTTTATTGTACGTAAATGATATATCATTCACCACGCCCGATTGCAATATGGTTCTCTTTGCTGATGACCTAAATCTACTATGTAAACATGTCAATGCGCAAAATGTTCTATCTAACCTCTCGTTTTGGCTTCATTCAAATCATCTCATCGTTAATACTGATAAAACAGTATCCATGTCATTTCGTAATAGTATAACGAAATATCTTCCTCCTACATCCCTTTCGCTAAACGGAACCGAAATAAAATCAGACAAGATAACAAAAATTTTAGGGCTTCATATTCAGGACAACCTCAAATGGAATTCCCATATTGATAATTTGAATTCCAAACTAAGCCAAATATGGTATGCATTACGAATTTTAGCCAACATTGATAGTCAACACGTTTCTCGCTGCGTGTATTTTGCAAATGTATATTCAACTTTTTTGGTACGGCATTATATTTTGGGGCCAATCCACTCAGAGCCTTCAAATTTTTAAATTTAAAAGAGAATAATTCGGATTATATGTAAATCTAACCCCCCAAAATTAATATGAACCTTTATTTAGAGAATTAAATAGTCTACCTCTCCCTTGTATATACATTTATGAAATAGTCGTGTTTGTTAAGACAGAACTAATAAAATCCCATTCCTGCTTAAGGATAAATAGTCTAGCTCACGAACACAACACTCGTAATAAGACTAATATTCAACGTCCTGGCGTGTCAAGAACTCTTTGCCAAAGAGGCCCGTATCATTCAGGGATAATTTGGTGTAATTCCCTTCCCAAAAACCTAAAATATATAAATAAATTTAATCTCTTTAAATTCACGGTTAAAAGTTTTTTAATGTGCTATTGTGTCTATAATGCGAAATAATTTACAGATTTCAATAAATGAAGTTAATGAGAGTTTCAATTTCCTAATAAACATTGTTTTCCACATGACTTCGGATGATGTAAGTGACGTTAATAACTCTTATAATTTATGACGCCATTGTTATTGTACTGTAGATATTATGACGTCCGCGATCCCCCCTCTGTACTCCCAGTTAATAGCACAATGTGTTCGTCCGAGATAATTACTCAATGCAAACTTCAATCCTGCCCGACGTCACTTGCGGTAATGGTAGCGCTTAGTAATTTACTGCTACACAACTAATACTGCCACCTCTGTGTTTGTCAACAGAAACTCAGAAAGATTATTATGTACAAATATTTACATAATGTTTACAGTAATATACAACGTGGAAAGTATGTTTGAAATACCTCCATTCAAACTCCAAGAGCTGACGGCTCTGAAACATTACACATTGACTCAACCCGTTGCAACCCGCAATTTCTCTACGCTCCGCCTCTAGCATAGAGAGAAGAGTCAGTATTTCGATTCGGCGTCCGACACAGCCTCCCCGTCTAGAAAATCTCGCCTGAGCGTCTGCTCCCAAAGCCACTGAAGCACCTCTGTTTAACACAAGCGATGCACACGACACCACATAGTTCCCATTGTTGTCCACGTCCCTTCATTGTCGCGCACGGCGAACTAAACTTTTCCTGTAGATTGTTCACTTTCCAGGTCTCGTTATTCTGGCTGACTGCATTGTTAATAAAATATAATTTTGTCCCAGCGAATGTTTGACTCCTGTTTAGACGACGCTACAATATTGATTAAATTCCTTTTTCATGCACGTTGATTTTTCTCCCTTTGTTTATTAATAGTTTATTTCTAACTGTAGGCAACCTTGGCACGGTTGTGTACATTATCTCTGTAGCCCCATCCCGACCCGGGTTTTACTCCGGTTTTCCTCCGCACAGTGGTTGATTTTTCTTGGGCGGGAATGTCATTAATACTTTTGATTTATTAATCTAGAAATTTTACTGCACTAATATCTACAATTTATTTTGAATAATAAATGGATAACAGTATGTAGTTATTAAATAATTTCTTTTGTAAATATAAAATTCGCCACTGCCCTTCGGCCCTTGATCGGAATTGACGGGATGATCCCTTGCTTGTCTCCGGAGAGTAACTTAGTTTATTGTTCCCCTCGAGGTCATGCGCAGTTTGCAACTGCTGTTTTGACAATAAAGTTTATTTATAAAGTTTATTTATTTATTTATCCGGTCGTCTTCGGTGAATTTCGTGTACATAAAGCATGGTGTTTTGGTTTTAGAAAAAAATAGAACTACAAGTATTTTATATCCTTTCTTAAGTCTATATAATAATAATAAATTAATAAATTTATTGTCAAAAAACAGTACAGACTGCGTATGACTACGTGGAGGACAATAAACTAATTTACTCTCCGGAAGCAAGCAAGGGACCATCCCATCAATTCCGATCAAGGGTCCTAAGGCAGAGGCGGATTCAAAAATTTTCAGCAAAAGTTATAATATATAATTATAAGTAGGATTATTTTCGAGTATAGAATTTAAAAATAAATAAATCTTCCTAATAATATGTTCTATGAATAATTTTTACAATTTTTAACACGCATATGTGTGTATATATGTATAGATTCAATATGGGTAATAAAATACATATAAAAAGCCTATACGTATATGCTTTTTTTATATGTATTATTACTACCTATATTGAATCTCCCAGTACATATATATGCGGCGGATATTCGCATTATTATTTTCCAAAAAAACTTTAAAATTTCCCATAATGCATTCTTTATGCATAAATTTTCCTTTAAAATCAACAGAAAACACAAAAACCCACAAAAAAGAGTCTTTACACCCGAAATTAGGGGGAGAGTGTTCCCAAGGGGTGGGGAGGGTTAACTTTGTGGGGGGAATTTTTTGCATCCAAATAAAAAGGGATTCCAGCAATAAAATATAACTTAGCAATTCTTTTAGGTTTTACACCCTTTTCTGCAGATATCTGTAGGGGTATTTATATTTTTAGTACAAATTCACGCATGTTTGCAGGCTGCCACCGGGATGTTTTTCCCAAAGCAGTACAATAAATAACATTATCATCATCTTGTTCGTTTCTTCAGCGCTGCTGCTGGTAGAAGACAAAGTACGGACTACTCTGCCAAGCGCACATCCGTCTACATATCACTTAAGGACTTTCTTACAAATTTTCTTTTCAACTTTTCTTTTCACAGTATTCTGTGTGTTTGGCAGAGCTATATAAATGAAAAACGCAGTTTTCTGCATTTTATCTCGATGCACTATGTCGGATCGATTGCTAGGGACACATCTGTTTGTAATTACAGACCTTCATTATTATTATTATTATTATTAATTTAAAAATACCTTATTACTGTAATAAATATGGTGAAAAAAATTAGAAATCATGATACCAAAATTAGTAAATAAATTACCGGACAATTTAATAGATTTAGATTCAAAATATATTTTTTTAAAGGAATTGAAAAATTGGTTGTTGAAAAGATGAGATTAATTCCATTATATCATTTTATAATAATTGAAATAAGATTAAAATTTGAAAGAAAAAGTAATAACGTTTGTAAAATAAAAGAAACAAAGCAAAACTACACTTGGAGTAGAAGTACACTAATTATTTAAATATAATAACGTAAAAAGAAATTCTCTCTCTGACAAGTTCTATTGAACTTAGAGAGATATTGATTCATTAATTAATATGAATATAGCTATATGTGGAAAAGTTGTTTGAAGCATATAAAAACTGTACTAATGATGTAAAAACATTATCTATGTCAAAGCTATAAAAGAAGATGTAAAACCAATAAAACAGACTATTCTGTTAATTATATACGTGCATATATAATTTGGAGTTAAATGTGTGTGTTTTTCAGGAAAAAAATTTCAATTATTTGCATCATTATTAGTAGTATTAACAATAATATTATAGCTTCCAAGGTAATAAAAGCTTCTAAGCTCCTGATATCAACCGGGCCATAGCATGTTAAGACACCTTAGTCACATTTTCTAATTTATTAAAAAATACTAAAATGGCCCCATGGAACCACGTTTTTTTTAAATCTGAAAATACCTGTGTTCTGGAAATATTAAGATGTTCTTCGTGAGTAAAATGCATCATAGAAATGTCGTTTCTTTTGTGGGGGGCTTTACGGCTCATGTCGACATCAAAGGTCATTGGAGCTCGAAAAACTTGTACAGGTAGGGAAAATGCAGTTACGCACTAGGGAGAGCCAACATGACTCTCCCCGCGTGTGGGACTCGTCGAATGATTCAACCATACCCACTAAAAACCCTCCTGATCTACAACACACCAAAACATATCTCACAACATACACCAAAACATCAAATGGAGGGGGGCGGCTAAAATGAGGGGG
>NNCF01131055.1:206939-224121 GCA_002313205.1 Laupala kohalensis | reverse complement strand
TTTCATGTTATTAAATTAAATACCACGAAGAAAACCTATAAAAATACATATAGTGTTCAGAATTGTGTGCGAATCTATACGTCATTATGAATTATTTTAAAATCCAGAGAGAAGGAAAACACAGTTTACACAGAATGCAGCTTTTTATTTGAAGCGCGTAGTCAAGACCTTTGGATATTTTTGTTTTTACTTTAATTTTAGGTCATGTACGAGGGTCATTTTTTAAGGAAGTACCGTTGTCAACTTGTCGATAATAAACCGTGCCCGATTGTGAAGTTTTTAAAGACAAGGAGAGTTCATTCTGCTGAAATTCACAGGAAACTTGTTGGAGTTGTAATGCATTATAGCAATTGCGTTTTCAATGAAGGAAGGATGAAGAATGATCCGGATGGACTACTGTCGTCAATGAGGAGTGGATGAAGAAATTCCTCGAAACAGGTGCTTCACTATTGACGAGCTTCATCCCGGAATTTCAGACTTCCACATTTTTCCAAAACTTAGGGAATTGGGTGGAAAGCACTTAGAGAATGATGACGTGTTAAAAGTAACTGTTACTGACTGGTTAAATCAAGAAGCGACACAGTTCTTTGATGATGTATTCAAAAGTTTGTACCACGACTTAACAAGTGTTTAGATATTAACGGTGACTATGTTGGAAAGTTAAAAAAGTTCATATTTCCATTTCTAGTAAAAGTTACGTTCATAAAATGACCCTCGTTCATCGTAGCCTTTGCTTCGACAGTTCACGTGTCCGTCGAACGCCGGCGTTCGCGAGAGGGAGCCACATTATTCGCAGACTCTCGGCTCTATATCGCATTCTATCGTAGCGCACCCCAACATAGTTGTGCTTTATGGCAGTGCGATTCGTAGAAGCGTTTTTCCTATCGCAGATAATCGCACTGCATCGCACTCTGCTCCGTTCGCATGCGACGAACCCTGGCACGAAGTTTATTTAGAGAAGTTTTACGAGTGGTTATTTTCGTTTGACTGTTAATTTACTGTTCAATTGTTCACTGTTTGTTGCTTAAATTTGTTTTGTTCCTTAGTTAAAGTTTTATTGTTTGTTAGTTACATTTTTTGTTTGTTAATAATTTTTATTCACTAATGGTTCGAAATGTCGGATTTCGACACGGAGAGATTCATTATCGAGTTGGAAATAAAACTTGTGCTGTGGGATTAAGAGCCTCCAGCCAATAGTAACTTTATATCACAAAATATATAGTATTCGTGCACCATTAGTTCGTAAGTCTATAGTAACGAATGCAAGAAAAAGAACGCTTGGGTCGATGTTCCCTGAATACGCTCTGTATAAAACCTTTGACAGTTTGGATAAATTTAAGTATTTATTTCAGTATAAGTATTAAATTATATATTAATTATTGTATTAACAACTGTATTGTATGCTAAAGTGAATCACATTTTAGCTCCTCCAAACATCCTAGTTCAATTGAAATGAAAATTTATTTCATAAAAACACGCGCATTCCACAACGCAAATATAAATCTTGCAATTAAATTAAGTATGACAAAGAAAGGACCTTAATGACAAGTAAATGAGGGATCCCAAGAAGTATAACGCGTGTTGGGATTTCTTTCGCCATAAAATCAATACCAAGACTCAGAGTGATTGGTTGATCACCACTACAAATAAATAGGACTGAAATAACTTTTATTCTTATAGAAGCAAAAGTGTAGTTACATTATTTACTGCATTATTAATTACATTATTTACATAAATTTCTGCAGCACACGTAACCAAACTATACTAAATGGTGCGTACGGATCAGATTTAGACGGGAACATAACATTTATGAACCAAAACGAGGAAAGTGTGATAGATTACGCGTTAGTCACGAAAATTTATTACAATATAAAGACGACTTGTATATTACAATATAAAGAGTGAACCCAGAATAGACTCACGCCATATGGCCGTATTTGTGAAAATCTATTTTTCACATCAAAACACTTCGGTAACACCAGCACACATGGTGTCAAAATTACTAAAGTGCAAATGGAATGTCGACAAGAAATCGGTCTGAAAGGCGAATTTCTCAAGAAATTTAGGAATGTTACGTAACGATTTAAAATAACTTATAACAATTTCAAAAACTATTTTCTTGCATGATTGTGTTGCCGTATGTCTCATAATAATTTAGTTTTATGTGTACTCAATTTTGGCACGGTTGTGTACATTAATTCTGTAGCCCCATCCTGGCCCGGGTTTTTCTCCGTTTTTCCTTCGGGTAGAGGCGGATTTCTTATACAGGTTCTCTAGGCTTTGTCTAGGGGCGTGTTTATTGTAACAATAAATCGTGAATTTAGTGTTTTTTCAACTCTTATGATTTTTAAACACTATACTCAGAATAATCTATAGTTCGATAATAACTTGTACATGTAAATTTACAAACATATTTGCGTTAAATTACAAACATATTGACATTATATATGTTATATCTAGCAGCTAACTTTTTATCTTATCTAGGAACTTTTGCTGAAATTTTTGAATCCGCCTCCGCCTTAGGGCCCTTGATCGGAATTGATGGTATACGTCCCTTGCTTGCTTCCGGAAAGTAAATTAGTTTATTGTCCTCCACGTGGTCATACGCAGTTTGTACTGTTTTTTGACAATAAATTTATTATTATTATTATTATTATTATTATTTCCAAATTAAACTCGCGGCTCAAAATTACAACGCTGCAACGGACTCCATAATACATTGTTTACAAAAATCAGGGTCGAGTATGAAAATAATTCAGGGGAACAAAAATTCAGGAAAACATTTGGTGTGGTATAATGATGTCTGCAGGTATGCAAAAGCATCCGCAAAATCTGCCCTGAAAATGTATCAGTGGCTAGGTGAGATAGAATTGCGTAAATCTTATCTTAAGCTCCGGGGAGAATATAAACACATAGTTAAGGAAAGTAAACCAACCTGGCAACTAATGGAAGCTGAACGCCTGAGAGAAACACTATCAAAGAAAATGTAGCCGCGACCTATGGGGCACAATTCGTAAATTAAGACGAAATAAAACTATATCAAATAACATATATGCAATGAGATGGGAAATGCACTTTTAAAATCTTCTAGCAGGAAATGATAACACATCCCGAAGTAGTAACGAAATAGAAATAATATTTACAACCGTTAAATTGTCTGAACTAGATGCGTGTATTACATCACATGAAATATCTTCTGCCATTCGCGATTTAATAAACAATAAAGCGCCTGGAGTAGATGGTGTTCCTTCCGAATTTATTAAGAAACTAACCAATGATATTGTACCATTTTTAACCGACTTTTTTAATTACATCTACGATGAAGGTGTTTCTTCAGACTCATGGACTACGGGGGTAATACAGCCTATATATAAAAACAAAGGAAATATAAACGATCCAAATAGTTATAGGGGAATCTCACTACTTAATGTTATTGGAAAAATTTATTGAAAAATTCTGTACTGGAGATTACAACTCTGGGCCGAGAAAGAAAATAAACTCTCGACATTACAGGCTGGTTTTAGAAGCAACAATAGTACAATAGATAATCTATTTATTTTAAACACGTTAGCCGAGAGAGAAACTCGAAAGAAACGCGGAAAGCTGTACAGCGTGTTCGCGGATTTTGAGAAAGCTTTCGACATTGTGAACAGAGACATCCTTTGGTGTGTATTAGCGGACAAGGGTGTGTCAAAAAAATTCCTACGTACTTTGCAAGATTTATATTGCTCTGACAATGCATGCGTTGAAACAAATAATACTACTCTAACTCCAACTTTTCAAGTAACTCAGGGAGGGAAGCAGTTGAAGCTCTCTCTCTTGTTGTTTATATTATTTATTAACGACATAATACAAAACTTATGTGAGGCATCCACAGATGCCCCAACAATAGGTGCTCTTCCTGAACAGAATCAGATACCGGGGTTGCTATTTGCGCGCTTGCCCTAACCGTTGGTTTTCCGTGGTTCCCAACCGTGCTCAATGAACGAAACAGTCATTTAAGTATATATAACAATAGCTGAGATTAAAAATTAATATTAAAAATAGCCATGACAGTAAAAATATTCCTATTATAATTATTAACACTTATTAATTTCTTTTTCCGCTACTGATAGCATACTTTTACCTACCAACTAATCGAAATATTTTAATACCTCTATTTTTAGTTACTGTTTCAGTACATTGAGAGTGAATACTAGGGTATAGTATGCACAGCCCACGGTACATTTTAGGACCTCTGTAAGACGCACGAGCCCTAAGCCCCGCCATATGTATTGTATATTTTTTGTTAAAATAAAGCCCTTTTGAATTTGAATGAATTATTTACTGAAAGAAATTCTTGCACAAGTTTCTAAATTTTACTTATTTTGTAATCACAATTTATTTAACATAATTATTCTAATCTGCGCTCGTTTCTTGCACAACTGAACCAACAGAAAGGAATGGTTAAAATAAAAGGAATGTTTTCAATTATTAAAACAAATAAAAACTGCTCGCAATCACTTGTAAGATTTAAAGAATTTTTAACTTTGGATTTTGAGAATATACTTTGTTTTCTAAAGCAAACAAAAATAATTTTAGCCCCTTTAAAAATGTATTTAAACCTAGAAGATGAATTTCTCCAAAATGATTAGCAACTCAGTTAAATATTCTAGGAGTATATTCATGTATAAAATTGTTGAACTACTATTAAATTAGAATTTGGTACGCTAATATTTGTAAATCTGAAATCATACAATTTTGCATCACATCTAGAACGATTAATAATACGAATAAAAAACACGTTTAGTACTGAGTATAGCGTTTAAAAATCATAAGAGTTGAAAAAACACTAAATTCACGATTTATTGTTACAATAAACACGCCCCTAGACAAAGCCTAGAGAACCTGTATAAGAAATCCGCCTCTACCCGAAGGAAAAACGGACAAAAACCCGGGCCAGGATTACGAAAGTACATTTTGTGTAAAAGTACATTCAGCATTTTTATTACTCAGCCGAAAGCGATTTTTACTTTTCGTATTCACTGTTGTATGAAGATGTGAGTTATTCATAATTCGTTTAGCGCTGTTCACATGCGTGATACAAACGAACAAACAAACAAACAAACAGACAGAGTCAAGTGTGAACTCAATAAATCATGAGTCACGGTTTTGACAGAATCGATAAAATTAATGGCTTTGTTGACGTTAAATGAGGTTGCGTTTCGTATAACGTAATAAATTAGTAAATTACAGCGCGCTCAAATATACTAAATTATGAAACCATAAGATATGGAGCCGTTAAAACTACTATAAATTTATACATTGCAATAATATAAATGTTTTTTTTCCTGAATTCTAGTTATTTCTGGAATTATCATCATTGCCGTATAAATAAAAAAATTGAAATAAATAAATTGGGATTATTTACTATATCAAATAAATAAATTTACAGTGATAATAATATATATTCAATGTTTACGAGGTAAATAAATAATGTATCTTTTACAGATTAATTTTCTACCCTGTTATTACGTAGTTCACGTATCCAAGGTAATAAAACTTATCCTATGAGAACTACAGAAATAGCCATCGACGAATGAAACATTCCAATTCTTAAGGGGCTAAACTGCGCAATTTCCTTGGAAAGACTTCTAAAATGCCAGCATCCTGGGAATCGGCTCGATACAATATCGAATCCAATACCGAAATCGGATCGACTTGGGTGTTCGTTTCTTCGATGTGTAGAAACCCGAAGTGACGTCTCTCCACAGTTCGCCCACCTGCCGCTTGACAGCGCTGGTAGCAAAGGTAGCGAGAGCGTGGGAGACAGATGACTGAGGAATAGAGACCTTGATGGAGAGAGAACCGTCAGCAGTGATCACAAATTTAGAGCACGTAATTTCTCATAACAGCTGTATTTACTACGTACAAATTCTCACAGTTCCTTTGGCGCCAGATGACAGTCGATTCTCGTCTTTTATTGGTTGAATATTGAGAAAGGAAGAGAGACACGAAACAATTTTGTGTCGGACTGTAGCTGATTCAAACCACTACGAGAAACTACGCGCACAATTTTCGGGTAATATGAGAAATTTCGCAATATATTTCTTCCCTTGACGATTCTCTCTTTATTGAGGTCTCTATAAGAAATAGCGTATCGCAGGAGTGGCGTGGAAGATGAAATGGAGGGAAAAGAGAGAGAAGAATAAAATGTTGTGATGAAGAAAGTATTGATTAGACTCATGGGACAGTGTCTTCCTTTGCAAGCAAACCTCAAATTTCGAAGGTTACAACGAGAAATAGAAAAAACTGTTTGAAGGATGATTTATTAAATACTACATCAGGGTGTTTTTCGAAAAGATTCAAACATTGTCAATATGGCGCCAACAGATATAGACAGTAACCTTAAATTGGTTGCATCTTTTTCACCGTACACATATGTGAAGAGTTTATATGGGGGATGAATTTATGACTCATTAATTGAGGGGTTAAATCATTGCAAAGAAGAAAGAAAAGCTGTTTAAATAACGACGTATTCCATAACAATAAAGGTTGTGGAATAGCGTACGGATAAAAATATTGTATAACTCTACTAATCTGTTAAGATGGTCAAAAATGATGAATTTTAAAATGAACAGTATGTAGGAATGAAAATACAAATTAGAGAATGGAAAATCATTCTTTTATAAATGAGAATTATTTCAGTGGTAATAGTTTATGTAAAATATAGCATTTAGAAAGATTCATGGCACTTGGGATAACTGAGGAGAACAGTTACGTATTGTACAGTTCTAAAGGCTTTGATTATATTTCTTATAATGGATTAATGTTTTTATTATTTATTGGTTTATTTGTTTGTAAAAATAATTGGTATAATCATTGTTTGTCACACGTCAATCAGAAAACACGTGAAAATTATTGCAATAAAACTTAGCATAAAACAATGGAAGTTGGCTGTAATTTTAGTTGAGGTTAAGTGCTCGAAGAATATTGCATTGAATTCAGCGAACTAACAGGATTTTATATTCATGGAGAGTACAAAATTAACAAAGAATGACAACAGTCCGACAGAGATAATTGAATTACAAGTTTTATTGCATTTTCATAGTAATTTAAAGAGAAAACAAACTGTATTGTTGGATGATAAAGAATCTTTTGCAATCTTGGATTTCTCTTCCGATCACATTTCATTGTCTCTTACGTAATTTTCCGTCGATCTTCAAAGAATGAACGGAACAGGAAATTCGTGCATACGTCGAAGGTCATGATTGCCATCGAGGTATGTAAGCACTTTGTCTCTTACAATGACAAATATAGCATTTCCTTCGTTCATGGAGGTTCGACGTTCGTAGTGTTTACCTTATTGAACGAAGTAGATGTACACATACTATCCAAGTTTTTTATTATTATTATTATTATTAAATCTTATCATTAACGTATTGATGAAGCGGCCGCAAAGTCCTTAAGATTTAATAAATAACTTTAATAATAAACTACATCTACTTCACACGATACAAAACTAGCCTATCGCTGCGTGTATACAATACTGAAGACTATGTGTATTGTTGTAGGTACCCTTTGTGGTAGTCAACTATATAACACGAAAGAATAGAAATATGGAAACATGAAATTAAAACATTATGCGAAACCCTCTGGCAACATCGGATGAGATGAGTTTAAAACAATCCACACCTGACCTGACGGGTGTTTTATAATGTAATAATAATTTTATTTCCAGCAGCATCACATTTACAAAAGAAGATATAGTTTAAACTTCTAGGAATACTGACCAATATCCAGTGGTATGTCAGTTACACGAATAAAATATAATTACACGAATAAGATATAATTGTGTGGCACCAAGAAAATAATGAGTCCGTTTCATCAGTAAATTTCTTTGCAGTGAACGTGCTGCTATCTGTGGCGTCTGCATGGAAATTTACTTCAATCTATTAGGCTAATTATCAAAACCATAATTTCTTCAATAATACACCGATAAAGAGTAACTATAAGGCACATTTAAATTAATTTATTTATTTAGGAATAACTAAGAATGATATTAATTTGTAGTCTGAGAAAAACAAACAAACAAAATGTTACTTCTATACAACTTATGTGTATATATAAAATATAGATAAAAACGTGCTTACATTCGCTGATGCAATAATGAGATGAAAAATCATGTCAAATTAATTTATAATTAGTGTACTGACAGTAATGATAGAATAATTGATTATTTGTAATTAATAAATATATTTAACTTATTACCTTGCTTAAGTAGTAAATATCAGATATCCTTAATGGCCAAGACTTAAGCATTTTTTATATTGTTTAAGATTATTGCAGTATTTGATTTCCCATTAGAGGGTATTTAATTATAATACACATTAGAGGGTAAAATATTTCAATCCTCAGAACCAATTTTTCTTTGAATGTTGATGTAATTTTTGTGATTGTTTAGTAATGTAAAAAAATATTGTTATATTTTATTTGTGAATCGTTAAAAATTTAATGTCCAGAAATGATTTTTTAATTTGTTTTTCTAATTCCGGGCAACGCCAGTACACGACAAACGGATGTTCAGTTATTAATATTATTGTATATACGAATGGTTTAAATAAATAGTTTTATTTATATTTCTCATAACAAAGCTTACAATTGAGTGGTGGTTTACACAACACAAAACTAGTATACCCCTATTTTTTTCTTTTCGTTATGATTATCAAATTGATCGGAATTGATGGGATGGTCCCTTGCTTGCTTCCGGAGAGTAAATTAGTTTTTTTTCCCTCCACGTGGTCATACGCAGTTTGTACTGTTTTTTGACAATAAATTTATTTAAATTTATTTATTTTATCAATAATCTTGTAAAAAGTTATAATTTCACGCTCGACAAAATAATTGGTTCGATTTTTATATTTTGACCCAAAAACGAATTCTGTTAATTGTGATTAATTTTCCGAAACGAATATAATTTTCGAGGTAAAATTTATAACAGAATAAAAGTACTATTTACGTCTGTNATATATATATATTCAGCAAATTCCAAAGAGAAAACAAGCTTCCCAGCTGTGCATTCTTGTTTACAAGCGGCGGCGAATGTGTAAACCGTTTCGCTACAAAAGAGGAGCCGCAATTCGATTGAGGTGTCTCCCCTACGCTGAACCATTTGCTTGGAATGGATAACGACAACGTGTCCCTGCATGGCTCATATCGCGTCCAGAAGCATCCAGAAGCCATCGCTATGCCATCCTTCCACCTGCATTGGAATCTAATAAGGGCTGCGGCGGCTGCGGCGGCTGCGGCGGCAATGTCCTTTTCTGCGTCTCAATGCCCACATGGCGTGTTCTCCTTCTTCTTCCAATTCGTTTCCTGCTTTATTCTCTTCGCGTCGTCTTTCCACGTTATTTTTCAGAGGCGTAATATCGCTAAAATCTGGAACGAATGGAAATGGTCCGAATAGTTCTGGAAATAAATAAACTTCATTGTCAAAAGAGCAAAAGTTACAGAGTGCGTCGTGTGAACACGTGGAGGACAATAAACTAATTTTAACTCCGGAAGCAAGCAAGGGACCATTCCGTCAATTCCGATCAAGGGCCCTAAGGCAAGAGATTAAGGAATTTAAAATTTCAACACTTTACTCCTAACGATAAAAGGAAATTCTTCGACACGTGTTCGAATAGTATTAACAAATACCAACAAATGTGTATTTAATAAAACACAAGAAAGTAATTTCACAAGTGCGTATTATTATCAAGCCATAGATTGTCCGCAAACTATTGTTGATAAATCGTAATTATTAAACAACACAATTCGAGATTTAATATTTCAATAGATGCCGCCAAGCGAGTCTGTAAGAATAACTCTCATCGTTAGGTTAAGATGGGTTTGAGCATTAGTTGTATGTCTACTATTCAACTATACAAAATTTTGTCCCTGAATACAGTAAACCGAGTATTCCGGCTACATCCTATACTGAAGGATGGCCATCGAGATGGATAACAAAGGGTGACTCGTAAGTATTAGGAGTTGTAGTTTTCCCTTCGAAAATTTCCATTTATTTCCATATTTATCGTATCAGTTGTATGTATAAGTGAAAACAGCTTACATCTGATGCATTAGGACGTCCGGTAATATTTGTTTAATCCGGAAATGTCTTTGCTTAGCATGCATCTTGTACGAGATTATTTGCTTTTACATGTAGTAGCAAGATCGTCAGATATTACCATTTTCTCTAATTTGTTTCAAGGAGATCAGCTGTAAAAAGATATTAAAACAACGTCGGGGCAAGCACAGACCTCTGGGGCAGAGGCCGCTATTAAGTTGTAAAAATCATTAGCAGTGTCGTTAATGAAATCATTTAAAAGTCCTATTTTTAAGTAGTTGGTTAATGTCGTGTCACATCGCCAGCATGGAATGACGATGAAGGTAGTAGAATCGCACGTAGACTTCAGTCACTAAAATACCTGGAAATATCGGCAAAACATTTTGTAATTATCGTGATTTCAACTTGAAAAGCAACATAACCTCATTCCGACCATATGACATAACCTCACTCCGGTCGTTTGAATGAAATAATTGTAATTGATGGTGTAATTCATTGCGTCTTATTAAGGACCCACTTATTTTCAAGAAAGTGATGGAAATGATTTACTTTGATTTCACGTCACTTTTATCTAAAAAGGTCACCGGACATTTTGATAAATCTATTTAACTTTTTTCCTTTGAGGTGACAACCTCTGCGGTCGGTCGTCGTGTCCCTACATGTTCTTTATGCATTTCGAACGAATCAATATTGTGTTTGTACTGAATGCTATTGACTGATAGATATAAATTAAATCATGTTTTATCATCATTGTAATTCGTACTACTGTGTTTTACAAGGATTAGAAATATAAATACAAAGAAAGCAATAATTTTTCTCGGTGAGTGCTGGTCCCACTTCCGGAATTGAAAGATCAATCCATTAAATACGCCGTAAGCAAGTGACTATAAGAGTTCTATAAAGACGTTCCGTTTCCTTCGTTCCGGGTGATATAATGAGAAAGTCATACTGAAATGCATCCTAAACGGATCAGATTTTTAAAAAACTTTCGTTCTCATTGAGACAAGGTAAAAAACACATTTATGGATGGGGTCACATATGTCATTTGGTTCATTTATTACCCCCACCCCCTGCAAACATGGAGGAGAGAACGATAATTTTAATAAATCGGTCCAACGTTCTTTTTACTATCCATAAAAAGGATTCCAGTCGTAAGTTCTATTTTTTTTCAAGTGAAGGCCTTTTTTCGTCTCACTTTTTTCAAGGCAATGTTGTTGTTTTTTGTCCTGCTGCCAGAGAGAACCTGAACTTATGAACGAGAAATACATAAATAAGACGAGATGAATAGGACCCGGCGACTGGCGTTGCTTCTACGTAGCAAAAAAATCTAACTATATTGTAAGATCAAAATATTTTTACTTGCTGCTTTTAAACATACGTACAACACCCTAGTTTTATAAATTGATCATAATACAAATTGAATACAAAACCTCACAGTATACACCACACTAAATCTTCGGAGACACGCGGATTGAATTTTCGCTTCAGAGACATGATGATGACTTTTTTCCTTCTTAAATTATTCTCTTAAATCGAAGTATTTTAACACTTCTATTGTTAATAACGTTCTATTGATAATTTAGGTTACGTTTTGTAGAAAGATGTATGTTTTCGCGGAAATTTTTGTTGAACTCTTTGAGGTAAACAATATTGTCATTCATAGTTGTCACCATCTTTAACCATATAGGCAGCGTAAGAGTATATACCTCTCTCTTTCCCGATTTTATCGACATTTATTGTCAAAAACCATTTCTATTTTGAAAGTTAGCCCCTGTGTTCATTCTGGAACCTTCTCAAATTCCATCACGATCGTCCCAGTGGTTCAGTCCTCGTGATCACACAGACACTCTTTAGCGTTACGCATTCATATATTAGTATCGATGTTCCACTTTAGATTTATTCTGATATTTTATTCGTTTTCGGCTCAATTTGTCCACCTTTCTTGGCATCCGCAGATTACTCAAAGGTCGTCAGCATTCTACTCGCTGTCCGGGCATCGCGGTTCCTCTCCTCGTTGCTATGGCAAGAGTCTCGGCCAATGACCATGCGCTCTCGCTTTCGTCATTCCTCACCCACGTCGCCACCCATTTCCGGCGCGCTCGTAAACGGAAGACAAGGACATTCTTCCGGTGCTTTGCTTTCTTTCCTTTCCTCCTCCTCCTCCTCCTCCTCCTCCTCACAACCGTTTTGCTGCTCCCCGAACACGACATCAAATATATCCAAAAGGTAACCATAAGATTGTTCAAGGTGAACCTGTTTTCAATGACAGGAGAAACTTACGCGACCAAGGTGGTTTGCCATTTGTACTAACATGTTTGTAAAACTGAAGTTATATAAAATTAATACCGTGTGTTTTATGAATGTAGAAGAGGAAACTGGTTCAGTGTCTCACTTATTCATCAGAGCAAAAAATGCTGTTTGGTACAGAAACTTTAAATTTTTGACAGTACGTTCCCTTTATATTGAATAGGTTCACTAAGAAAAGGGGTTTAGAAATTCCGACTTAAACAGAAGAATTAGGGTGAGAAATGTATTTGCCAATTGTACCTGGCACAGTAATTACGGTACATTGTCAGTTTTTAAATGTAAAAACATTTATACAAATATATTTTTATGGGTTTGTGGGTTTTTCGATATTTTATTTCTTATGGATGCAAAGAACTAGAAATATTTTCAAGAGTTTGTGGTTCGAGATAACGAAACGGTATGTTGAGCATCGTTACAAACAAAGAGCTTGAAATTCGATTTATATTTTACGCCACGAAATTGTATCTACAAGGGATATGCACAATCGTTTCAAAATTCAAATGTGCAACGTCGTGCTTCACCAACAAGTGGCGTCTCCAGGGAGGGAGTCGTATGCTCAATAGACTTTCCCGAAGGATTTAGGTTCTGATGTTTAATTTTCTTTCATGAGTACACTTATTATAAAATATAAAACCATAAATATTATAACATTTATTATATATGATTATGATAACAAATATAAAAAAGTGAATACAACCTATAATGAAGAGATAATTCCAAACAATACACCTGTATTTATTTCTTCTGTATGTACATTTCAAAGTTAGTTTACTCTTAAGTTGATTCAAGACTCTCGAAATATTTTGCAATGAACTATTTTCTTTTTATTGTATCTGTCCAGAAAGAAAAAAGCAGTCATTTTATAAAACTCTACAGTAGGTTGTTAACTTTGCTTTTAGCACTTCATTCATTTCACTATTTATTGAAGTACATTTACATTCTTTACTTAACACGAGTCATTTGCTTAACATCAAAGGGATATTCAAACAATTATCAGGTTTTGCTATATTTACTATATCTTAAGAACAGGCATTATGTAACCAAATGCCATCGGAATGGCCTTCTCTGAGATTATTTTCTAGAGCCTCCCCAGCCAGAATATCAGTGAATGTAAACCAATTATGCGACATAATATGACTGAAAAAATATTCATTAAATAAGCAAAATATGTCTGTCAAAAAAAGAGCTCGCACTTTCTGAATACAAAGTTCTTCATTCATTGGGAAGTCGCATGCGAAAGTTCTGTAGAAAAATGTGGGATTCCTTCTTACCTTCTCTTTCTTTTCTCAAAGTGATCTGAGTAAAATAAAAGTTTTTATCTGTTTATGGATTGAAGGATTCTCTGGACTTGTAATAATGCCTGTCTCTCGAAGCTCCACAATATTTGAAGTAGATGAAAAAGAAATATGATATAATTTTACATTTTATGGAACATTTTACCAACTTTTCTCGCTTATGGAGGTAATGTACGATCCTGGAATTATAAAAGGGCCCACGACAATATTCTAAGTCCCGCGCTCATAGCAGTTTGGCGGTTAGAATATTTTCCTGAGCTCTTTTATAATTCCAGGAGTATACAATCTTTTTTATTTTTTTATGTGCGTGTGGGGCTTTACGGCTCGTCGACTTCGAGGTCATTAGAGACCTAATTGTACGGGTAGGGAAAATGTAGTGACGCACCAAGGAGAGTCAACATGATTCTCCCGCGTGTGGGACTCGCCGAACTACTCGACCATACCCACTAAAAACCCTCCTGAACTATAATATATCCAAACATATATAAATAAGAATAAGAAGGAGGAGGAAAATGAAAGATACCGAAACCGCCCTCGCAACCTAATAACATCGGGATCGGAAAGAACAAGGGGTGACCAAGGAAGGTCATGAAAGAGAAAGGAAGGAGCCTTGCACAAGCAAGTGGAAGTAATGCCAGACTCAGCTCGGGGCCCCGTGTTTGCCAAACACGTACTTACTTGATGTAAGTCCCCTGGGGGGTATATACAATCTTATTTTCATGTACTGACTCATGTAACTAATCAAATCAGGGGATCGAGCAACGCTCGGATTTATTCACAATAAAACTAATTTTCAGTAATGTTTTTATAAATGAATTTACAGTCAATTTTTCATAACTAACTTTATAAGTTAAATTTCATTATATTTACAAATTAAATTATGTTAAAAATATATTAAAAAACAAAATCTTTTATATATTTGTTTTCTTTTAACTTTTTGAATTATTTTACTAGGGGACAGAGCAACGCTCCCGTTAATCAATTTAAGAATATTTTCAAGTAAATTTTTAATGAAAGAATTCTTATTTAATAGTTTACTGATTACTTTAGAGATGAAGTATTATTTCTTACAAAACCGATGAATATCCTGGAGACAAGTATCAATGAAATGTGTCCTTTATCATTTAATGGTCATATGTAGCGAGTGTTGTGCATTGCTTCAGCGTAAACCATTCCACAGAACTATCAAATGTCGTGACCTGTAGGTGAGCGGCCATCGGATGTATCTCACACGGAAGGAAGCGAAAGGTTTGTGTTTCCTTCACAGACCAAAGATTTAAACTTACAATTATTGCTCGCGTAATAATTTTTTAACACGAATTTTCACAAGATTGACACTTTTGCTGTTCAATTACTGATATTATAAAACCCCTATATACCAAGTCTCAGCAAAATCCCAC
This sequence comes from Laupala kohalensis, assembly GCA_002313205.1. NCBI lineage: Eukaryota > Metazoa > Arthropoda > Insecta > Orthoptera > Trigonidiidae > Laupala > Laupala kohalensis. The sequence goes on along the minus strand of NNCF01131055.1, from coordinate 209,032 downwards.
CGTAAGTCTACAATTATAGTAAGAGTAAGATAAGAGGTACTGCATATATTATAAATCAGTGTTTTTTTTATGGAAGAGTGTTTATTGATAGTTGGTCACCCATAATACGAACTACATCTGACATCCATAAAAATGACGTTATTAAGAACAGAAGACACATTTCCAAGTTTTACATAATCTTCGTCACATAATAAAAACTTGGCAAGATTGTGGCAAGTGGTTTTACCTGTCTTTCACTATACCTGGCAAATTAAAATAATTTAAGGCCAAAAAAGATACTGAAAGTTGCCGATGACCACATGAATAACAAGAAGCTTGTTTATTCCTCGGAAGAAAATATGGGATTATCCCATAAATTCCTGACAAAGAATCTAAAAGTAAAGCCAAAGGAAATACGTATATCTGATTTGACTTTTCATATCCCGTTACGAATTGACAGAATTAAAATGCAAATCAACAAATGCCAGAGTTGCTGGAGAATGTAATGTAAAGGAAGTATGACCATTATTTTAATAATAATATTTAAGTATCAAAAACAGTTTTTTTTATATCTTTTTGATTTCAAGTGTTGTTTATTTCCATCTTCTGAAAACCGGTCGTGAGAGAATCGTTGAAAGTAAAAAAGTAAACTTCCCTTAAAACTTAAATTGTAGATTTTTTTTCAGATTTCAGTTTTCACCAACATTCATAAACAAGGGAATAAAGATTATTGCCCATGTTCTATAGATGATACTTATGCAATTACATTTCCTAGATTTTTCCTCTTCTACAATGTACTAAGGTCTCAAGGAACTCAAATGTTATCGAAACACGTTGGGTGTTCAACCAAGGAGAAGATAGTAGGAATCGATCGTTCTAGAAGATGCCATAAAACGTCTCCGACTCAAACAATTATTCATCTCCTCTTCAGATGCGTCGCCAAAGACGAAGACGTTCGGTGTGAGATAACAACGTCTGGGATGACGAGAAGGAAGAAGGAAAGGAAAGATAAAGCAAGTGAAGAGAGACAAAACGATTAGGACTGATGAGGAAGAAATTCCGCTGATCCAATAAAGCAAGATAAAAGAGTAAGAAGGTCAGGTTCTCAAATCACAAGGTTAGAATTAAGCACACACAGAAGAGGAACTGAGGAATTAATTGGAAAAAAGAAAAAAAAATTTGCTGACATCGAGTGTGACTTTTAGTTCACTTCTGTGTTAACAGTATTTTTTATTTCCTGGTTGGCTCATTGTCGCAATTATGAGCAGAATTGAGTTGAAAGGAACAATCTATAATGAAAAAATGTTTTTGACATATATATACACACACACACACAATAAATTTAATAAATTTATTGTCAAAAAACAGTACAAACTGCGTATGACCACGCGGAGGACAATAAACAAATTTACTCTCCGGAAGCAAGCAAGGGACCATTCCATCAATTCCCATCAAGGGCCCTAAGGCAGAGGCGGATTCAAAAATTTCAGCAAAAGTTACTAGTTAAGATAAAAAGTTAGCTGCGAGTTATAATACATATATAATGTCAATATGTTTGTAAATTTACATGTACAAGTTATTATCGAACTATAGATTATTCTGAGTATAGTGTTTAAAAAATCATAAGAGTTGAAATGAAAACACTACTGTAACAATAAATCGTGAATTTAAACACGCCCCTAGACAAAGCCTAGAGAACCTCTATAAGAAACCCGCCTCTACCCGAAGGAAAAACGGAGAAAAACCCGGGCCAGGATGGATATATATATATATATATATATCTTATATATAAAGGAGAGTGTTTGTATGTATGTATGTATGTAATTTGTTTACTTTTTTGCTGTCATAGAAACACAACAAAAGAATTTTCTTACTTAACCGACACTTGGTAATTTAGAATTATAAACAAAAACAATTGAACATCATTGCTTAACAATGCCTCCAAAAAAACGTAAAGCTATTGAAAGTAATGAAGAAAGATATAAAAGATTAGCAACGATACGTGAAAGAGTTGCAAGATCTAGAAATTCAGAAACAGCAGGACACCGTGAAGCCAGACTCCAAGAAATGAGAAACAGGGCTGCAAAAACCAGAGCCTCTGAAACACAACAACA
>NNCF01131055.1:195040-206028 GCA_002313205.1 Laupala kohalensis | reverse complement strand
ATATATATATATATATCTTTTGAAACGTGCATTCCTTGCTCAAATAGACCACGACTCAATTCAGATGCACGGTCCAGTCTCAACTACACATGCAAAACTATTGGAGTTCAACACGTGAAATGATGATTCTCATGGATACAGCCGCTAGCCGGGTCGACCCTTCGTACCTAGATCTCATAATATAAGGAAAACAACTGATTCTGTTGGTTAGTTGCTCGAATAAAGATCCAATACATTCGTAACAAAAAGAACCATTTATTAACATTCTGCAGAAGAGAACACGAAAAATATTGCGTCTACAACCTACGAAATACAATATGCTTCGAGCTTCTTTGCTGGAGTCGCTGCAACAACGGTGTAACAGAGCAGAGACTCTGCGTGGTACAGCAGTAAAGTCCAACGCTTCGCGTCGAGCCGTGCCAACACATAACCTCGGGCTGCCGCGCGATATGACGGCGCTCCGCCCGTCCTCACGCTACGGTCTCGTTCCGTTCGCCGGTCGTAATCATCTCGGATCGCCGCCACCGCTCTGGCGACCACTGCTGTCGCTCTAGTAGTCTGCCTTGACTGATGCTGCTTCGGAGAGTGCCCTCCTTCTCGGAGAGTGCCGTGTTTCTCCTAGTGGTTGCCCTGCTTCTCTGGCAACCCCCGTGCTTTTTCTCTCTTGCTGCCCCTCAGCGCACAGGCCACCTCGACCACAAGGGGTGGGGGGACGTCGCTCCTATCTCATAGGGCACGCCGTTTCAGCTGATCGGGCACTCGGGCGCGTTCATGAAACTTTTCGGAGCACTGGGTTTTATTCACTAATATTTTACACTTGGGGAGGTAATTATTACTCCTTCCCTCTCCCCCCTCTCTCTCTCATGGCATTCTTCTGAGTGGGATAGTTTAAATTTTATTTCTTAATGATGTGTCTGGTCGTTTTTAGCAGTGTTTTCGAAAAAAAAATAATAACTCATTACATTTTGTATATAGAAGCTTGGAATAAATAAATGTCACAAATACAACACTAATCATTTGCTGAATAAAAATAATTTTTGTCACTCTTAGTTTGCTTGATAAAAAATAATAAAGTCATCGTATCGGCAAAAACCGCAAAAATATCACATTTTTGAAACATTTCACGTTGTAATAAAATTAATATTCATTCGTTAAAAGATATTTCTCACTTTTGAATATGCACAAAAGAATTGTAAATTTAATGGTGGTAACAGTGTTTTTCTGCGATTTTTGTTGAACTATTAGAAGTCAGGGTTCTATTATAAAAGAATCCGATAGTAGTATTAGTCCACGTCTCAATCTGCATTTTGTTTCTTAATCACGTCTCTCAACACACAAAGTCTCGAAATTTATGTGCCGTCTCAATTTTGTTTGTGCCATTTCGAAGGTTGTAATCCCCATTTCTCCTCATCCATATAAGTACACTCCCACATCTGATGTTCTTGAAGTTCTACTAGACTACCCACCCCTCACACATCCTCCACTCTCCTTGGCACAACCTATTTACCAAAAAGACGTTAAAATTCCCATGTTCTATTAGAACTCCAGGATGTATCAAATACTGGCATAGATTGAAGGGTGGGAGAGTGGATCCGTGAATTTCTAAATTATCGGAAGCAAAAGGTTAGGGTTTCGGAAATATTTTCGGAAGAAGTAGACGTCACATCAGGAGTGCCACAAGGCAGCGTTCTCGGACCTTCACTCTTTATAGCATTTATCAACGACCTGTCTGAGAAAATAAGTTAAAATATTAGATTAATCGCGGATGACTGTATAATTTACCGAACAATAAACAACTTGGAAGACAGGAAAACATTGCAACGAGACCTTGATGAAATCCACAAATGGGTAACTATAAATCAAATGAAAATAAATTCAGAGAATAGTAAAGCTATGTGTCTCACTCGTACCCGCTTAAGGCAAAATTGGTCCTACGAAATCAGTTCATATCCAGTACAGGAAATAAATTCATGCAAATATTTGGTTATCATGTATAAGAATAACTTAGAGTGAAAAGATTCGATGTGTTTTAATTTCATTAAACGAATTTTAAAGAAAGGCAGTAATCCGACAACAAAAGAGTTAGCATACACAACCCTTTTTAGGCCTCTACTGGAATATGCATCGGCAGGATGGGATCCTTATAGAAAATATCAAATAGAAGCATTAGAAAAAATTCAGAAAAAAGATATTAAATTCAAAAACATAGGTAATAATGCGAATAATTACATGAAAATAGATCCTCTCCAAATTAAGAAATAGCAAAAGAGCGCGACTGGGATTTTCGTTCAGTTCACTTGAAAACGAACCAACGTGGCGAGATGTCAAGGAGCGTTTAGAAAAACCGAGTAGATAGGGGAAGACAAGATCACTTCTTCAAAATTCGTGAAAGGAAACAAAAAACAGACGTAGGAAAATACTCGTTTCTCAATAGATCGATAAGGGACTGGAACAATTTGCCTGCGGAAGTCGTGGGAGTGCTATCGGGCTCAGCAAACTCTCTTTCATTTAAAAACGCTCTAAGAACAGGAGAATAGACTAATTAAACGGATTAGACAGGTTCGGGAAGAATGGATGGGAAGCTAGTGGAGTGAAGATAGTGGGTAATGAAGTGATGTGATACGAGGGAAATAAGTGATTCAGAAAAAGGTGGGAAGGGAGATGTGAAGTGAAGTGGACGAAAGGGGTTAAGTCGAGTGTTTGGATCATCAGTGAAATAAAATGTGCAATGAGTTTTTTTTAAAATCAATTATTTAGATGTTTCAGGGTAAATTGTTTTCACATTTAATACTTTAATATTAGTTGAATCATATAGTTTAATAATTTATTTGACAACTTTTTATTTCTGTCCTCCGTGATATGTATTTTCATATATGTACTGCCACCGGGTAAGATCTGCCCAATTGCAGTAAATAAATATATTATTATTATTATGTACGGTTTCAAACTAAACCTATTTTTATGTGCAAAATCCACCTGATCCAAGTATTTATACGTCGTTTATCCGTTCGTACTTTTCTGGTATCGAATTTGCCAAGCTCCGAATAAGTGGTGAGCCATTGGTTTCCATTAGTAAAAAATATTAAAACTGGGTGTTTTTATCCTAAACTGCACAATTTTCTTCACAATTTTATGCGTGATCTAAAACACGATTTACGGGGGGGGGGGAGCGAGAGGACTTCACTTCGCTCGCGTCGCACCTCACAGCAGTTGTGCTCAATTTAAATATTCTACTCCAAACTTAAGTCGCAAGTCAGCGATGAATAGTTACACCCCCGTAAATAAGAATCAGCAATAAAAGTAGCACATTTTCCATTTTGTTTATCGTACAATGATTTATTCTGATTACCTCATAGCTGTGTAAAAGTGTCACTAATTATGATACCAAGATTATTTTTACGACGCTTTAATATGAAGTCATTACAATGAACGGTTTAATTTCTGGATGAAAATTTTAAAAGAAAATTTCGTTTTGTATATACAACTTGTATATACAACTCAAACTATAAAATTAAAATGTTTCAAACGTTATTTTATATTTAGGTGTAGTAATTTTTTGTTGGACCTTCAATGAGAGATTAATATATTTTACTCAGAGTGGGTAAAGGAAAGAATTGCAATCGGTCCAAATAAGAAATTTGAGATCTCCTCGTATCTTTGCGAATTGATAAGGAAGCTTATTAATAAATTTATTTTGTGCATTACTAATAAAAGCGATTCCATTTAGTTTTTTAAACAATTCTTTTATATATGACCTTGAATGTTCATTATCACTGCAGAAATCACCAATGTTAATTTTCTTCTGAGAATACCAAATTTCTTCGTGGAGTGCGGGTTATGTATACGTAAATTAGAAAACAACAATTTCAAAGAGCAACAATTTCAAGAAATGATGTTGCGATAGCGCATACACTCAATGAAATGCGTACTTCCTAATCAAACGCAACCCTGGAAAGACATGTCCATGTCAAAAGTAATATTGGTGATGGCTCAATTTTGCAATCGACTGTCCATCAGCCGTAAAATTACTCCATAATTACATTACATGTGGAGATAATTACTTCCAATAGAACCTTCCGTTCGTCCTCTTTGTTTCTCATTCAGATGAATTCCCGAGTTTTATGAAATTGATACGTTTTTCCCCATTCGAATGTTGTTAGTCAGGGGATCCGAATTCATTCAAGTGCGACAGAGAAGAAAAAAACGCTTTGTTCCTTCAGTGTTGCTGGAAAGAGACAAACTTTTTTAATGTTGTATTGGTTTAAACAAGAAGAAATGTGAGATTGGAGATAAAATACCAAGAATCGTTCTGTCGCAGCAAGAGCGGTGTATTTATAACTTAAATTATGTCACGTAAAACGACAATCAGAAATGCAGATATTGATATTGAAATGCAGTAAAAGTCTCGTCTGTAAAATTACAATCATAAAATAATCCAAGTAGTGTAAGTCACGTTTTTGAGTTACAATCATGATAATAATTCTTATATTACTAAAATAATATTTCATCGGAACTTTCCATTATATTTATTTCTATTTCATTATATACATCTTATTTGAAATATTTTGTTGAAATCTTGAACATTAAGCGACTTTACTTTCTTCAATACATTAGAAAGCTTTGAAGTTAATGAGAAATATCGAGATATTGAAATCGAATTTTGAAGAATTTACTGTTCTCTGTTTAAACAGTGATAGGTAGAGGGGCCTAGGGAGGAGCCTAATTTACGTGTTTGTACATCTATGTTTTGAGAATGTGTGGAGAGTTTCCAAAATCATAAGTTTAAAACTTCCGTTAAAGTGGTATACGTACGTTCATTTTGAAAATATATTGAGGGACTAGTTCAGACGTTCTTATTGACCTATGGTAAGAAATAAAACATTTAAATAGAACAGGGTATTATTTTCTCACATTTTCATGAAAACAAAATAAAAATACAAGATCATGGCATACTCCGGTTCCTGCCATATGCATTACCAAACTGTAATTAACAAACTTCTATATCCTCTGTGAAAATATGTTTTATATTTATATATATTATTTTAGAAGTTGTTGCGTTTTATATGATCGTCGCATATCGGTGAAGACTTTACGTTTTCTTACAATTATTGAAATGGATGCATGCACTGAATTATTAGTTTTATGTTTGACGGTCATATTTTACACCACATGTAATATAAATGAGCTTCAGAAAGAGATATTTTTTTCTCTTTTTGAAGTATTGCAATTGAAAGTACAGAAAACCGAATGACTCACCCGACAACAAGTTCCCGACGAGCGTGAATGGCAGACATAACACGTTGACCAATAAATCTGCGCAGGCGAGGTTGGCAATGAAGAGGTTGGTAGGACTGCGCATGCGTGGAGTGCGAGCGACGACGAGGACGACGAGTGCGTTGCCGGTGACGCCCAACACGAAGACGACAGTGTAGGCCACGCAGAAGAAGACGGACACGGGAAGCGAATGGCGGAGTTCGAGTCCCGTGAGGATCAACACGTCTTCAGGCCCTTCACCCGACGACGAAGTCGTGGAGGCGGCGGCGGCGGCGGCTCCGGGAGGCGGCCAGGAGGCGTTCACTGCTGCAGCTGCCCTCAGCACGGCGTGCGACTGCAAAGCCACAGCACCGCCCCCCTCACTGCACACACAACAAGAGAGAAGAGATATTTACATTTATGTCACTTTCGGTCGAATGGCCCACGTCGTTAAATAACGTTGTCTAACTCACTAGGCTACAAGTGACCGGCCAATAGCGATCGACCACTATTGGCCGAATGGCCGAAGTCGTCAAATAATATAGTATTTATTGGAGTCTGTCTCACTAGATCACTAGTGACCGGTCAATAGCAATTGGCCACTATTGGCCGAGTGGTCAAGGTCGTCAAGTAATATGGTCTTTATAGAAGCTTTCTCACTAGACCACTAGTGACCGGCGACAAGTGATTGGTCTCTTGTAACAAAGAGTGGCCTATGGCGTCAAATAACTTTGTCTATTGAGCCTATTTCACCTACCGATTGACCCTACGTCTGTGACCGAGGGAGTTGTCAAATATTAGTTTGTACATATTAGGACCTACTTCACTAGTGACTGACGGTGGATGAGCTTCGCCACTTCTCGGTCATCGTAAGGTCGAGGGCTTAGACACACAAAGACAATGTTATTTGCAACCGACCTCGCCCACACGTAGTCTGCACTGCTTGGCAACAAGTGGTCGATCATTTATACTTGGTGTAAATGTGAGGAATCATATATATTTAGGAGTTGTGTTAGATGATCATTTACAGTTCGCTCAGCACTTGAGTTACATCAAACGGGGCGTACAAATTATACTATACAGTATGATGAGAATAGGGTTTCACAAATATCACGCAGAGACTTGAGAAATCTGTATGTTGGCGCCCTGAGACAGGAAATAGCCTATGGCTCCGTAGCAAGGGCGGATAGTTTGATAAATGTTACATACGAACGACGTTTACGACAAATGGAGATAAGATGTCTGTTGCCTATAACAGGATGCTACATGCGCTTAATGTGTTGTCAGGGATTCGTTCAAAATCTAAAATACCGACATATAATGAATCAGAGAGGGACGATACAGGTTAATGAAGAGATACTGTATAATACAGAGAAGGTAGCTAAATAAGTTGACAGACAACTTTATACAGGCATGGCTTAATACTCGCTGGAACGGAAGTCTAAAGGGCAGGGTAACCTATAGTTATATTAAGAGGGTACAATTAGTAGTGGTTCAGTCCGTCGAAAGTGCTGATGCAATTTTTAAAAAGTCATGGTGATTTTCTCCAACATCTACGAGAAATGAATGTGAATGCAACCTAAATCAAGAAACATCTGATCACCTTCCGTGGGATTGTCCTCTATACATGCCCAGGAGAGAGCGCGTTTCATTAAAGAATTCATCACAATTGATGCAATAGACATGAATGATAAAGAACGCTCCATTGCGACGGAAAAAAGCGTACAAAGTGTTTGAAGAATACGTGAAATACATAAAATAGGGGAAACAAGAGAAACTTTACGCATGAAATTCGAGATATTCGACGCCCAGTGCTGCGGATAAGATGTGCAGCGTCCCGGGACGAATCTCGAAGATAGAAATGTCCACAGGAGACTGAAGTCAGTCACAATAAATGAAAGAAGAAAAACGGTGTATATTCATCATCATATAAATTAATATACATTAATATCTGAATTGTTTTCTAAATAATTGACGCGTCTGCCATTCTCGTATAAAATAATATATTTTTGGCGAATGGAACGTCACTTACGTGAAGTTCCATTCCGCATTATCGTATACTAATCATAACTGTTCTCATGTCCAGTTTTTTAAATTGTTAACGCTCAATACGAAATCGAGACAAACGTAGTATATTATGCCATATTATGCAGATAAGTAATAGGTTTTTGCTAAATTTAAGTACACGTCAGTTTCATTTAAGTTCCCATAAATCGCGCGGGGATTTTTTATTGAATGTTTTATTGATTTTATGACGCTGTTGTACGTTGTTTATAGAATGTAACCTTCAACCTTTTTTGTCTTACGTCGTAAAAGAGAAAATAATGAGTTTCTCGAATTACTTAATGTAATTATTAATTAGTCACCAAGGTATGAGACATTAATTAATAATTAAATTGAAAATATCGTGCAAGGCATTAAGAGAGGCACACTTTTACTGAGTTACAAGAAATAATTAAAGAATAATTTTCCGCTTCAGCTATTTTATCGAAATAATTTGTTAGTGAATACTGACTATAATCAAAATTATATGTATTTTTTTATAAAGTTTAATAAATACATATCAAATGGTATAGATGTAAATTTGGAACAAATATTTACATATTCAATGTTGCTTCTAGAACGATTTCAAAATCGCATGTTCGAAAAAATAAGCATCTTCTTAAAATTGAATTTATATTCTAAAAAGTGTTGTGGGAATTTCGAACGATGAGCTCAAATTATTCACTCTGGAGTGGACATGTGGAAAGGGACTGTCAAAGCAAAATGCTTACGAAACCTTTTCGCGAATCCTACAAGGGAGTGCCGTTACGTAATAGAATTTCGAAAACAAATTTATCTCCTTTTCAATATTGTGTTACGCGATGTAACACGTTGGATATAAATCCCTTTTCAGAAGTTTTGATAACCAGACCGCCGTTGGCATAATGCGATGGAAATACTGTTTGCGTTTTTTCGTTCTTCGGAGGTATAATAATATTTATTATATTAAAATAAATTATTTCACTTCCTTTTGTAAGAGCATAAATCGTCTACGAGGCTTTTGCAGTTTCCTCTACAACTTTTTGCAAATTTCAGCGCATTGCAGCTTATTTTCCCTACGTTTTTCTATAACACGTAGTTATTGTATGCACATCCGTTTTAAAACGGAACATGATATCACAAGCGTGTGTATGTCACGTACATTAACACAAGTGTTAAAATCAACCCAATATAAATATTATTCACGTGTGGAAATACTTCAGAAGAATGACTGAAACATCAGCGAGCGTTTCCAGCGCCGGTGACAAGCGTTCAACAGCTTCTTTGCATGGACGCGCGTGAAGCTGATTCCATGAGAGTCCACCTCTAGTGAGTACTAATACGTACTAACTAGCTCGTCAGTTTTATCGTCAGCTTACGTATTTTGAAGTTTTGCAGCACGGGATGTACATAAGTCATGTATTTTTTATCAGGAAATGTGAATAAGACATTGTTCGATAATGTTAGATATAGAAAAAATACTTTTAAAATATACCCTGGGACAAATGGATCCCATTAAAACCTGCTAAGATTGTAATTTATCCCCCCAACGATATACACTGATAATCTTTAAAACACGAGAAGTAGGCTAGAACGTTACGCTGTTCACATCTTCTCCTTATATTCGGTGAATGTACTCGTACAGTCCGGGAGTGTTTTTCTACAAACTTTTGACTCACTATCGGAATAAAATTTACAGATCTCACATACCACAGTTGTATAGAATGCGGTCCTCATGAAACCTATGTACGCTCATATGATTCTGCATTGATTGACAAGTTGTCAAAAGACACAAAAAAATATTCTTAATTTGGGTAGTAATAACCGGTTCACGCGCGGAATTGAAGCGTCCTCACTCGACGTTGGAGTGAATCCCAAAGGTAACCTACTTTTTAGGGCCCACAGTGAAACAATTTTACCTTGATTTTTCAAGTTCTCATCGAAAGGTAATGAGAGATAGAATCTCTAAAATTTCTAAATTCACCATTGCAAGAGTGAAACACAATAATTCGAAATCTAGGTACAAACGTGAACACGAAAGTCATCAGAAACTATAAGCAAACGTAGCACAAAATTGTAGAGGAGTAGAAATGACTGATATAATGAACAACAGGTCTGGGTGGAAACGGTGAATACAGTTGGGGAAGGCGAACGGGTGGTGTAGTGGTTGACACCCCTGCGATCAAAACAGGAGTCCCGGGTTCGATTCCCGACTCGTCGCCATTTTCACCCGATCGAAAGTTATAACAAGAACAATTTTACCTTAACGTTTCAAATTCTCGCAGAAAAATCCCTACGAATTTCTCATTTCATAATTACAATAGAGAAACACGTCAATCCGTAAACCAGGGACAATCCCAGCTTTCGCGTGAGGAAATTTGAATACGATAAACATGAATCGGGTGTGAACGTAAAAAATCAAACCTGGCACAACACAAAGGAATGAGAGTGACTGATATAATGAGTGATCGAGAGAAATCACACGCGAGGCCTGAGGCCTGCATGCATCCAATTCGTGCGCGATTCAGCGCGGTGATGCTCTGCCCGCCACGCGGTTGATTCGCTCGCCTATTGTGTTATCGACGCAGAGATGTATTTGTGACGCGACATCAACGCTCCAATAGCGCTCACAACTCTGTAGAGGTTATTAGTCCAGGACAAGGACACTCCATTGCTAATCGGAGCTCTTTCAGGGTTACGTCGTTACCAATATGGAAAAGGAATGTCATCGTAAACAGTTGTCCGATCCAAAAGATTTCCATATTTCTCTATTCTTTAGACTCAAACAATCAAACGAAATAAAAGAGGCCGTGTTGTCATTCGTATTTTTTTATTGTATTGTTTGTAAATGAGAAGTGTAACATGCTATTGAAGCTTATCTGCATGGGGCGATAGGATGTATACTCAAGTTATCGAGAGTTTGGGCACTAAAAAAAACAAAAATGTCGGACTCGAGAGGTGTTTCAGGGCAGCTACAACTAATATTTTAGAACAGAAACTCCACACTCGTTAAGACTTGGATTGTCGTTCGATATTAAAATCCTCGGTTGGTAGAACTTACACATGCCTTACGGGTGAACCAACGCAATGGAAACAACAAAGAGACTATCGTAAAATGAATTTCGTTGAAAGTAGATTAATAAATTAAGATTTCTCGAATAGTTTACGCAACGTATTTTATAAATAGGAATGTTAATTTAGTGTTACACTACAAAGGATAAAGAAGAGTATTTTAAGTTTGGTGGTAGTGAATCCAACGTTTAAGATGAAAATATCACTAAGTCGAGTAGTATACGACATAGGGAGATTCAAAGGAATAGATTGGCAGTTCTCCCAAATTTGGTAATAAATAAATAAATTTGTTGTCAAAAAACAGTACAAACTGCGTATGACCACGTGGAGGGAAAAAAAACTAATTTACTCTCCGGAAGCAAGCAAGGGACCATCCCATCAATTCCGATCAAGGGCCCTAAGGCAGAGGCGGATTCAAAAATTTAAGCAAAAGTTCCTAGATAAGATAAAAAGTTTGCTGCGAACAATAATACATATATTATATCAATATGTTTGTAATTTAACGCAAATATGTTTGCAAATTTACATGTACAAGTTATTATCGAACTATAGATTATTCTGAGTATAGTGTTTAAAAATCATAAGAATTGAAATAACACTAAATTCACGATTTATTGTTACAATAAACACGCCCCTAGACA
>NNCF01131055.1:151982-184865 GCA_002313205.1 Laupala kohalensis | reverse complement strand
GTGTTACGCATTCCGAAACTTAGTTAACGCAGTTAGTCCACGTATTTCCCGTTGCGTATATTTTGCAAACGTGTACTCCCATTTATGTTACGGCATTACATTCTGGGACAATTCCGATCAGAGTATTCAAACTTTCAGGATTCAGAAGAGAATAGTTCGGATAATTTGTAAATCGCACGCCCGAAACTCTTGTAAACCTTTATTCAAGGAATTAAATATCTTAACACTTCCCTGCATTTATATTTATGAAACGGTCGTGTTTGTTAAGACCGAATTACTGAAGCACCACCCTTGCTTTATACGAAACAGTCCCGTTCACGAACACAATACTCACAATAGGAATAATATTTATCGGCCTAGAGTGTCAAGCACTCTTTGCCAAAAAGGACCATATCATTCGGGAATCGTTCTATATAATATAAAATCCCTGCCCAAGAATATAAAAGATATTATGAAATTGAATCTCTTCAAATCCGCGGTTAAAAACTACCTCCTGCACCAGTGCTTTTACAATGCAAGGGAATTTATTGATTTTAATGAAAGTTAAGTCAGTCTTGTACTTTATCACGCCATTGCTGTAGCACTTTTTAAATAACTAATAACAATTTCAAAAACTATTTTCTTGCATGGTTGTGTTGCCGTATGGCTGATATTAATTTAGTTTTATGTGTACTCAACTTTGGCACGGTTCTGTACATTAATTCTGTAGCCCCACCCTGGCCCAGGTTTTTCTCCGTTTTTCCTTCGAGTAGAGGCGGATTTCTTATACAGGTTCTCTAGGCTTTGTCTAGGGGCAAAGTGTTTATTGTAACAACAAATCGTGAATTTAGTGTTTTTTCAACTCTTATGATTTTTTAAACACTATACTCAGAATAATCTATAGTCCGATAATAACTTGAACATGTAAATTTACAAACATATTTGCGTTAAATTACGAACATATTGACATTATATATGTATTATAACTCGCAGCTAACTTTTTATCTTATCTAGGAACTTTTGCGGAAATTTTTGAATCCGCCTCTGCCTTAGGGCCCTTGATCGGAATTGATGGAATACGTCCCTTGCTTGCTTCCGGAGAGTAAATTAGTTTATTGTCCTCCACGTGGTCATACATTGCAGTTTGTACTGTTTTTTGACAATAAATTTATTATTATCATTATCATTAGTAGGAAACCAAATTCCAACTCTGGAAAAAGGATGTAATTATTTTCTCATGTTCGTTTGACATGGTTACTTTCTATGTACACTGCAACAATAAATGCATTTGTGTTCTTCATTTTAACAGTAGTATAAAAATGAATAATCAAAGAATTAAAAGCTAGTGTTTTATTCGTAGTCAATGTAGAATTGCATTTGTTGAGTCACAATTAAAGGACATAACCTTAGTTTATTTAACTATGATTCGAAGTAATTATATCCTTCAATACCTAACTTCTGCAGCATAAAAAGGCTGTTATATTAAAATGACGAACATTTTTTTCTTTGACACTCTCAAGATCTTTAAGTTATATGCAACAATAGACAAATATGACGGGGCGCGACGCTAACGGTTGTACTTCTGTCAGTGTGGCACAAATATGCTCTCCTCTTACAGAGCCTTAGTTATACACAAGTTGTTCTTACTGTGCGCTTGGATTTGTCGTTTTAACGGAAAATGACGTCATTCTTCTAATTGTCAGCGGTAGATCCGCTCCCGGATATTATAAGATATATGATTATATGCGTCAACTCTCTGTTTTAAACATGGAGAATTTCGGAAGTCGAGTTGGCGGGTTTTGCTTCAAGCACCGACCGAACGCTTCTTCTCTCAAGACCGATCGCTGCTTGAAATCGTCACCGTCCTCCTCTCACAATCACAGAAAGTGCTTTATTTGGCGTCGACAGAAATATCGCCCAGCGAAGGACGAGCGGGACGGCGCAGTGTTTCGTTAGATTGTCCAAATCCCAGATGCAAAGAAATAGAATCGGTTTTACAATGGTGTCTCACATGAAAATGACGATTCTTATACCCAAAATGTACTAAACATATGATTGTTCCTCACCATACCATATGTTATTCCCCGCACGATCATTTAAAACGCTTAGAATCGCGTCTCTAAAGCTCTGGACGCAGTTGTAAAAAAAAACTGGATTAATAAATTATCAATTAATTACATTGCATGATTTATTTCCATTAATTGTTGTATATTAACTGATTAATGCAATTATCGATTACTCATTGAAATACATTCGAATTTGTCATAAACTACTGACATATGCACATACTAAAATATTCTTTTATACTTTTCATGTCAATACATGTTTAACCATTTTTCCGTTTCATAAATATTGTTTTATAATGTATATCCGAAATATCTCGAGGTAATATTTCCTTCCTCCGTCCACAGAGAAAATACATAAATCCGGGAGAAAGTCCTATGCGTTTGTCCGTAACAACAGAGAAATTGATTGTTTAGTATACCAAACCTATAAATCGTCGTAAAATTACTCCAGTCATTTATTCCATGGAATAAAGGTATCAAATTCCATAATGCTTATAATTCACAAACTGTTAAAACTTGAAGTAACACAGTGACACAAAGACGATTTTCAGATACCAGACTAAAATTAGTCTGTGACATGTTCATGATAATAATTTGAATCAAATTAACACTTACAATAGACTACATAGAACTCTCCTAAAATGGATGAAAACAATAGTTTGTAGCTGAATAGGATGAACACTTTTGTCACACAAATATTCGCTTGTTTCACAGAATTTGAATGTAACGTAAAAAATCCATTGTTGAGGAACAAAATTGTCTCGCAGCTTCCGTTGCTCCCAAACACGACAAGAGAAGAAAAATACAAAGAGATAGAGTATGGAAAAGCAGAATGAGTGTTTATGAGTGGACAATTCCTCATTTAAAGCTACTTTGAAAACATGGCACGAAGAACAAAAAATTATAATTACATTTCTTCCGCCAAAGAAAAAGTAAATAATAAAACCTAAGAGGGCAAGTCAATATATAAACGTCAGTTTCCCCTATACCGTTTTAAATTGTTTGCCAGCAGATGGCAGCATATGTATGCTTGTCGTATAGGTTGTGTGACATATCGTAGGCACGCAGTCAGTCAGAGGCAGCCAATGCATGATGGCGGTTGTGTTGCATGAGAGTACACGAGAAGAACAGCGTGCAGTTGTGTGTGTGTGTGTGTTTTTTTTGTGGGTCACAGAAGAAGTGTACCGCGAAATGCATCATGTGTATGGTGACAACTGGTTGTCACTGAAAGCTGTGTTTTATTGCAACCAGAAGTTCAACAAGGGAAGGCAAAGCGTCCTGCGGAGGTGTCAATTGCAGTCACAGTGCAGCGTGTGGAACAAATCATTCGTAAACAAATAATTCCAAAAAATGGGTTTCTGTCATTTCGAAACGGACGATGCCGTAATCCAAGAGGTTACTCTTTGACTGCGACAGCAACAGCAACCAAAAAACGTCATTGCCACCGGCTTTCAAGGACTTTTAAAAAGATGGGATAAGTGACTGAATGAACAGGGCGATTAAGTCGTTTAGTGATATAAATGTCGGGAACATACTTTGGTTATTATTATTGCTTCTATCCAGTTTTGCGACTTATTTATTGACTTATAGACATGTACTGAGGGACATGTCCATTCTATTGTTCCAGAAATTTAAAAAAATGTTATTCAAATATATCTTTTCCGATGTGTCGAGGTAAGTCTATCCTTCCGAGGTCTTTGAACGCAAGTTTCGTGGGAGCTTCAACTGAAAGTCTGTGAAGACGAAGAAGCCCTGAAGAAAGAGAAAGCATTCGCTCGTCGCTTCCTTCCACCTCCGCGATTTGGAACTTAACCTTTCTTGGGCCGC
Source organism: Laupala kohalensis (assembly GCA_002313205.1). Taxonomy (NCBI): domain Eukaryota; kingdom Metazoa; phylum Arthropoda; class Insecta; order Orthoptera; family Trigonidiidae; genus Laupala; species Laupala kohalensis. Next base: position 180,993 of record NNCF01131055.1, on the reverse strand, counting down.
TGCTGCAGTCGAGTTTGCTGAAACCTGATCTGATAATGGATCCCAAGGTAGGAAATAACGACATTTCCCGCGTTTGATATTCAGCCACACAAATCTCAGTTTCGAAGGATAAAGATAGCTTCCGCCTTCTCTGGAGAGTACTCAAGAAATCAATAAAGCAATCATTCCCCATTATTTTTATTTTTGACCTCTTACGTGTGAGTCATTTTTTCATAATCAGCAAAAAAACACCTGTTCATTTACGTTAAAAATTCCATAACACTTAATTCCATAATTTTATCATTATTTCACATTAAATTACACCGATTCTGTTTTAGACAAAATTTACATCTACACGTGAAGGAGAATGAGAAACATTAAAAAAACTGTACTAAATTGAATGTCCATTCTTCTATATATGTAACATTACTTTATGATCAGGGTTCGTTCTAAAGCCGAAATCCATAAAACTCCCAACTTTTGTGCACCAAAATACATTTCAAGGTCAAAACATAAAAAAAACAAAATATTTTTCTTGTCAAACTTCATTTCCCAAAATTTCCCATCGTTGGGTTTCAAAATTGTTGGCTGCAATACTTCTGAAACATGATATTGTCGTCACTTAAAACTTCAGAAAATTTCATTATTTATTAGGAAACACTCAGTCATTAAAAAATTTCGATTTTTGCAAGTGTTGTTTAGTATGTAAATAAACCTAATTTATATGAGATGTTTAAAGAAAATTAAATAAATTTGTTTATTTTTATATGAACTATTTAACAAAAACGGTAAGTAAATTCTATAACATTATAAATTATAAAATATTTCCCCTTCTGACTTTTCACACTTCCACATCTTATGTTTATTCTCAACTCGGGATAATAAACCAGTCGTGATTGTCAATAATAATAATAGTCAAAATTAAATACTAATCTCAATTAATATCATTACGATAAAGCACTCTAAAAATCTTTATTGTAAGGAAAATAAATTAAAATACGTTAGACAAATTTGTAACATTCTAACAGACATGTATAGTGTATATAGTATTTCAGAATTTGAAAAATGGAAAAACTATGACGTTTTTTTTATGCTCCCATTGAATAAAATGACATTTTCTTGACAATTTTGTGACGTACTGAATTGAAATATGAAAACTGAAGCTTCAAAAAGTTTATGCCCAATTTTTAAAAAATTCGAACACTGTCTGAAAGAGAACGATCATACAACATTGGACACTTCTCAGCTAGAATAATATAATTTCTTGGAAGCAAAGAAAGCCACGGGTGATGCCGGCCAGTGCCCTTGGTGATTGTGGTGACACACGGCTTTCCGTAATCGGAGAGTGACATGGCGAGTTCGCGTGTGTCCAAACGACCACACCCTCACCGCTCTCCCAATGCACGAAGGCAGATACACGTCTATCTCTAACTACGCAAGGAGGGTTACTAGAGACCTTAATATAAGAGAGAACATATGAGAAATTAGTGCTCTTAAGGTAGCACTGGCGTAGCAGGTAGAATTAAATCACTAAAATATCTTAAGTCGGCATAAATATACAGAGTAACATGTACTTATTGTGGGTCAACGTTAGAAAAACATACTTCACCGGCCATTTAAATGAAATAATTGCAATCATAATTGGTGTCATACATTGCGTCTTACGGACAAAACACTTATTTACAAAATAAGACCGACTTTTAAATCACAAAAGTGATGGAAATTGCTTTGGTTTGTGGTCAATTTTCCGTAGTATTCTTCCTTTGAGGTGAGATGACGAAACCGTTGTGCTCGGCCGCCATGTTCTTACACTCAAACGAGGCAAAGGAGATCCTGAATACTGTTTATACTATACTTTTAATTGATAGAAATTAAATCACGCTTTTGCATCATTATTATTCATATTGTTGTGTTTTATGACAATTTGAATAAAAATAAACAAAACAAATAATTCAAACATTGTTTCAAATTATACGATATAATAAACTATTCCCACTTTTTAATACATTATAAAGCATAAAATATGTTATGATGACAATTTTAATATAAACAGAATAGATAACATTTCAAAAATGGAGTTGGGCTTGAGCAGCGCCAAGTACATTCTTTTTTTTTCTTTTTGTGGGGCTTTACGGCTCAAGTCAACATCAAAGATCATTAGAGCCCAAAAAACTTGTACAGGTAGGGAAAATGCAGTTGCGCACTAGGGAGAGCCAACATGACTCCCCCCGCGTGTGGGACTCAACTATACCCACTAAAAACACTCCTGATCTACAACACACCAAAACATATCTCACAACATACATCAAATGGGGGGCTAAAATGAGGGGGGAACATAACATGAGGGGGGGATAAAAAATGAGAGGAATGAGGATAATGAAAGATACCCTATCTCTAATAGCGTTGGGATCGAAAAGAACAAGAGGTGACCAAGGAAGGTCAGGAAAGAGAAAGGAAGGAGCTTTGCACAAGCAAGTGGAAGCAATGCCAGACTCAGCTCAGGGCCCCGTGTTCGCCAAACACGTACTTACTAGATGTAAGTCCTCTGGGAGGAGGTACATTCATATTTGAAACTAGATAGTATACCTTAAACATAGCTACTTGCGACTTTCACGCGATACTGCTGACATCTATTGACAACAATTAAAAACAATCACTGGTGGCGCACTCTACAGCGAACCTTTTGCACTTTGAAACAGTGATCCGAGCTTTCCTGCTTACTGAACCATCTGTTATTATCTGTAATATGACTAATAGAGACGTACAAGGGAATTTACTTCCTGGCTCTGGCACTACAGTAGTTTATGTTGAGTGATGCGATATGTAAATAAATAAAATTAATTGTAAAAGACGGTTGCATGATCTGCGTTTGATCACGTGGGGTAACGTATAATAAACTATAGGTTACTCTCCGGAAACAAACAAAAGACCATTCCATCAATATCGATTAAGGGCTCAAGGACAGTGGTGGATTTAATATGTATAAAAGAAATTATTTGATAAATGCGTAGCGTTATACATTATTATTCCAACATGAATTGTATATGATTTATTGAATAAAAATTTGTGCTTAATTATAACTAAAGTATTAGTGACATTCCCCATCCCCAAGGAGAATTTATCAACACCCGAAGGAAACCCGAAGAAAAACTCGGGAAGGATGGGGCTACAGAGATAATGCATACAACCGACCCTAATTTGTGTACTACTATTATAATACTAATATTGTAATAAAGAGGATAAGATATGTACGTGAGAAAAGGAATAGTACCTGTACACATATTAAGATGAGTATTATTTGCTTGCGTTGCCTATAAACAGTTAGAGATAGGTGACATCTACGAACGGCAAAATATTGTTTGTTTCAAACGCCGATGAGTGCGAATGTCTATCCAGAACGAAAAAAACAAACCATCATTAAAATTTAATGAGTTATTTGTTTTGAGTATTTAACAAAGACAAAACATACGCTTTTAAATCGTAAACTTTTGACGAATAGTTTAAAGTTTACACGAATATTAATAAATGCGTCATGCCTCGGAAGAAAAAATTCGACCGGTGTGGTTTTGTAATGAATTTGTATTATGAATTTCAAAAATTAGGGTGATGTGTATATTAAAAATACAGAAACTAAAAGTATTTTCATCTTACTGTATAGATAGCTTTTCTTTTCCTGAGTAAAAAAGAATAGTCTAAGAAAAATCCAGTGCAATGCCCGTGTAATCGGTTAGTATTTTTTATAATATGTAGCTATATCCATTAAAAGTATACCCTTAAAAACGTTGGTTCTCATTTTTGCAGATCATCTTTGGCTTCCGTTGGTTAAATTTTAGTGCGTTCTAATGATTGATTCGTTAAAACGAATAAAGAGAGGAAATATTTTAAATCACTTCAGTTAATTCTCATTTTTAAATTCGTTTGTTTAAGGTCACTCTTTAACATCTCAGGTCATTAGTGACCACGAGAAACATTACAGTAACATGACTAAATTAATTGTAACATTCACTAAAGAAATAATTAACAACAAACACAAAACAATACATATTGAAAATAAAACAAATTTAAATCAGTTAGTCAAGTTGTGATGATCTGAGAAGCCGCAGCACCATTTGGATCCACTGAGAGTTTCGAAAAAATGTTTTTGATTTCTAAGTTCAGAGATTAAGAGATTTCTAAGACGAGATGGGGGATTGACACTTAACTTCCTCAGAGGAGACAATTGTAAGCGAAAATGTGTTTGTGAATGTATGTGAATGTACGCACGTATGGGCCTCATGTAGATAACTAATTTCTTAAATCTAATTTCTTTCTCGTTCTAACCATGTGTAATAATTTTCTAAGCATTTTATTCCATTTGTGTGTGTATTTTATAGATATTTTTATGGATATTGATGATTTGTTTTTTAACTTCGTATTATTTTATTATGCATGTATTCTATTCTGCCACCGAGCATTGCTCACCAGCAGACTTATAAATTATTATTATTATTATTCTCTGGGTCCGTCTTCTTCATCAAGTGGATGCAACTGACGTTGAAGTGACCTGACCTGACCTGACCTAACCTAACCTAGTCAAAATAGTTTTATCTCTTCTTCACAAATGTGAATTTAGGGAAGGAACCTTCTGTAGTTAATTTTTTTAATAAGAAGTAATTTCGTAGATTTTAATTTCCGTTCTAAATTCCATTCTTTTACAATTGTTGACTTGAGTAGTTTCTTAGCATATTTTAAAGTTCCATAAATACCATTTTCTCTTTCATGGAATGAGGCTGCAGCTTTTGTGGCCATATCTACACCTTCATTTCCAGATTTCCTTGTGTGCGGGGACCCATGCTAAGTAAATTTTAATAACTTTAATAAAACAGATAAAAAACTGTTCATGAATACTTTATACTATTGGTTCAATGAAGTACAGATATTACTTTATATTTAAAGAATTTTCACGTTTTGGATCGTAATTTATCTGAATGTACAAATGCTTCACCCACATCATTACCCATTAATTATAGTTAGGAATTAGAACTGTTACATGAGGAATAAGCTCATGGAAGGTGGAGTTTCATACATTTGCTATAACGACGGCACAAATCCCATTTTTCAAGTGATGAGATTCATTAGGTTTCTGTAGCACTTTCGAAGACGTCCTATAGAGTTCACTATAAGTCACATTTCTGTACTTGTTCTGTCGATTCACGCAAAAAACATTTGCTGAATAAATTACCATCTAGATAATTACGTGATAATATTCAATCAATCAAGCTACTTTGTTAGTGGGGAAAAAAACCCTGAAAAGCATAACCTTTAAAATCATGTAGTAGCTGAAGAATGAAAAAAATTAGTTTTATATTTTTGGATTCAAATGTTAACAGATTCTGGGGTAATATCTGAATTGTTCGTGAGAGACATCGAAAATTCAAAAAAACATTTCCTTGAAAATCGTGATATCGGAAAACTCGTACTTACTAAGCATCTGCAATGTTAAAGCAACGAGTCAGAATTTTAAGTTCCGATCTTTGATAGTTTTCTCGTCACGTTGGTCACTAATTAAGGACGAAGTCGCTTGTCAATATAGATCAACAAAGATCATATGAAATATTAAATTATTACGATGGACCATATCCTACGAACACCTCTGGATTTCAATTTCTCTCTCCAACGAATGAGTTAAATGACAAGTCTTCTCAAGAGAATTATTAATTTTTAATAGATACACTAGAGTTATTTCTTAAAAATAAAATAAACTTCATTGTCAAAAGAGCAGTTACAAACTGCGTATGACCACGTGGGTGACAATAAACTAATTTACTCTGCGGAAGTAAGCAAGGGACCATCCCATCAATTCTAATCAAGTGCCGAAGGGCAGTGGCGATTTAATGTTCATAAAAGAAATTATTATTAAAAAAAGGTAGTACTAGCCATCCATTTATTATTCCAAAATGAATCGTAGATATTTGAGAATTAAAAACAACAAAGGTGTTGAGGACATTCCCGGCTAAATGAAAATCCTGTTTAGAGAAAATAGTGCTACAGAGATGATGAACACAACAGTGCTAAGGTTGCGTACCGTTAGAAATAAACTATAATAAATAGAAAGGGTCTAAAAAACACTGGAATGGAGCGACAAAGTATAAAAGAAATGAACATTCCCTACATCATCCGAAATCGTTCGGAAAACTATATTTATTAGGAAATTGAAACTCTCAGTTAACTTCTTTTATTAAAATCAGTAAATTCTTTCACATTATAGAAGCAATAGTGCATAAGAAAAATTTTAACCGCGGATTTGAAGGGATTCAAATTATTAATATTTTTTATATATTTGGGAAGGGCATTATATAAAATGATTCATCAATGATGTGGGCATTTTTGGCAACGAGTGGTTCAAACGCACCATGAATGTTCGCTGGAATTCATCTATAGAAGGACCGAAATTTTAATACCTTCTTCTTAACAGAGACGATCGTTTCATAAATGCAAATTAATTTGTTAAACAATTATACCATAATTGTAAATGTCCCCTTTTATATTATTCTAGTCTCGTAGTATTTAAGGAATTTTTATCAAAACCTAATGGAATATTAACAAGGATATCCAAAAAATGTACCCAACCTAATAATGTGAAACGCCCATCTACTTTCTCGAATGGGTCTCAGTGTATCAACGCTCCAGTGCTCGTAACGACGAAACACAAAACGCATCCCTTTTACATCCCTTTTACATCCCTTGTACTTTGTATCGCTACGTAATCACGACAGAAACTATCTCACGAGAGATTTTAAAAAATCAGCAATATTGAATCTTATAACTATAGCAAAATAGTATTTGCGTTTTGATTGACAAACAAAGGTCATTAATTCTACTACTATTAACGTCCATTATGTAATATATTTAAATAAACAGTTAAAAACTTACGATCTTTTATGGACTTTGAACAATAGTTTTATTTTTTCGTTCAGAACTCACTACGTTTCGACGTGGATTTACGCCGTCGTCAGGTGATCAAGTAACAATAAACAAATTATACCAATAAACATAACAACAGGACAAATGAACATGTATACAGGAATATAAACACAAAATATGTTTACAAAAAAGCATAAACTACACAAACATGTTATAATATTGTATTGTATAAACCAGATAGTTTTTTCAGTGTGTGTACGTAAATTCATACTCCTGAGTGTAATTTTTTAAATATAAATATCATTTCTGATATACAACGTGTGGAATAATTAACTTCTTTGTCCAAAATTAATGTATTTTCCCAATCCATCAAGAGATTATTATTAACACTTTGTTCTGTTGATTTTAAATTTCTTTTGTGTTCCTGTATTGTAGTTTTTAATCCTCTTTTTGTTTGACCTACATAGCTAGCATTACAATCTTTACATTTTATTTTGTATACTATATTAAGTTGTTCGTTCAGTTAATTGGGAATTTGAGTACGGTATACATCAGATATTCAATATACTCTCATTTAATCAGTTGAGTGGTCTCATGATTTTTATTTAAGGGAAGTCGAGTAGTTTTTCCTGTTTGTGTGATCGTATTGAGTCTTCCCAGAGCGAATTATTTGCTTTATTGCTAATGCTGAGACAGAAATCTGGGAGAAACATAACCTCAAAAACTCCAGGCACTTGAGTCTTGGCGTCTCCGAGCTCGTGCTGTTTCGAGTGCGCGCTCTCGAGAGCCCTCGAGAGCGGAAAAATAAACGCGCATCGCTCCATCTCTCTCTCTCAAGTGTCGACTGCTGCCGCCGCCGTCACAGTCGCAGCGCTAGTGTCGTGTGGAGGCTGCGAGTTGCCGGGGGTTCCCCCGCCGACCTCTCTCCATCGCTCCCCCCCCCACACACACACACCCACACCCACCCGCGAAAACAAATCACGGTCGCCGGGCGCAGCCGCGTTCGTCCGAGATCCAATAAACGTGCGTCGTAAGTCGAGGTAATCATAATCGTAATGATCTTTTTTCTTGTTTTCTTTTATTAGAAAAACAACGTAAGAAAACTGGGGAAAACCCCTTTTAGCAGTCGGTTCCTTCCCATGTGCACGCTTCTTCTTTCGGTTCTAGTTATATCAAATTACAGATCATTTGGGCATATTATACATGGATGGAAATCGTATTTTAAGCTAAAATCTCTCTCTCTCTAATAAGTATAATATAATTGCAACGTTGCTTATTCATAATATTACTCACTTTAATTTTCAAAACATCTAATGACTTACTGGGAAGAAGGCGTAGAATCCCGGGAACAGTGAAGAGCTTCTCTAAACTTTTGCTCGAAATCTTTTGATCTATCCGACGTAGTGAAACTTAAATGGCAAAGTCATTGAGATTTATGAAAAAGAAACGAAGGGACACATATCATATATAACTTTATTTCGGGTGTTTAATTTCAAAGAAGAAACAGAAAATGGGAAAATAAAAGAATAAATGAACGTGTGTATATGCGGAAAAGGTTCCTTAAGGAAAGAGCGCCGTATTTGTCGTGGGATGGCGGCGAAAGAGAGATGGTATTAAGGAATCGCCGTGTCAAAGATATTTCAAATAGAAGAGAAAAGAGAAGATTATCGTTGAAATTGGCAGAACTGTCTACATAAATAGTAGTAATAAGAAATGTGATTAAAGAGAAGAAAGATATATTCTGGATACAAGACATGCAACTGCTTACTTAAAAATTAACTTATGAGGGAAAATTCTGATTATTATTGTAATGTCTAAATTTATGATATTTAGGCATTATGAGTCTTCAATGTGTTTACGAAAATACATCCAATGGTTCTCATAATTAATTTTTTTCCCAACTCTACTCCCGAGTTTTACGTAAAGCAACCTGCGATCTGACACACCTAATGAAATCCACGGTGTTTACAGTTTATCATTGAGTTAAAAATTTCAAAATGTTTGTTTCTTTAACACTATTTGGTCTCCAAATCGTGAAACGCAATTTTCAACGCCATATTTTCAAAAATGGAAATCAATTTCAACTTGACACAGAAGTGTATTGTATAGAAGTAACTCGAATTGTGGAGGGTTCGTGAAGTAATACACGTCTAACATCAAAAGCAATCTCATATTTCTACTAAAATAAAATTTATCTTTTATCATGCGTAACGTCAATTTTAAAAAATCAATTAACTTTCAATCGATGTGTTTAGAACATTACTCTGCTTCTAGAGAACGCGGTCCTCTGAGCGTTTCCTTTGTGATATATAGAGAACACGTGACGAAAAATACAGAAAAGAAGACTTTATAGATGAAATCAAATCGATACGTCATTTTAACAACGACTAGAAGAAAAAAAAGTATCACAATATTTCAATGGCGTCTAGTACGTGGAACGTGTTCATATATCTTGCGCCCATTTCAGTCTGTCGCTTCCCGATTCCTCCTTTCAAACCATTGAAGGTGGTCAACGCGGCGAATCATGTGACTCCATTAACGCTCTCCTTCGTCTGTGCTGCCGTTCGTCCGTCTGTCCGTCCTTTCCTCTTTCCTTCCTTGCTTCTCATGCAACAAAGTCAGCGCCTGGCTAAGATGCGTGTAGGCAACTCTTTCTACACTTGAGTGCAGCCGCACTGATGCTCCACAGGCGCGCTCTCTCCGTAAGAATGGGTTTTTGTCACACCGCGGAAATGTAGCGTTTAAAGGTAGTAGGTGCGTTCCACAACGCGGTACTGATTATTTTTGACGTGAACATGATATTTCAGTTCCCACATTGTTTCATAACGTATCGTTAATGTTACCAGCAATTACAATGATTCTCTTCAGAAGGATTGTAAAACCAATGTAACGTTCTGTAATCTAATTTACTAGCACTTCACGAGGAAAATTTCATTGCCGAACACCCCTTGATATTCTTAATTTAATATAATTGTTTCAATTTTCAAAGAATTACTCTCATTTTTACATCAATTTTATTCAATTTATGTATTTCTTACAAGATAAATATTTTAATATCCATAAATGATTTAAAATTCAAATTATTATTTATAATATACACTAACCATTAATTGTTATACTTGTATTCAATACTAATATGGTTGTGTACATCTTATTTTATTTTATACACCATTGGGATTCCTGAATATGCGTCTTTCAACAGTACAGGAATTACCCCGGTTTTCTCTTATTTTTTAACTATTTGGATGAGTCTTACCACGTTTACCGACAGTAAATTACATTTTATCGTCCACGGTATCTGAAATAGCTTATAACTCTTGAGAGTGATAAATTAGAATCATATTGTTGTATCGCAGAGAAAATGATACTGATCTGTTAAGGATAACTTTCGGCCAAGTGAAAATGACGACCAGCCGGGACTCGAACCTGGGTCTCTCGCATTGATCGCAAGGGTGTTAACCGCTACACCACCGGTTCGCTGTCCACAACTGTAACGCATTTCCACCCAGACCTGTGCTGAATATAGGGAATCTTTTGGCAAAGGAATGAACAAGAATCCCCATATTCTGCACTGAAGATGGACGCTACGCTATCGAAAAAGCTTTCTGATGAAATCAATAATTTAGAAAGAGACACAATGTTTTCCCGTATAATTGAAAACTCTTTCAACGCCTCACCGTCAGCTAATATATCGGAAAATATTGTATTTATTATAATTTTAAATTCGATATTAATTATTACAATAGACCACCCGCCGCCCCTATGCTTCCCACTGTTATATTGTTGATCTGTCTCGTGTTGTTCGCCTAACTCTTTGTCTCTGATGTGCGCTTCCGTGGTCGACGGTGATCTACATCTTTGGTGTCAATTGAATTCTCGCGAAGCGTCGAATTTCCCCTCCAGCCCTCCACCCCCCACCCCACCCCACTATTCACGATCGACGCGTCTCGCCCCTTGAAGCGAGGTCAGGAATCTTATCAGAACACGGCAGCACTGCATTCAACTAGCGGTGGTTTCATACTCCTTAACATAACACGATGAAATGTTTCCCACAGTTAAATTGGTTATCCACAAGGTTCTAGAACCCGACATTTGTTTATTGAATTTACTTAGTTTACTTTTCTCTCTCTCTTTTCAGATATCGTAAAGGTAAAGACGAATATTCCGAAATCGCTATTAAGACATATGAGAATGAACTCGCACAAATACAGGATAACCAAGGGAAAACAGACGATTTTCAAATAAACAGCTCTCAGTTTTTGTATTATTGTACTATTTGTAAATGAGAAATGTAGCGTACTATTGATACTAGCAGTACTAAGAGATGGATAGGAGGAGGGTCAGCTTTTCAGTAGTCGTAAGGACATGGAAGTTAAAAAAAAAAGAAAAATTATCTGACCCCGCCGGGAGTCGAACCCGGGGCGACTCAGTGGCAAGCAAATATGTTAGCCCCTAAGAAATCGGGGGCGCACTCAGTTGCTTTCTAGGGGAAGAAAAAGTTTTAGCGTACAAACGTACAGGTTGACATCTACCTGACGAAAAATTTGTCATTTAAGTGGCGGCGTGTGAGAATAAATTTTTTAACTCTCTATTCCAGCCAACAGACGTCAGTCAGTCAAACCCACCTTCTGTAAATACGTCTTTAAACTCCATTTAAAAAACCAGTGAGGTGTAACAAGAACAACGCAATGCTGATGAGGGTTCAATCGCGATGGTTGTGATTGTTGACAAATCCATTAAGTGTAAATGAAACTCAGAAACATTATTGAATTTTGGTCATCCCCCAAAACAGCTGGTATACGCACAGCGACGACTTCTCACTGTTACAAGTCTATTTCTTTGAATGGCTTACATCACAAGCGTTTTAATTTTTAGATGGAATCCTAAATCAAAACGTAACAGCTTATCCCTAGAGACTAGATGCATGTTGACATGCGAATCGACTAGGATGTCTTTCTCACAATGACAATGTTTCCCAATAAATATTCTCGAAGGCATCCCCGGTCAGAGTCATGTATTCCGGATGGTGTCGCATCTCGCTCGCGAAACACCGACTTTTACGGTACGATTACGTTGGAGCGACGATCAGCGATAAAGAGGAAAGAGAAAATTAACACGCTGCTAACCTTTAGGTGATGATTCGTGTCGGTTTCTTCGCTCTCGCCGAAGCTAAGGTCGCCATTTTGTTATGGCGGCTTCGAGATTGTATTACATTGTTCTGCGATGGATTTTGAGCAATTAATAAAAGTNATTAAAACCACAACAGACGATGTGGCCATGGAACTTAATTCAACTAGAAAATATTGCGAGGTTATGATGAAGGATCAGCTGAACACAGGTTAGGTTAGGTTTTGAGCATCCGCGCGCATGCGCAGGCGCTTGTCAACGACCCCTGTTATCGCTTCTCTTGGCTCGAATCTCCTCGTCGCTTTTGAAGAAGGACGCGGCGCGGCAGCCGAACCGTCACCAACCGGAAAGACTAGCAATAGATGTTTCCGAATACCTTCGCTTTTTCTTAAGACGCTGGCGGCATCTCCTTGACAATGTTTCCCGTCGTTCAGAAGGATGTGATCCACCGTAGACAATGATATTGCCACTCAAAACTGGGTGATTCCTCCCGAATTAATAAAGCTACAAAGTATTGGTGTTGTAATGACAAAACTAGTATTTCCAACAAAGGTATCGTACGTGGACAAGCGACACTATATCGTCCCATGATGCATTGCTACCGAAATGGTTGACAGTCTCCACGTAAATGACCAATGACCAATGTGTGGAGTCTCCTCCCCCCCCCCCACCTCTGACAGCGGTGTACTAGCCAATCAGAAAACGTTCGTTTCCTCTGGGGTAACTATGTATTAGGAGATGAAGCTACGTTTATGGCTGGAGCGAACACGATCCGATACTAACGCGTGTGACGTCACAAAGGAACCAATCAGTATGGTTCCTCCGAGGTATTACATTAAAAATATTATCAACATGATTTATTACACAATTATCCTTTAGTATTAGCCTTTATAATACGTCTCATATTGGGTGAGTGGAAATGAATTTCTCAAAAACTTTATGAATATAGCAATGGGTAGAAAATGAGAAGATACCAAGATTCAAAGGAAATCATTTAAGCCAATTTTTAGATAAATAAATAAATAAATTTACAATCAAAGAAGCAGTTACAAACTGCTTCTGACCACGTGGAGAACAATAAACTAATTTACTCTCCGGAAGCAAACAAGGGACCATCCCTTCAATTCTGATCAAGTGTCCTAAGGTTGAGGTGGATTCAAAAATTTCAGCAAAAGTTCCTAAATAAGATAAAAAGTTATCTACGTGTTATAATACCAGTAGAAAATCAACAAGTCTGTATTTAACACAAAAAAAAATTTTTTTTGTAAGTACGAATTTTTATCGAAGTATAGATCATTCTGAAAATAGTTCTCTTATATCGTAAGTATTGAAATAACACTAAATTAACGATTTATTGTTTCAATAGAAGCCGCCCTTAGACACAACCTGTGTATAAAAATCTCTTAGACACAACCTGTATAAAAATCCTGCCTCTGTCCGAAGGAAAATCGGAGAAAAACCCGGACCAAGATAGGAACAGTAAGACCTCGATTAGCTTTTTGGTGCTCACTCTTCCGTCGTGAAAGAGAAAGAATTTCAACTACTATTCCTACTATGCAGTAAATTACTTGATTGTCCTTCACGTCATCATACGCAGTTTGTTCTTCTGCTTTCTTAACAATAAATGTATTATCATTTACAAATCCAACTACTTCCTACTATTTCCACAGTTGTACGTAGGTTCCTCGAAATCAATAAAATTTTCACTTCCAGGACGAAATGAGTTTGAGAAATATTAGAAACGAAGTAATGAGAATCATTTCAAACTGCAAGAAACGAAGACTGATTACTTTATAATATTTCAACCCTTGATGAAAACGTGACATTCTACACACATACGTATGCATGTTTATGTAAATAATTAATTACAAAAAGTGTCTGGATTAACCGTGATTTTAATTTATCCGTGCGGACCCCCCCACCCCATCAATACCCCGGATAATCGAGGTTCTACTGCAATTGTATTGCCTTACTATTGCTAAAATGTATCTATATTCTCTCTTTGAAAAATACACAAATTGCAAAATAATCTGAGTAATAAGAGTTCTCACAAGGGGTTAAAGAGGAGGAATGGGTTAGACATTTGGGGAGTTGATGGAGTCCTGGGCCTCTGGGTAGAGTTGGCTGCTCGAAACCACAATCACGGTAATTTGATGAGTGACGATGAGTAATTAGGGTAATGAGAGCGACGCAGTGCAGAGAGAGAATCAGGGGAAGCAAAAGCAAAAGCAAACACTCTGGATATTTTCATCGGGTGACAGAAGACGTGTATTTTCCATATGGCGCAATGGTTTACATTATTTACCTACCAACCTTGAAAATTCAATTTGTCAAAAAAAAACGTCACCAATTACATTTCTGATTCCTACATCAACTTGAATTTTAAGAAATAATAAAAATCATTACGGATGAGAAACAATCTCTTCCAAAAATATTTGTTTTAGCAAACAATGTTTTTTTTAATACGACGGATTTGTCAACATACTTTTTTTCAGGATTACGATGATTTCGAAACTTAGCTTTTGTAATTTCGATAACATTTATGTCACAGTAATTTGATTCGTATTTCATTAAGTTTAAGGGATGGAGACGTGATAGAGTATCTTCTTAAAATTCGTATCTTAAAATACTTTACGACGGAGATATTGCAAAATTCGCACGTAAACCTATAAAATGTTTCTATACATATCTATTCAACTTACAATACAGAACGATGATATGGGCCAGCATCCTCTTTGTGATATTAGAAATCTTTTTGTAGAACTTGTAATAATCACCTATTTATATTCAGACATCCAATCAACTGCTAGAATCAATTTTCGTCGCAGAAAGAAAGACATTAACAGGTTAGAAACTATAAAACGAAGCAATAAGGTAAATTTGTGAGTTTTATTTTATCTGTTTCAAAATATTTCAACACTCTCGGAAGAAAGTATAGTGAAGAAATCTTAAACAACTCCGTAATAGTTTGCGCCTTTTCGTAAACCCATGTGTCATGTGAAAACGGTTTCGCTTTCGTTGAGTAAGTCGTTCAACTTTGTGAACGCGTTTGTCTCATAGCAGTGTACGAACATTTCTAAGAATATTCTAAATTAATGATGAAAAAGAACGACAAAACCTACCGTTTTAAGTATTATGGTATTGTGAATTATTCCTTTCTTCGTGGATTCTTGAGACTGAATATTTTTTTCTTTTTTTCCTTCGTGAAGTTTATCAGAAACGTAATTAAAAATTAAAGCTGATTATTTCCTCAAATATTTAAAAAGAACTGAAATCTGTAGAAAAACTTTTTTTTCCCTCGGGGCTTTAGGGCTCGCAAAGGTCATTAAAGCCCTTAAAAAAAAGTAATTGTTAAAAGGGGAAATGTATATGCAATATCCCATGAGCTTTGCCGCTGTTTTTATCAAGCAGTAGACTGTCGCGGCAGACGTTGTGAGATTATACGTACAATAGTGTACCTTTCGTATCTGTAGTAAACGTCCGAAAACCAAGTCTTCCAGAGATAATTCAGTCAGCATGTTTAACATTATCTTTTAAAATTAAACATGTCCAATTCATAAAAAGAAAACAAATTTATAATAAAAGATTCACAAAACAAATTTTAAATGCTCACTTAAGACCGAACCTAAAATAAATAATCTCTTTCGGATCTTCAGTTCTCTACAAGAAAAGTAAATTTCAGCCAATATTTGTGGAACAAAATATTATTCCAAGCATTCAAACTCTTCCTGGTGGAGGGAAGAAAAATACGTGTTTTTTTTTTTTTTTTTTTTGCAACTGGAGTCTTCTTCAAAATCACTTTCTAGTTTACTTCAACTTATTATTTCTATCGGAAAAAGAAACAATTGCACCGATTCGCAGGAAACAACCGAGGCGCGTTCTGCGTTTAAAGTTGATCTCGGAGAGAGTTGTTAACACAACAAGCGAAGCGATGTGTCCCGTATTTTCAGTATAACAGAGGTACTGGCACGAGCAGTTCGCTAAAATAAATATTTCAAGAGAAAGTTTACCTACTCAGTNACGTTTTTTTTTTTTTTTTGTGGGGCTTTACGACTCATGTCGACATCAAAGGTCATTGGAACCCGAAAAACTTTTACAGGTAGGGAAAATGCAGTTACGCACTTGGGAGAGTCAACATGACTCTCCCCGCGTGTGGGACTCGTCGAATGATTCAACCCTACCCACTAAAAACCCTCCTGATCTACAACATACCAAAAAATATCTCAGAACATACATCAAAACAAAAATGGAGGGGGGGGCAAAAAATAAGGGGGGCACCTAACTTGAAGGGGGACAAAAAATGAGGGGTAGGACAAAAATGAGAGGAATGAGGGAAATGGAAGATACCCTAGCTCTAATGGCGTCGGGATCAAAAAGAACAAGAGGTGACCAAGGGAGGTCAGGAAAGAGAAAGGAAGGAGCATGGCACAAGTAAGTGGGAGTAATGCCAGACTCAGCTCGGGGCTCCGTGTTTGCCAAACACGTACTTACTAGATGTAAGTCCCCTGAGGGGTCGGTCTTACGTGTTACTTGCCAACAATTAGGCAATGAAAATTCATTAGGTAATGACAGACACATAATATTGACTATTCCAGGTATTGTATTAAATAAAATTAATTGGCGTAGTTTAATATAAAAAATCGTATTCTATTTACTTCTGTCTGCATATTTATTTATTTATACACTGCATATTAGGCAAAAAATGAATTTCTTGGCAAATATTGACTACTCGTCTCTCTCATTACGTAAGAAAATTTTCATGCTAGAGTATTTTGAGGGGTAGATTTATCCGTATCGCAAGATCACTATTAATCAAAAATTGGTAAGAACTGTAATAAAAAGTAACTTCTCCTAAAGTTGAACAATCATGCCAATTCTTAGTCAAAGTTAAATAATTCAATTGTTGAGGGGAAAATAAATTAAATTTATGGTCGTAAAACTATAATTTATTGTCGTATCATAAATAATTAAAATGCGTCACTTATAACTTTAGTTTCGTATATCCCTTTGCATTCATCATCCGATTCCCAAAAAACGTAGACTGCTGCGCAATGTCGCATTTCAGTTGTCACTTGACCCAATTAAAGATTCTTCTGGAAACACGTGAAAGCTTCTCCATCTCCATGCACAGAGGAGACTTCCTATCGTCTCAATTTCTCCCTCTCAGCCAAACTCATCTTCTTCCACGATGTCAAACACAACCTCCATGATGTAATGTTTCTGGTCAGTTCTCGCTTGCTTGCTTGCTTTCTTTATTTGTATTTATTGATTCTGCGAAATTAACGGTCACAACAATGAGGGATTTCAACTTGGTTTGCACCTCGCTTCTAAATATTTTATAGATATGCGAGTAAGATAAGAATAATGATTTGCTGTGAAATTTATTTCTCTATTCTTTTCTTCCGCGACAGATTCATGTACCTCGTATTCGATCTGATTTCCATCCAACCCTCGCACTTCGATTTATCTCAAGTAGTATTTTTTTTTCGAAACGACTTTGGTTGAAGTTTTCAATTCTATTGCACTCGCGCGCGCTGACTATCTGAGTGCGCTGCACGCTTCATAGCGATGGTCCAAGAATTACGAACTTTCGGTAGCGTGTATACATTTACTTGTTCGCGACTCACAACTTTTCTCTGCACTACCTCATTTTTCTCGTCTTTATTCGTTTTGATAACTTGCTTTGACTCATCGTCTAATGGCCATTAATGCTAGTTCAAATGAAAAGTTAAATGTCGTTATATTTAAATTCCATATATATTATTCTTATTGCACATTTTTGCCCTTTGGACAGTGTTTAACTTTAACACATCTTCTGATTATTCCTCCTCCTCCTCCTCCTTCTTTTCTTCCCAAAATATCTTCATTCTTTTTTTGTTATGTTCCCGTTTCCTTTGTTCTGTCCTTTTCTTTCTTTCCCTGTTTTCTGTTACTTGGAATTTTGAGTTCTTAATTTTGCTTCTGAATTCATCTCTTGATTTTATCATTTCCCTATTAATTCCTGTTTGTTTTAGGTCTTCTTCTAATTTTGTTAGAATAATTCTAATTATAATATATATACAAGTGGAATTTAAATATAATTTACGTTTATTCTTGCTATAATTAATCACGCTGTGTTATGATCAAATTACTTTCATCGTGCGTAGTGTTTTTGAACCTTTGAACCTTTTCTTTGCGATACTTTACTTGACTCGGTTGCGTGCATTTTCCTTGCTCGGATCCTCTCCCCAGCTTTTCCTTCAATTTCACTTAAGCGGAAATGTCATCAATACTTATGATATAATTAATCACGAATTTTCACTACACAAAATTGCACCATTAATTTTAAAAGAATAAATGGATGTCAGTAATTAAATAATTTCTTCCGTGAAATCCGCCTCTGTCTGAGATCCCTTGATCGGAATTGATGGGATGGTACCTAGCTTGTTTCCGGAGAGAAACTTGGTTTATTATTCCCCACGTGTTTGCAATAGTTTCAGACAATAAAGTTTATTTATATTTATTTCGATATTTTTGCGACATTGAGATTTGCATATAATATGAAAAGTAAAATGTCATTATGCACCACAAGAACAAGACTATGTGCACAAAAAGACTTTATCGAACAGACATAGAGCCGAGTCTTAATTTCTGTACACATTTAGTTTTGCTTCCCATCAAATGGAAACGAACGGATCGGATCCCATTTCGAGGCATTCATCTTTGATATCAGATTCCTACCGTGTACTCATAAATATTCATGCGTTGTAAACTTCATAAGTAAATGATATTTATGATGTACTAATCCGGATACTCTCTGTGTCGTGTAATGGCTATTCTGTTGTGCAAGTAACACCCTTCGGATGTTAATAACTGCCGGCGGCCAAGCGCGCACTTCCATAAAGCTGAGGGACGAAGGTTGGGCAACGCTACTCGATGAAGCCTAAAGGTTCTTTCTCTGCTTTGTGCTTCACACGAAATCAATTACAGAGGAGGCGTGTAAGAGCAAAAGAAAATATTGGGATTGAACTCCACCATATACGATGTTCCAATTCTTGAATAAATTTATTAGCTTGAATAAAAAATACCCAGCGTCGCCCAGGATTTTTCTTAGGCTAATCTACTTTTACTCGGGAAAAAATAAAATCTAACTATATGGTAAGATCAAAATACTTTTACTTTCTGATTTTTTTAAAATACGTACAGCATCCTAATTTTTCAAATTCATAAAAATACAAAACTTGAGTGCATCGTCAGTCGAACTTTCGCTACACGACTGCACCGTTTCATTAAAATTCTGGTAAAATGTAAACTATGCGTCAAAATTTTACGAATTACACTCGTTATTTATCTTTTTTTTAAATGCACAAAACAAATGATCTCTTGAATTGGATGATGAATGATTTTTCCCCTTCGTAAACTACTCTCTTATATTGAAATATTTCAACGCTTCCATTATTTTTAACGTTATATCGATAATTTAAGTTAATTTTTGTAAATACAAATATTCTATCGCGGACGTTTTGGTAGAACTCTCTGGGGGCAAATTGCCATTTTGCCATTTTGCCATTCGTAGTTGTCGCCTATCTCTAAAAGTTTAGGCAGCGTAAGCGAATTGAATTCTCTTCTTACCCGATTTTATCGACATGTATCGATATACATCTTTCTTATCGCTCATTTAAAAATTTAAAGTTACTCTAAGTTTATCCTGGACATCGAAACTATCGTTCTTGATAAGTTTCACGACAATCGTTTCAGTGGTTCAGTCGTATCACAGAGATGGACACAATTTCCCGTGACGCGTTTATGTATTATGTATTAGGATAACTCTCGAAAACCCAGAATCTTCATGTTGATGGGCTTTTGACTTATTTAATTGATTATTGAATCCATCTCGATGTATGATAAGTTGTCGAATAAGTGTTGCAGATAAATGAATAAATTAGTTTCAAACNTATATATATATATATATATATATATATATATATATTCTCTCTAAAAGAAAGCAAGGATCCACCCACCAACTCCGATACAATATGCAGAGTCAGATTTAACATAACTACGCTCCAAAAGGCAAAATCAACTAGGTCGTTTTGATCCTCTCTATATATAACTATAAAGTATATTAAATTACCTCAATCGTTTTTAATGGTGAAATTCGCGCATTGCACGCGAGTAAAAATCAATGGAAGATTTTGAATGATCGTAAAAACATTAAATAATGCTTTCGTTGACCCCAATAATTAAAAAGATACCTCTCCGTTATAAGAAATGAGTGTAAGTCAAATCATCATGGTGACCTATGAAAGGGTACGAGCCCCCGCACTACATGCGGTACGTTCCAGATGTATTAGCTTTCATCCATGTTTCAATCAATTCTATCACTTTCCATCTCTATCACCATCATTCTTTCACCCTCATTTCATTTCACCAAAAACGCGAAGGTGTACGAACTTCATAACAAAGGAATGAAAGGAACCAAAGTGACACAAAAATTGAACATAGGAAAAGAAAATGAAATAAATGGTTAAGAAATGTCAAATCACTTTGATACTTTGCCCAAAATTATTCAATATGGCTGCCTTAAACAAATTGCCAACCTCTGCGAAACAAATCCTTGAAACTCACTCGCGAAAATTTCAAGGAAAGCGTGGTCACAAAGAATTTAAGTCATATCCAAATAAATATTAATAGTAGACACAAAAGTGACTATTTGCTGTAAAGAAATACAAGTTAATAACACAACAAACAAAGACACAAAGTAATATTCGTTCCACACTTTGCTCGAAGCAGAAAGAACAGAACAGCGGCACAAGAGCAACTGAGTTGAATTGGTGTCCGAGGTTGGCAATGGATTCAACTTCGAATATCTTGCCAACAGAACGCGAGGTACCCTTATCATTACTCTTATGGGCCCTGTACTAACATCAAACCTATTAGACAGACAATAAATAAATAAATAAATAAATAAATAATTTATTGTCAAGTGAGCCTACGACCACGTCGAGGACAATAAAGTACAATAGACGAATAAACACAGTGCGTTTTTGTTTATTGTTTTTCTCTTGAGTTAAATGTTTCGAGTCGAANAAAAAAAAAAAAAAAAAAAAAAACAGAAAAATTGAATAAAAAATATTAAAAAACCTCCGAGGTATTTGCTCCGAATTAGTGCAGACTGTATTTCTAGAACGTTCGGCGATGTACCGGAGATCGAACATAAGGGACGTCTCGGGGTTGGAAGGGTTGGCACGACTGCATGGCGGATGATTTAGGTGACGACTGTGATGATCGAAAGTACTGGCATAAGAGAGTAAGAAGAAGATCTAGCGCCAAAATAATTACGAAATTACAAAAAAAAAAAAACTGATAATTTCCAAATTATTTAGATCTTAGACTTTAAAAACTTAACCACGAATGAATCTACCAACGTTTCTACAAATATATCATTTACTGTCATATTAGCACATTGTTGTTGACAATCAAAATACAACAGTGTAACCAACTCTACGTGTGGTTGTAGATTATTAGAGATTCAAACGCAACTATATTAGTGTACTTTGAAAATATTAATCAGCCTAGCAAACGTATTGTGAAAAATATACAAATGCGATTCAAACATTAATTCATCACACACAAGATCACTTTATGCATATATTTTTTCGTATACCACCACGTGGAGATGTGATCACTTTCGGTTTCAGCTGAAAAATGGTGACGAAGCGGAAATCGAACCCGCGACCTCCTGTTTAAATAGCAGAGGAGTCAACCACTACACCACCCATTCACCTTCCACAACTGCACACCATTTCCACCCATGTCACCCAAATGGTTTGTGTATACAATTTTTTTGAGGCGTGATTTCGAAATAAAAAATAAGTTACATCTTCCTTCACTGAATCTTGAAATATTTCATGTTACATACAATAATAATAATAATAATAATAATTTAACAATAATAATTATAAAAAATTATAACTATCAACAGATCACCTCGTAAAACGAGGGTGTCCTGTCTGACTAATGATTCAATCAAAGTCCTTATTATAAAAACAACACACATATTTAGGCGTTAAAAAAGGGGGGGGGAGAATGAACACATTCTGACCTAACCCATTACTTTCTATTACTCAGCATTTGATAAGAAACATTAGACAGTCAAGATATAATAAAAAACCCAATAATGCTTTGAATGAAATCTTTTCACAAAGAGTAGTTTTATGTCTCTTGCGAAATAATTGAAAACGAAAGATATATTTTTCGTAAATATTGTTTCACCGTTTCGGTATTCTAATAAAAAAATGTGTTCGCAATAATTAACGATGTTTAATTACTTCAAATGTATAAATGTATTTAAGTTGATTCACCAGAGTAAATGTTTTCGCTGATAAAATTAATGGAATTTGCTCGGTCGCTTTTACGTAACTAGTACAACATTGACCGAAACAACATCGGTCTCCATAATAAACATTGGAGACTCTGCTAATTTATTTACGATCATGTCACATGATGATTTGTATGACCTCATTCAACAGCGTACCAGAGGAGATAAAGCATACATCAGTTAATCTTTTTTACAATTTTTGAGTTTATTTTTTTAACAGTAAGACGTTTCATATTTAATATAAAATTATCTACAAAATAAAATGTTTACAACATATTTATTTAAATAAAATATCAAATTTCTTTAGAGTAAATATCTCATTTAATAATCCGTATCAGACACTCTGTTATATTCCCAATTTCTTGTTTTTAGTTAGCAGTAAGTCAACAATTTCCGTATTACAAGTACAAAGAAATACTATTTAAATGTTCTTATGTTCAATCTCTCTAGATTAACTGTCTAGTAAATCTTTTCAACGATATGCCATGTTTTATGAGATCTGCAATTTGTTTCTTCTTCTCTTCGAATCACCCGTCTTTGGGTACGTCAGATCAATCACTTCCTAGATGCTCGTGCGCGCTCTTCTTCTCCCGATACTTCTTCATTCTATCCGATCTCCTCCTCTGATATCTGAATCGGTTTTCTGGTATTGATCTTGGCTTGAAACTTCTTAGTTTTGTCTTTGGTCATGGTCTTGGCTGTACCATCCATCAATATGGTTTCGGTAATCTGTAGTTCTCTCAGATCCTTTTCACTTCCTTAAACCAATTGGGTTTAGTCTTCTTTTCGTAAAAGAAGTCAAAAATTTGTTTAGTTAATCTGTCAGGATTCATTCTATGTATGTGTCCTTTGGTGTCCGAGAGTCTCTCCGACTTTTCGACGAGAGCGTTTCGTTCCTATAGAAAACTTGTTTGTTATTTTCGAATTTGGGACCCGTGATCTTCCTCAAAATTTTTCTCTCCTTTATTTCCAATTTCTCTATTTGCACTTTCCTCCCCGTGACTAGTGTCTCCGCTGCATAGAGTTCCTCCGGCTTAATATGTGTTATAATGCCTTATTTTGGTGATCCAAGAGAGGGTTTTCTTATTGTATGTGTTTTTGGTTTTCTGGAAAGCTAGTCCCATTTTGGTCCTTTTCGCTTCCATTGCTTTCCCTTCATGGTTGTTCCAGTCAATCCATTCCCCTAGGTACTTGAAACTCCTAACCACCTCGATTTTTTGGGCTCCTACTTCAACTCTCCTAGGGACGTCCAGTATATTCGTCAGAATCTTCGTTCCCTTTTTCGAAAGAGATCGTAAGTCCTATCTTCCCCGCCTGCACTCGTAATTCGGCGATTTGTTCTTTGACTTCCTCCCACGTTTCTGCAAAAGCAGCGCCAAGTCGTCAGTAAATGTCAAAACACTTAATCGTGATTCCTTTGTGTTTTGTTCCGAGTCTTATTCCCCGTCTCCCTCACAGCCTTTTCGAGAGCACAGGGGGGGGGGACCATCTCCATGCCGGACCTCTGTTCTGATCTCAAAAGGTTGCGATTGTACGCCCATCAATGTGAATTTAGAGGACGTGTTTGTGAGCGTCTCCTTGATGATGGTTAGAGTTTTCCCGTCCAAGCCAGACTCCTCCAAAATATTGAACAACTATTCTCTGTCCATGGAATTGTAAGTCACTATACACGGTTTCACCCTCCGCTTCTGTCACGCTAAAATGTTTCTGAGGTTTAAGATCTGTTCAGTGCAAGATCTCCCTTTTTCCTAAACCTTGCTTGATACTCCCCGAGTTGGCAATCCAACTGAGGTTCTGCTCTTTCAAATAATACTCTGGACAATATATTGTAGGTCACATCCACCAGTGAAATCCCTCTGTACTTGTTGGGATACGATTTCGAACCTTTTTTGTGAAGAGGGTGTATCAGGGCCATTTTCCATTCCTCTGGAATGACCTCTTTCTTCCATATCTCCTCAAGAAGCTTTTGGAGTGTGTCAATAGAATTTTTGGTAGCATTCTTTCATAATTCGGTTGTTCTCTGATTTTCTCCTGACGCCTTGAAATTTTCCATAAGGTTCAGTATCGCCTGGATCTCCCTTATAGATGGGGGTTTAGAGTGAGGGTTGGGAGATGACTTCGCAATTTAGAAGTTCCTTAAAGTATTCTGCTAGTATTTTACAGTTTCCCCCATTACTATACGCCAAGTTTCCTTTCTTGTCCTAAAGTTGGAGACTCAGGGGATTATATCTCTGAAGATCCGATAATAGTTTCTCATGTTGTTCTTAGCAAAGTCATCATTTCCTGAGTAGTTGGTCTCCTTGCTATTTTTTAAATGTATAGGAAATAAATTTATTACGTTTTTCTAATGAGTGTATAATCGAGTAAATGATTGGTTTAGAAACGATCAAGAATACTACACAACCACAAAACAAAGACGTGGACATATAAAAGGCTTAAAAATGTTCATAAATTTAACATTTCAAGAATACGTTTTTTCCTGACAAAGGAAAAAAAACTAAATTGTATCTTCTGCTCTCATAATGAGATTTTGTTAAACAATTACAGTAAATTCATTTTCATTGATTAATAACAACATGTACGTGAAGTTTATCACGGCTTTTCGCAATAAAAAGTTGAAATTAACATTAACAAATACAATTGATATATTCGTAAATCTGATGTTTTTACACATTACATTGTATTTGTAATGTAGCTTAGTGATACTGAAGCTTATCTTCAAGGAACAATAGGAGTTAGGAGTTGGGTGGTAGGTGCGCCATTGTTAGTAGGTGGGCCGGTTAGTTTGGGTTAACCAACAACTTGTCCCACGTGGAGGGGTTATAGTTATTGATAGGAGGAGGAGGAGGATAAAGGAAGGAAGGTTGGTTTTCCAGTAGTCACAGCTATATGAACTGGGACATTTCCTGGCCTCATCGGGAATCGAACCCGGGATGTCTTGGTGATGAGCGACAACACTACCACTTGCGCCACCGCTGGGGCGTGATGTTTACAAAGAAAGATTGTTTGGACTTGGAGTGGTGAATGGTAGTTCTGAATTATACTTAAGGTGGGACCAGCACTCAAGTTAGTCAAATCACTGAGATGTGTAATCATTTTCTTTTATATATTGTAATTGTTTTAAAACACAACAATATAAATAATAACGAAGAAAAAGCATGATTTAATTTGTAGAGCATGTAAAAACATGGAAGCGGCCGAGCATAAAGCTTCCGTGATTTATGCATCTCATCTCAAAAGGAAACAGTGAAATATCTTTCTCAGATGTCCAATAGTGACCTATAAATAAAAGAGATGTAAAAATACTACAAAGGAACATGGCGGCCATGAAAAAACATGGCGGCCGAGCGCAACAGATTTGTGATTTATGCATCTCACCTCAAAGGAAAAAGTGAAATATCTTTCTCAAGTGTATGATGATCTATAGATAGAAGTGATGTAAAAATTACCACAAATTAAAGTGAACTTTCATAAGAAGCTTCCGATCTATTCCTGCAACAGACTCAAGCTTACATATTCAACTGAAACTGTGTGTACATGAAAGTGTGTTTGAAACAGTTTTGGAGTGTTACGCCTTCCTTAAAATGAAAGAATAGCTTATAAAATATATTAGCTTCTTCCTTATCAACGAAGCGAATGCACAATAGAATTTTATAACGTTGTGTCCTTCGCAATCGGAAAATGAAACGAACTCTCTCGATTTTTCTTCATTGTGACAGGAGTCGCGACGGAAATGGCTTCAGGTGAAACGGAAGTTGTACTTCCGTCTTTGACTTTTGGATCCGTTCGTCAGGTTTCACTTGCGCCACGACTCTCACAACACTCACCTCTTCACTCACACGACGAACAAAATGAAGGAGAAAATCTTCGGTAAAATATAATTTAAAAAATATTTCAAACATTAATGTTCTCCCTCACATCTCGAAAATAATTCAGCAAGCACGTAAGAATGGAATTTTTAACGTATTATCAAACTTGGTACTTATTTTATATCATTGTCAGCGCTGTCCAACTTATCTTAGGCTGCGAGCCATTTTGTCTAATGTCCCTCGCTCGCTCCACCTGCAAGGAATCAGGTTTCGTAAAATGTTTCCCAATGAATAAAATTAATGGGTCGACTTATTTATTTGTAACGCGACATTTTTTTATATTCATCAAAATATTTATTTAATTCAAACTGGAGAAATTAAATAGTATATTTCTGTATTTTTAAAATTTTGTATTTAATAAAATGTTTTCATGTACCACGGAGTAATCCCGAACAATTCTTCTTTATCAACGGATATACCACGTCATCTATTAATTCTGACAGCTTACATTTATAACACAAAGTTGTCTCCCCCAAGATTACATGGAAATGTTCACATGAAACGTTCTTTAACTCGTAAAGAAATTTTGGGGGTTCGCATAAGGCAATTAAACAGCTTTCTTCTATACAATAGAAAAATTTCAAAACTCAAAGAAATTACATAATTGGAAAGAAATTGAGAAAAATTAATGTAATTTTTTTTTATCCTACGCAAATTATCACATACTCACAACACGTCACCTAGTGGACAAATGGACACATACTAGTTCTCTCATTAATGACACATTTCACTCTTATGCATTCGACAGGGCACAGCGTCATCATTGCTTCTTTGCCCTCGTTCGTCGACTCTTTACGCTGCCTCTTGTTCCACTTGTAGGGCGAATGTCCTCGACGGAGCCAATAGGGACACCATCAGTGAAGGATCTAGCCCGAAATGAAGAAGGGAGGTAACCGGATAGCATTTTTGTTTCAAAATTATGGTTTTGCAACACAAATTTTATAATTATTACCTTTAAATGAAATACATCATTAACATTCTGGTATTTTTAATTACAATAACAATTATCTATTACAGTTATTAATATGGTATACTCAATTTCATTAATGTGATTTTATTAATTTCATTGTATGTTATTATTAATTTTATTATTTGTTATTATTAAATTAATCTGGGGTAATTCCGGTCAGAGTATTCAAACTTTTAGAATTGAGAAGAGGATAGTTCGGATAATTTGTAAATCTCACCCCCGAAACTCTTGTAAACCTTTATTCAAGGAATTAAATATATTAACACTTCCCTGCATTTATATTTATGAAACAGTCGTGTTTGTTAAGTCCGAATTACTGAAGTGCCACCCTTGCTTTATACGAAACAGTCTCGTTCACGAACACTATACACGCAATAGTAGTAATATTCATCGCCCTAGAGTGTCAACCACTCTTTGCCAAAAGGGACCATACCATTCGGGAATCGTTCTATATAATTCCCTGCCCAAGAATATAAAAGATATTATGAAATTGAATATCTTCAAATCCGCGGTTAAAAACTACCTCCTGCACCAGTGCTTCTACACTGTAAAAGAATTTATTGATTTTAACAAAAGTTAAATTCGTCTTGTGCTTTATCACGCCATTGCTGTAGTACTTTTTAAACAACTTATAACAATTTCAAAAACTATTTTCTTGCATGATTGTGTTGTCTTATGGCTCATATTAATTTAGTTTTATGTGTACTCAACATTGGCACGTTTGTGTACATAAATTCTGTAGCCCCATCCTGGCCCGGGTTTTTCTCCGGTTTTCCTTCGGGTAGAGGCGGATTTATCATACAGGTTCTCTAGGCTTTGTCTAGGGGCGGGTCTATTGTAACAATAAATCGTGAATTTAGTGTTATTTCAATTTTTAAGCACTATACTCAGAATAATCTATAGTTCGATAATAACTTACATGTAATTTTTTGCTTAAAATTACAAACATATTGACATTCTATTAGTATTATAACTCGCAGCTAACTTTTTATCTTATCTAGGAATTTTTGCTGAAATTTTTGAATCCGCCTCTGCCTTAGGGCCCTTGATCGGAATTGATGGGATGGTCCCTTGCTTGCTTCCGGAGAGTAAATTAGTTTATTGTCCTCCACATGGTCATACGCAGTTTTAAAATAATTATTTATTATTAACAGAATTTATTATTTATTATTAATTTGGTATTGTTAATGATATTAATCTAGTATTATTAATTTTATAATCTGGTATTATTAAACAATAACAATTATAACCAATAACAATTATTAATCTGGTAACACTTTTGCGAGTACGCCATTAATCTTCAATTTTATCCGTTAAGGGTTCAGGTCCATTGGTGTGGGGGGGGGATATAGCCACTTAGAAACCCCCACTGGACACCATGGTAACCAGATCAAATTAACGCTGCCTGTGGATATTCGCTAATGAATCAATCCGATTCTTTCGTAATGTGTTTTTTTTAAACACTATATTTAAGACAGAGATTAGAAAATAGAATGGTTATATTTATTATCTGAGTCACATTTTTATGTGAAATCGAAGTGGCTTAGACAGGCAAAATTTTATTTCTCCCGATTCTAATTATTTTGTCAGAGAATATTACAAAACGCTCGTTGACTACATTTCTACTCGTATCCTTTCATTGTATATTAACAAATTATAACCAAATTACGAACACTTCAGATTCGTATGCTTGATTAATAATGATAGAAAGAATAATGCCCTTAACACCCCCGCTTATGGTTGATACTTCTCATTGGGATATCGTACGTCAGACCTGTTTATATATATATATATATATATATA